>OZ024744.1:34651773-34764273 GCA_964016885.1 Eledone cirrhosa
ATTGTGTTTGAAAAATATTATAATATACATTCCTCAAAGTAGTAATACGATTAAGAATTACAGTTGAAGTCAAAACAATCGCTTTTACGAAATCTAATGAGAGCAATGGTGTAAGGTTTTAATAACGGTCGGATTTTGAAATAGTAAATAGATTATTACAAAGGGAGTTAATAACATAAGGGTGGTAATTAAGGAAATTTTAAAAATTTTCAACGGAATTATATCCTTATTTTATTTAAAACATTATATAATTAATCAATCTATTAATTGATATATTTATTAATTAATATATTTGTTTATTATTTATTATTTAAATTTATTATTTATTATTTATTATTTAAATTTATGTATTTATTTATTTTATTTATTTAATATTATTTAATCCTTTTTCAAATTATATAAAGAGTGATAAATTATTAATTTAGAGAGGAATTTATTCAGTAGTTGATAATTTATGGGCACTATTACCAACTACCCAATTTGTGTTATATCTATTTAGAAAAAGTAATAAGGAAGGTACCTTAGAAAGAAAGAACATAGTAGGGTACACAAAATGTTTATTTATTCTTTTTATGGTTATTATGGTAATAAAATAAAGTATAGGATCTGTAGTAGATAAAAGATAATAGAAAGGGTGTATTAATATAATTATGTTACAGTAATAGTATAATAATTGAGGGAGCAAAAGGATATCTGATAAAATATGCCTACGTTAATAGGTGGTAAGGTTTATTAAACTCTGTGGGGGCTAGGTATATAAATACAAAAATCATAGGAATTAAAATCTGACATTGTTATAAATTAGCTGCTGGGTTTGAAATAGTGAAAAGATTGTCGGTGATAGTGTGGACATCTAGAGAAAATTTCCGACTTTCTATTTAATAGGTTTAATTTCGAACAATATAGGAATATAATAGCTTGTCTAAACATTGTGTATGTTCCGATGATTCCAGACAGTTGTCTGGAAGAAACGATCGTCAGCAATTAAATGCATTAAACAAAAATATGATTGTTTTATATTTTATATATATATATATATATATATATATATATATATATATATATATATATATATATATATGTGTGTGTGTGTGTGTGTGTGTATGTGTGTGTGTGTGTGTGTGTGTGTGAGAGAGAGAGAGAATGTGTGTGTATGCGCAAACAGAGACAGAAGCAAGACTAAATGAATAAATAAATAAATAAAATAAAATTGCGTAGACATTACAATACAACGCGAGAAAACAAAATAGTACCACTGAAGATGTCACAGATCTGTGACGAAAGACTTTGATATTTATATCTGTATTTTTAACCTTTGGTCAATCAATGATAAACATTGATTGCCAGATAAATTAACTATGGAGATATAAAAGATACAGAAGCGAAAACCAACCCAAACCAAATTGTGAGTGTGTTCTGTTATTATTTCTTCTGGCAATATTATAACAATATGACCCTCCCCAAGTATAACAATATAAGTATATGTATATATATATAAAGTGACACAGATGAGACTGAGGTTAGCTGGACATGCTCACCGACATCCAGTGTTGACATTGCACTCAGTACTCCTTTGGGATCCCCTACATGGACACAGTAGAAGAGGAAGACCAAGGTTAACGTATGTTGATGCCCTAAGGACAGACACTGGTCTGTTGGAGATGCAGGACATGGCAGCGATAATGAGGGACAGAGACCGCTGGAGAGAACTCGTCCATGGATCTCGGGAATTTTACCAGCCTTAGATATATATATATATATATATATATATATATATACTTACACACACACACACACATTCATATATATATATATATATATACATACATACAAATTTATGTGTGTGTATGTGTATGGGTATGCGTATGTGTGCGTGTGCGTGTGTGTGCGTGCCTCTGTATGTGTGTATGTGTGTGTGTGTATGTGTGTATTTATTGAGGTGGTGGCTCAGCATGGCCGCAGTTCGGTGACTGAAACCAGTAAAATTGTAAAAGAGTAACTCCATGGGGTAGTGAAACATGGCCACGACTTGAACTCTGCGTTCTTCGCTCAACCCGTCACAGTATCTATGTTTCTCCATCTTTCTGTACCTCTCTTTTCCCCTCTCACTATACTCTTTCTCAGTAATTTTTCTTTCACACTTCGTTTCCCTCTAGTAGACTTGTTTTCAGCGCGGAAGTGTGATCTGTCTATCTATCTATCGTTGATAGTAGACGTCTGTAACTTCGGCTGCCACTTATTTGGATTTATATTACGAGTTGACAGAAAGTTTGTGTTGAATTTTATTTTATTTGTGTAAATTAACCTCCCGCCTAGGCTTGTAGACGGGTGGTTATTTTATTTTCACCCCTTTTGGGGTAAAATTCTTCATTTGTAAAATTTTACTTGACTTGCAATTCAACAATGGACGCCATACATGTAAACAACACTGCCCCCCCCCCCTCCATCCCCAGGAGAGTGAGAGAGAGAAACAAGCAATTCATCCTGCTGAAATTTCCCTCTCCTCGCTTTTGCATACAAATATGGAAGCGAATTTAACAAATAATTGGGAATATTTGGGAAATAACCCAAAAAATGATAAAACTGAATCAAATGAAATTGCTAATTACACAAATGAAAATAATACCAACACCCAAAAAGATGAAAATTACAGAAACAAAATTGAAGACAACACCAATAACATCAACACCAACATCAAAAAAATTGAAAACAACAGCAACAACAATGAAAACAACCCAAACACCAACAGCGACAACAAGGAAAATAAAAAAGTATCCTTTGCACATACAGCAAAAAATCGATAACCTATGGTCCAGAAGATATAACAAACGCCAGAGAACTGCTTGAAAGAGCAAAATAATATGTAACTTTTGGCGAAAAGGGATCCTTTTCCATTAATTCGCCCCCTGAATTAAAAAAAGCAAACCGAACGAAGAACAGTGGTTTTTAGAACAGTTGCCAACAAAACCAGAAAACCAGCTCAACCATCACAGAATGAGATTGAGCTGGTTCTAAAAGAGGCAATGAAAGACATCGTCTTCAACCAAAAGAGACTCTAAGGGAGTCTATCCATACTGATGAAAGATGAATTGGCGACGCAGAAATACTCTGTGTTGCCAATTCGTTCCACGCTTTACACTTTTTTCCCAACTTACATGGGAGAAAGGACCCAAAGGATATGGATCAACACGATAATTCCAATTATTGACTATTGGTGACTACTAACTGGGTTCCTCAACCTAGATGAGGACAATTTAATCTCAGTAAGCAAGGCATCCGGCAACGCGTTCAGCGGAACGGGCATCGAAATTCTGGCCCAAATGAGGCCGGAACGAATAGCCCAAATCCCTGAACGCGTCATGCTGGATGAACGCAACTACTTCAGCATCATCGGCCCTCTTGTTACCTCTGTGGAGGCAGAGGTCACCTAAGGGCTGCCTGTCCGTAGTTTAAAAAAAAACCTCTGCTACCCACACCGCAAAAAACAACACCACCATCACCACCACAACAACAACAAACAACAAATCAAAACGAAACCGAACACGGTTTCGTTTTGTCTAAATGCGCGAGGCCTGGGCTCATATTGGAAGCAAGCTAAACTTCGAAATAACCTCAGATCACACTGTATAAATGTGATGACTGTTTGCGAGACCCGGATCAGCAGCGAGCTCCAGCTAGCCCCCCACCTTTGATGACTTTGAGATCTACGCATCTCTCTGTCAGCCGGGAGGTGGGGGTGGGGTTGTCGTTCTGCTGCAAAAACATCTGGGTCTCGCAACGCAGACGGTGCACTTGGACCCGGAGGGTCGACTGGTGGTCCTAGACGTTGGCAGTGGTGAAGGTAGAGCCTTTAGGCTGGTGGCCGCGTATGCCCCTTTTGGGGCAGCGCGGCCGGACTTCTTCCAGCGTCTGGAGACTTTTCTAGGGACGTCCCGCTCCTTGCTTTTAGTGGGGGACTGGAATGGTATCCTAGATGCACGTTGGGACTATGTAGGAGCATGTCCCGATAGAGGGGATTGTAACAGCCTCAAATGGTTAATCAGCCTATTTGACCTGGCCGATAGCTATCGACTAGATTTTCCGACTGCGCCAACTTGGACTTGGACTAACCGCAGTGGATCATCTAGGTCGTACCTAGATAGGGTCCTAGTTAGAAATAAGGATAGGGACCTACTAAGTTGTCCAGAGATGCGCAGGGTTGGCTATTCAGATCACAAATTAGTGACCTGCTTAGTCAACCTTGAACGCATAGACAAGGACCCGGTTACTGGAAGCTGATCTTGTCCTTACCGGCAAGTAAAGCTTACAGGGATCGGATTAGCGCTTTAGTTAAGGAACGGTTGACGGGGGCTATCGTCAACAGCAGGGGGTGTGGCTCTCTCAAGAGAGGGATTAGAGTAGTCTCGATAGGTTTTAGTAAGGAATTAGCCTCAGATAGGAATAGGAAGGAAAGGGAGTTGGTAGATAGAGTAGAAGAGGCGATTAGAAGCGGCGACGTAGCCAGAGTGCTAGCGTCGAGAACGGCCTTAAACCAGTTTTTCGACGCGAAGCACGAAGGCTGCGTTGTCAGAAGCAAAATACGTGCTCTAGGAAACGAGGGGGCCAAAGCTGTTAGCTGGGCCCGCGTGACAGAAGCCTAAAGTGGGATTAAATCCACTATCTGGTCTTTGAAGGACCAGGATGGACGGGTGATCCTTGAACCTGGACAGATGTGTGAGGCCTTTCAAAGGCCCTTTGCACGACTTTTCGGGAGGAGCGGGGGGGGAGAGGGGGGATGTGGATTTCGGTCCATACCTCGACGCCTACCACGTCTTTCGAACAAGGAGGCGAAGTCCTGCGAAAGGCATATTTCAGCTGCTGAAATAAGGGACGTGCTGAGCCAATGTGGCAAACGCAAATCCCCGATCTCCTCGAGGCGGTCTACTGCAACTAGCAACAGAACGGAAGAATTCCCTGTTCTGTGACCAAGAGCGTAGTCTCGCTAGTGAGGAAGGACGAGAACAAGGGGGATGAAATAAGTAATGTCAGGCCCATAACTCTGCTAAATGCGGAGTTAAAGATTTTGGCCAAGGTGTTAGCAAAGAGATTGGCGCTTGTCGTGGGCAACCTGGTGGGAGATGCACAGACATGCGCTATCCCGTCCAGGTCCATTCACGACAACCTCCACCTCATGCGATACATCATAGAGAGGGTAGGGAATGAACCCGGCTTTGGTGGGGCCCTGATCAACTTGGATCAATCTAAGGCGTTCGATAGGGTTGACCAAGGTTACCTGTATGCGGTGCTAGCGGCGGCAGGTTTCGGACCCGTTTTCAGGGGCTGGATTACTGCCATGCACAGCAGCCGCATCTGCTCGAGGGTCAAAGTCAACGGCTACCTCTCGGAACCGTTCCAAATCGCGCGGTCCATCCGACAGATCGGCACCTTACTGGAGGAATACGAAAGGTTTACAGGGGCAAAGCTGAACCGGGACAAGTCAGTCGGTTTACAACTCGGCGCGTGGAGGGGCAAACCGATGTCCTTCGACGGCGTCGTCGGACGCTGGACGGAGGGCCCGGTGAAGCTGCTTGGGGTTTGGTTCGGACCAGACCTCCAGGAGGAGAAGAACTGGGGTGAGGTAACGAACAGGGTGTTTGCACTGGCCCAGAAGTGGGCCGAGTGTAAACTATCCCTGAAAGGTCGAGCGGAGGTGGCGAACGCTTATATAGCGTCCGTCATCTTTTACCGCTTGACTGTCGTGCCTTGCCCAGGTTAAACGCTCACCAAAATGGAGAGCGCACTCTTCCAATTCCTTTGGAAGAAGCGGGCTCCTTTGGTGAGGAGATCCATCTGCTGTCAACACCTTTCGAAAAGAGGGCTGGGGATGCCGTGGCTGCAGATGCGTAAATACGCATTAAGGCTACGGCACCTCCAGGTATTCCTCACCGGTCAACCGGTGTGGGCCCCGTTTGTGAGGCGAGCCTTTCCGAGACTCATCTCGCTTACCGAGCTGCAATCCTGGGTCAAGCAAAGACCGAGAAAACTGGGCGCCTGGCGCATGTAGTGTGCTCAGGCGCTCACGGCTCTCTGGCAGGCGGACCCAGCTATCACTGGAGACTCCACCTCGACATTCTATAGAGGGTTGGTCAGCAGCAGGTGCGACGACGCCCTCGGCGAAGCCCTAGGTATGGAGGAGGAAGAACTGGCCAGCCTGTTCGGTAAGACATTTGGCCCGGGACCAATGGACAACTTCCAGAGGTCCCTGGCCTGGCAGTGGTACTGTGGCGCTCTTCCCGTTCGAGACAAGCTCTACAGACACGGCCGCTCGGGTAGGAACCTTTCGAAAAAGATCTGTCCGAGATACGTGCGCGACGAGGAAACAGTCGCTCACGCATTGATACACTGCCCGGGCGTTGCCGATCTGTGGGGCTATGTAGAACGACTGCTGTCACGGGTGGGACCAATCCAGTTTACCACCGAGTCCATTGTTACGATCAACCCCCCCCCCCCCCCTCCTTCAGAAACGAAGGAGAGGCGGTCTTCCTCTGTGTAATAGCCATGGTAAAAGAGGTTATATGGTGGACGCGTTTGAAAGCGCTGAGGTCGGGCACCTTTCTCTCCGGCCAACAACTGGTCATTTTCTTCCGATATCATTTCGGAAGAAGGATCAGGATGGAGAGAGAGGTGCTCCACCCCAACCAGTTTTATGAAAGGTGGGTGAAAGTGGCGAGAATGGCCCGTGTGAATGGGCCTTCCCTCTATATCAGCCTGTAGGTGAAAAAGATGGAACAACAAGGGAGCACCCTCTCTCTGTGCTCCTGAGGAGAAGGGTGGCACACTTTTTCGGCGACCCCCCAAAACGCCTTCTCCCTATTGAGGACTTTATTGTTAATTTTATATTTATTATTTGTTTTTTACTCGTTCTTTTGTGTAAACTCCCCCCTTTGTATTTGTCCCCTTCTTTTGTGCCCTCGTGGCAATAAATAGAAATTTATCTCTCTCCCTCTCTCTCTCTCTCCCCCCTCTCTCTCTCTCTCTCTCTCTCTCTATATATATATATATATATATATATATATATATATATATATATATGTGTGTGTGTGTGTGTGTAAAAGGTAAACAGAAATTACAAAATCGGTACAGTATATGGAAGAATATATTAGGTTATCGCTTGATATAGCAGGAAGAGGGTCTTGACGTTTTGGACGCTAGTCCTTCATCAGAAGAAAGAATGAAAAATAAGATAGATTGAGGGGTCGGGCGGGCTGGAATTGGAAAAATGTCTTTAGATAAAAATAACGGGTCCATATATATATATATATATATATGTATATATATAAAACATATATATATATAATATATTTTTGCAGACAAGCTCATAATTTTTTAATTTGTGTTTATTGAAGCCACTTCCTTTTACTTAATGCTCTTAGTGGCAAAATTTAGCATACTTTCAGTGTCTTTAGTGGGGCTCCAACAATATAGAGTCACAAATAGAAGCAAAGAATCTTTAGTTGGAAAAAGTATTGACTCGGCCAATACTTAAAAATACTTGAACATAAAGAAATGTCATATACAGAAAGAAGGGCAATGTCCATAATCCTTGTGAGGTTTTCCAAACTGGAGCACTTGATGTGTTGAAGCTCATCTGTAGGTATAGAACTTGAAGTGAAGGGGACGAAATTTTAGGGAACTACTATTTAGGAGAGGCAAGCACTAAACGAAATATTTAAATTGGATTCTAAAGGGTAAGTTACAATGGGGCTGACAGACCAATTTGTGACAAGGAGGCCTAGGCCGAAAGTGTATGCATATATTCATTTGAGAAGAGCTGTCATTGATCGATGGTCATTTTCCAGGCTATAAAAGAAAAATATTGTTTGAATCTGGAGAGTTTCGAATGGAGTACAGATGGCGAAACAAAGCAAAATTCCTCCTATCCTCTCAAAAGTAACAACACCTCACTTTACGAAAACACAAGAGACAAATACCATAAATACCTCGCTTCCTATACAAGGAAAGGATTCTTGGTCGTCACTGGAGACACCTACAACAATCTGTGTGTGTGTATATATATATATATATATATATATATATATATATATATATATGAAAAAAGTTTGTCCTTCATCAGTGATCTTCCAACCATCATAGGCATTTCATCGCTTTAAAGACCATATACCTCCGGTTGGTGCGAGCAACGGCTAAAAAAAGACGTTGGGACACGTAAATAAAGGGGACGCAAGGGTAAACAAACAAAATGGTGAAGCAACAGAAAGTGAGGAAGAAAGAGACAAGTCCCAGATTACTATGAATTTAAATTCGGTGAAATCGTGAACGAGAGAATAAAGACCATCAAATCTGGTTGAAATGTGAGCAAGGAAGGAATTTCGCACAGGTCTAACGGGAGGAAGAAGGGGTCTGGTCTGCGAATTCGGTAAACATAAGTTCTGTGAAATCGTAGACGAGAGAGAGCAAAAATTCATACCAGCTTGGTCAGCGTGCGGGAGAAAAGAATTACACACAGGTGAGGAAGAGGCTAACAGAGAGAGAGAGACTGTTAGCCTCTTCCTCACCCTTCACTCACTCATTCTCTGTCACTACCTCTCCTCCTCTTCTTTCTTCCCGTTTGACCTGTGTGTAATTCTTTTCTCCCGCACGCTGGCCAAGCTGGTATGAATTTTTTCTCTCTCTCGTTTACGATTTCACAGAACTTATGTTTACCGAATTCGCAGACCAGACCCCTTCTTCCTCCCGTTAGACCTGTGCGAAATTCCTTCCTTGCTCACATTTCAACCAGGTTTGATGGTCTTTATTCTCTCGTTCACGATTTCACCGAATTTAAATTCATAGAAATCTGGGACTTGTCTCTTTCTTCCTCACTTTCTGTTGCTTCACCATTTTGTTTGTTTACCCTTGCGTCCCCTTTATTTACGTGTCCCAACGTCTTTTTTTAGCCGTTGCTCGCACCAACCGGAGGTATATGGTCTTTAAAGCGATGAAATGCCTATGATGGTTGGAAGATCACTGATGAAGGACAAACTTTTTCATATGTAACCCATTTGCAACTCCGCAGCGCCCTTATTTTCATATATATATATATATATATATATACACACGTATAAAGTTGGTTGATCAAATAATTGTTTCTACTTTTGGCACAATGTTAACCTCGGCGGGATTCGAACTCAGAATGGCAAGGGCCGTAACTCTATGCGTCAAAGCATGGCGTCCGACCCTCTACCAATACTTCCAATCCACCGCCCTTGTTGATCAAATAATACACTGATTTTGGTCGTAAACAGATGTAAAGCATCCACGAATTGTTAAACACACACATATGTGTGTATGGGGTGAGAGTGGGGTGGATGTGTGTGTGTGTGTATTCTCTTTAAACCTAGTTTGAGGATCCCAATATGACAACATGTATCGATATCTGCAAGTATAAACTACCCCTAACAAACAGAATCAAATTCAAATAAAATAGTCGTCTGCTAGCTTTCTCCTGCTTCATCACAACTATCAAAACTAGCCCTAAACTCAAGATCAGACCCCTTGTCTTTAGAAGTGCTCCTCTATAAAATCTCGTAGCATCTCTCTCTCTCTCTCTCTCTCTCTCTCTCTCTCTCTCTCTCTCTCTCTCTCTCTCTCTCTCTCTCTCTCTCTCTATCTCTCTCTCTCTCTCTCTCTCCCTCTCTCTCTCTCTCTTTCGCTTTCTCTCTCTGTATGTAGCAAATCCCTGTAAAATGAATTATGTATTTAGTCGGATATCTATACGAATTCCAATAAAAGGTGTCTTCATTGGATATAGTTAGAAGAATAACCAGTTATTTAACATGACTGTAGTTGTGGCATTACTGTCGACGATAGAATTTAATAAATAGTCTCCCACGCTAAAATATGCGACTGATCGCGTTGACTGACTGACTATGTATGTATGTATGTATGTATGTATGTATGTATATAAGGGAGAGGATCAGGAGTGTGTAACACTCCACTTATCCAATAGGCAGTATAAGGTTAGCTCGATGTCTGAGGACAGAGCCGTAATATAATCAACAACAAAGAACGCTTAGAGCATAGGTATATCTTTACTTGCTAACAGTGTTTCGTCCACACTATAAGTGGGACTCATCAGAGCATAAAGAGTGATTACATATTACACAAGCAATAACAAATCCAAGACATTGAAGAAATAAAAAATAAAAAATATTGAAGAAATAAAATAAACATTGAAAAAAAAGCATTGAAAAATAAGAGGTGCTATCAGTCACAGTTGGGCAGGGTGCTGTTAACATACAGTTACATACAAGCATGGATAAGAGATAGAGAACAGATAAGGAATAGACAAGAATAGATAAGATAGATAGGAGTAGGTAAGAATAGATAAAAAATAGGTAAAAAATAGGTGAAAAATAGACAAATAATATATATAAAAATATAAAAAATATATATATAAAATATACAGATAATGGAGATAAAGGGTAAGGAATAAAATAAAATAAAATAAAAATTATATAAAATAAAATAAAATAAAATACAATTAAATAAAATGAAATAAAATAAAATAAAATAACATAAAATAAAATAAAGTAAAGTGAGATAAGATATATATTTTTAGAATATATTTCTTGAATATATCAGGGGCACACAAACGCCTTAAGTGTTACAGTTATCTGTATCACAACAATCAAATGCTCAAATGAGATTTGTTATTGCTTGTGTAATATGTAATCACTCTTTATGCTCTGATGAGTCCCACTTATAGTGTGGACGAAACACTGTTAGCAAGTAAAGATATACCTATGCTCTAAGCGTTCTTTGTTGTTGATTATATATGTATGTATGTATGTATGTATGTATGTATGTATGTATGTATGTATGTATGTATAAATAGATATAAATAAATAAACAATTACATACATATATATTATATTATACAGCTAAATCCTAAACCAGCCAGCTGTACCTCAATGACGATACCCTCACTAGAATGCCATGGTTACACATTAATAACAATACCAATATATATCATTAAAGAAAAAGAAAAAGAAAAAGAAAGGATGAACTGATGAACGAAACCCCCAGTAAATTCTTTTATGAGAGAAATATATTGATTTTACAATTTATTTTTGTTTTTATTTTTTATTTATTTTCCCCCAAAGCTTGACGCCATGACATGTTATAATAGGAGAAGCGATATATTGTATTGTAACCCTCCGGTTACTACTTATATTTGCTTACCATATGAGAGTGACTGATTACTTTGTACGTGTCTCACTATACATGTGCTTGTAAGTATAAATAATGTTTCTGTGCTGTAAAGCAAATAATTGATACATTTCTCCCTCCCACCACCCTCCACTTCTAGTGTAATAAATAAATGCGTTATTTTCATACAGATAGCTTTGATTGTGTAGAAATTTCACTCAGCAATTCAAATCCACAAATCACTCGCCAATTTTACAGTGCTGTTACTTCGTTCGTGTTTAGTCATGGATTTGTACCTGGAAGATTATTTTCTATGGCGCAAGTCTAAACTCTATAGCAATTACTTCGTACAAGAGCCATAATAATATTAAAAAGCAGATTAAAAAACTGTTATATTAACTTTTCATATATTTTTGTTGTATTTCTATTACTGACCGGATTACTGAGTGACAAAATGTGTGTTTATAAATGTATATATTTGTATACGTGTGTTTGCGTTTAAATTTACTATTTCTTTGTGATCCATAACATAGCGATTCAATGAATAGAGACTGACGAAATAAGTAAAAATAAAATAGGTAAAAGTCCCTTAACTCCCAATTGAATCGTATAAGCACCGTCGTTGCACCCGACGTGTCTTGTGCATATTAAACCTGACGAAGCACATCCTAACGACTCCGTCAATTCTTCACCTTACAAAAGTACCAAACTTTGAAATAATTGCTGGGATAGATGTGACTGACTAAATCCCTTCGTTATGATGCCCCAGCAGGACTAGAGTCCTAATGACTGAAACCAGTAAAAGAATAAAAGAGTAAAGTAATTCAATGGAAATGTTTATTTTTTTAAGTAAAGAGAAGGAACTGGGTGTTTGAAATTCATTGACATAGATTTAGAATTTTTATTTTTAAAAATCTTAAACTGAGAAATTGATTTTGTATAATCTAAATAATTTAAAAATATAAACCCATATATGAAATGAGTTATACGCTAAGTTTAATTAGAATTGTTTCTATTACCATTTCTGTTTTTTTTTTCAAGGAAGTTGTTTTTAAACATAAAAGTTATGCCGAACATGATGAAGGAAGATGGGTTAACGTGTTCGGCTCAGGATCGGGAGTTTGATTTTTCTACGAGTCAAAGTTAATTAAAAAAGATACAAGTTAAAATGAAACCAGGAAAAATATACCCCAAAGTGAAGGTTTCCATTCGAACATTCTGCTTCATTCAGTAAACCCCACTTAGTTTTACAGCAGGCCCCATGCGACCTTAAGGTCCTCGCTTTCTTTTGACGGCCATGCGTGCTTCGGTTCGCTTAATCTGATCGGATATAAAACTGCTCTTATGAAAAAATAGCGGACAGTCACACATGCTTTCGATCTTTCGTTTGCTCATTCGTTCATTCTACCATTTTCTGTGTCACTCGTCCATTTGCTTCATCGATTGATCGAATCGTTTTATTAGATCGTCTGTGCATGTATTCATTAATACGACTCCTTAGTGCATTGGGTTAAACACTACAGTGGTTCGTTCACGCGCAGGTCAACTTTCACTCTTTATGCTCCAATGCACACGTACACATGCAACTGTATGTTCATCTGTCCGCATACTCACGTATATATATATATATATACGTGAGTATGCGGACGCCGGCCCCAGGGCAATTTAGCACCCTGGACGCCTTCGTCGATGCCAGCCGTAGCGCAGTAAATCGTTTCGACTTCCGCCACCGTTCCAAACGGCACAACATCTCACGGGGCGAACTCCTCGCTCTCCGCTCCCTCCGTAGCCGAGATGACATCGTCATCAAACCGGCGGACAAGGGAGGCGCCGTGGTGGTATGGCGCGCGGACCTCTACACGGCCGAAGCCCTCAGGCAGCTCTGTAACCCCCTCTTTTACCGCCCTCTACCCTCCGATCCCACCCCCCTCTACCAACAACAAGTCTCCTCCACCATCAAAGACCTTATCGCCTCCTCCCTCCCCCCACCGCTTCCCACCTCATCGTCCGCACCCCCCGCACCCCCACCATCTACTTCCTCCCCAAACTCCACAAACCCGACAACCCCGGCCGCCCCATCGTCTCTGCTTGCAACTGCCCCACGGAACTCATCTCCGCCTTTCTCGACTCCCTCCTCGCCCCCCTTGTCACCACCCTCCCCTCCCACATCTCCGACACCAACCACGCCCTGCGCCTTTTCGACTCCTTCACCTACCTACCCGGCCCTCAGCCATTCCTCTTCACCCTAGACATCAAGTCCCTCTATACCGTCATCCCCCACGCCGACGGCCTTCGCGCCCTCAAACACTACCTCGACCTTCGCCCCTCCCCCATTCCCTCCACCCCCACCCTCCTTCGCCTCGCCGAGCTGGTCCTCACCCTAAATTGTTTCTCCTTCTCGGGTGAGTTTTACCAACAGGTCACGGGGGTAGCCATGGGCACAAGAATGGGCCCGAACTATGCCAACCTTTTTGTTGGCCATGTTGAGGCCCAAATCTTTGCCCAGTACACCGGCCCCACGCCCGAACTGTACGGTCGTTACATTGACGACTGTATCGGAGCCACGACCCTCACCCGAGTACAGCTCGACTCCTTTCTCTCCTTCTTCTGCTCCTTCCACCCCTCCCTCCACTTCACCACCTCTATCTCCACCACCCACGTCCACTTCTTGGACATCTCCGTCGCCTTCGACCCCTCCCACCACTCCCTCGTCACCTCCGCCTTCTTCAAACCCACCGACTCCCACTCTTACCTCGACTTCACCTCTTCCCACCCCACCCACACTAAACTCTCCATTCCCTACTCCCAACTTCTCAGGATCCGCCGTCTCTGTAGCCGAGATGCTGACTTCGAGTCCCAGGCCCTTTCCCTAGTCAGCCATTTCATCCGCAGAGGTTTCCCCCTCTCTCGTCTACACCGCTCTCACCCGCGCCCGTGCTATCCCCCGCTCCACCACCCTCACCCCACGCCACCGCACACCCACCCACCGTCTCCCCTTCCCCCTCACCTACCACCCCTCCACCTTACCCCTCCACCGCACCATCCGCCGCCTCTTCCGACGCCTCCAGTCCGACCCCTCCACCTCCCACATCTTCCCAACCCCACCACTCCCCTCCTTCAAACGCGCACGCAATCTCCGCACCCTCCTCGTCCACAGCTCCCTACCCCTCAACCCACGCTCCGTTTCCCCCCCCCCCCCCGGTTCCTTCCCCTGTTCTAGGCCCCGCTGCAACACCTGTCCCCACATCACCAACACCACCACCTTCCAGGGTCCCAACGGCCACTCGCTCTCGGTCCGGCATGCCTTCCGCTGCACCTCCTCCAACCTAGTCTACGGACTTCGTTGCACGGAGTGCAGCGCGACTTATGTCGGACAGACGGGACGTCGCCTGGCGGACCGAGTCACGGAGCACCTCCGGGATATTCGTCTCGAGGGCATTTCCCCCATCGCCCGCCACTTTGGTGGCCCTGGACACTCCGCACGCCATCTCACAGTCTGTGGCCTACTCCAGTGCCACGGAACACCCGCCCATCACCTTACGGTCGAACAACGCACTATCTTCATCTTACAGACCCACACTCCCCCCGGCCTGAACTCCCCACCCTTATTCCTTTAGCGTTCGACCCCCCCCCCCCCCCACACTTATCCCCCACTAACACCACTAACACACCCCTCCTTTTCACCGCCCACCCCACACTAACAATACTAACACCTCCACCCCACCCCTCATCTGACCACCCTTCCCCAACTAACATACTAACATTCCTTCCCTCCCCTCTTCTCCTCCCCCCCTCCTTATCACACGCACCCACTTACACCACCCACCCACACGCAACTAACATCACTAACACCCTCCAACCCCACGCACACGTACCCACACACCCTCGTACACCACCAACTCTACACACACTACCCCCACTAACCCCCACTCACACCTGCATTCCACCTCTCCCCACCTCCCGTATACTAACACCCACTAACACCTCTTCACCAAACTACACACACACCAGTACACCACACTCCCTCCATAGAACCACACACACCCTTCTCTCCCCGCTCCACACTCACTCATCCCACTAACACCCCTACTAATACACACACACACACACACACCCTCCTCACTCCCACTCTCACACCTACCCATCCTCGCCTCCCTACCATTCCGCCGACTGCTGCTATGCCCTTCCGACCACCTCTCAGCACCAACTGACCACAGCACTCCCACTGCTGACCACTTCCTGTTGCGCGCGCACCCCACATCTCTCCTCTTCCGACCACCGCTTCTTGGATTACCCACACGCGAAATTGACTTCTAACCAAAATCTCCAAACATCCGTGGAACTTACCAACTTTTCAACCATCCTCTTACACCATCACCTATATAACTCACCCACACACACACCCCAACAAAATTTTTTTTTATCCACACGCCACCCACACCCACAACACGCTTAAACCACACACACGTGCTTCCCACCACATATTTACACCCTCAGCCTCCTGATTCCTCTCCCCCACCCCCTATCCACACACGCACAGACACTCCGACCCACAAAAACACCCCCCACACACACCTTCCTGAACATGCAACCCCGTTCTTCCCCCAACCCTCACTTTCACATACACACACACACACACACACGCACACCTAACCACACACACCACCTTCAGCCCTCCCCGCTCGGACACCCCGTCTCCCTCTTCCCACTCCACCCGCCACCACCCATACACACCCTACACCCTTCCACCACCTGTTTACCCCCCTTTTAATTTCAGTTTATTTTGATCATGCCTTTATTTTTAAATTTTCTCATTCCTTGTATTTTGATCATGCTTTATTTTTATTTATTATATTTTTTGTCTTTATTTGTTAATCTTTCATTCGCACCGTTTCCTTTCGCTATATGTCTCTCCACCACTCCCCTACACACCTTTTGAACTCTGTTCCCACACACTTCTCACCTGAAGAAGGGCTTATGCCCGAAACGTCGTCCCCCACCTACCCCCCACTCTCCTGAGCGTGAATTTAATAAACATTTATCGTACTGCCTCTCTGTTCTGTCCCTGTTCAATTTTCATTATATATATATATATATATATATAAAGTACCAGTAATGCACTGGGATAATTGCTGGCCTTGTGCCTAAAGTAGAAACAATTATATATATATATATATATATATATATATATATATATATAGGTAATTAAGTTCTATTAGTGATTACATGTAGCACTTTCATTAATATATACCTTTGTCAGACAATATGATTAATTACTTTGCGTATTAATCAATATTTTATTACACACATATATACATATATATGTATACACACACACACATACACACACACACTCACATATATATATATATATTAATAAGAGGAATTCCAACTTTGTCTGATTTACTCGTTTTATTTACAATCCTTTAAAATATATATAATGGTATTATAATGAAATAGTATGATAGAATATTAAATTCTAAGTGTTAATTGAACGAGTACTTTCATGCTTTCGCAATCTTCAGGTTCATGATATGTGGTGACAGTCGAGTTTGCAATTTTCAATTGACAGTTGAAAATTGCAAACTCGACTGTCACCACATATCATGAACCTGAAGATTGCGAAAGCATGAAAGTACTCGTTCAATTAACACTTAGAATTTAATATTCTATCATACTATTTCATTATAATACCATTATATATATTTTAAAGGATTGTAAATAAAACGAGTAAATCAGACAAAGTTGGAATTCCTCTTATTAATATAATCTTCTATACACAATCATACACACCCGTGTATATTTACCTATCTATATCTATATCTATATATATATATATATATAGGACGAGTAGGACCCCGACGGCTGAGCTCAAGCCGTTGCGACGGCTAATTCTGGACTAAAAGATTTAGTCCAGAATTAGCCGTCGACACGGCTTGAGCTCAGCCGTCGGGGTCCTACTCTTATTACACACTCTACTACCCTAAGTATTGAGTACTTTGGTGAGTTATGGTACACCTGGTTCCTTACCACATTTCCTTCGTTATATATATGATGATGGAGTATATTAATAAAGATGAAAATGCGAAATTGGAGATGTTAGGGTCTTTTATTAATCAATAAAAGACCCTAACATCTCCAACTTCGCATTTTCATCTTTATTAATATACTCCATCATCATTGTTTTTAGGACGTAATATGACGTTGTGTGCTAGAAGTGAATTGCATCATTGCATAGCTATTTCAAATGTTAGCCTAATATATTCCTTCCATATACTGTACCGATTGTGTTATTATTTGTGTTTACCTTTTACACACACACACACACACACACACACACACACACACACACACACACACACACACACACACACACACACACACACACACACACATATATATATATATATATATATATATATATATATATATATATATTTAGGTTTGTTGGTTCACCACTGGATAGAACTGGTCATTCCGTATGGTCAACCTCGATGTAATATTATGGAGAGTACTCAACGTAATGCAGCTCACCCGTCTTCGTTTGTGTAGTTGGTGTGCGAGTACGGAGTTAATTATTATAAAATAACAGTAGGCTGGACTAGTGTAATTCCTTGAAAGGTTTATTATACTATGATCATTTCAATGACCGGGTTGAGTATGAATCCGGTGATATCATCAGGTATTCGAAATATAACAAATGAATATAATAGACAAGATCCATGGGGCTGAAAATCAGAGACATGAGGGCGACCGAACATTTAGCAGCTTCTACCTTAGTCGGCCGCCCTCAAGTGGTGATTATTAAGCCTACTTATGTCCATCTGGTGAAGGGGCGTGGGCTTATAGTGTACTACTACCACCCCGTCAAAGACAGGCCAGCGTTGGGGGACAGGTCACAATCAAGCTGGTCATGCGTGCTAGAAAGTGCCGCGAAAAATATCAAAGAACATATATCTTTAACAAATCTATATATAGTAATATATAGTGGGTGTCTGCATGGTATAATGTATGGACAGAAATTACGATTAACAATTAGAAACGTTAAATTTATATTTAGAGTTAGAAGATGCCATTTAAGTTGAAATTAGAAAAATAAGGTTTAGGTTTGAAGTTGTGAGATTTAGTTTTAGTTAAAGAATTTACAGAAGGAGGCTTTTATGAAAAAGTTTAAGTGTATTATAGATAGTCACGATAAAGTTTCAGGGTAGAATATAGAGCAAAGATTAAGCCCATGCTTAGCGGTCAATAACCAGCGACGTTGCGGATCCCTGGCCAGCCCGGGGCACAACGGCGTCTCAGCCGTTCCGAGTATTATCGTCTAGCGAAAGAAATGGAAATTTATTTTTCCGAGCACTCCAGGAATGTTAACTGTCTTATATATATACATATATATATGTTATACTTGGGAGGGTCATATTGTTGTAATAATATTGCCAGAAATAATAACAGAACACACTCACTGTTTGGTTGGTTTTCGCTTCTCTATCTTTTATATCTCCATAGTTAATTTATTTGGCGATCAATGTTTATCATTGATTGACACTTTTCAGTTGAATATTAATATGGTTTTTATATAGGCAGCAATTTTGGGGGAGGGGCAAGTCGATTAAATCGACCCCAGTGCGTGACTGGTACTTTATTATATCGACCCCGTAAGGATGAAAGACAAAGTTAACCTCGACGGGATTTGAACTCAGATCATAAAGGGCTGTAACTCTATTCTACAAAGCATGGCGTCCGACCCTCTACCGATACTGCTAATCCACCGCCCTACTGAATGTTAATATCACTATGATATCTAGGTAGATGATGTGGTGGCCTTAGTTTAGTTAAATTGTGATCTTCTCAATGAAGTACAATGTTCGAATGCAAACCTTTACGTTGGAGTATATTTTTGCTGGTTTCATATTTTATCATTTGTAATTCGGGGTATTCAAAGGGAGATAACCTATAAATTCAATTACGCTATACAAAATCAAATCAAAATCATTGTCTATTCAGAACTGATTTAAACTTTTCAATAAAATTCTTCTTTTTTTTTTAACTCCTCTCGAGTCATGAAATTTATAAAATGAATTATTAAAAACATTATTATATAGAACTGTTACATAGCGGTATTTTCCAAATGACCACTTAGTGGAATCTGTATGACATTATGATCCCTAATCGATTGACAGTATACTCACAAGCGTTCTAAAAATAGATTTCCCGCCTGACCAATGTAATTCGAGCATTTGATACAGGAAATCAGATTTCTGCTTTTACAGTCTATATTTGCATTTGCAAATATTTTTCTTCCAAGTTTTGTGTTTATATAATTGTTTCTACTTTTGGCACAAGGCCAGCAATTACCCAGTACATAATGACTAGCATATATAAATCGACACCAACTATGATGATTGTCATTATACATAGCTACTGTAAAGTTTATTTTGCTCTCGTTTAGATCAAACTTTGCCTTTGTCAATAATTCTTTCAGATTCTTTGGTTGTTGTTTGCTTTCAAAAATCCTTCTATCAGTAATTAGATCCCTTAGTTTATTTCTTTGTCTGATAATCGGTATGTTTGATTTAGAGGTTTTTAAAATATTTTAATTATATGGATTGTGTATCACTACACAATGTACACAATACAGACGCTTAAACAGATAAACATATACGCATACACACACACAAATATGTATGTGTGTGCGTGTATGTTTGCATGTATACAATGGGCTTCCACTCAGTTTCTGTCTACCAAGTTCACTAGTTATTAGTAAACTCGAGATGAGGTAAAATTATTGCCCAAGGTGCCGTGTCACAATATGTAGCTTACTTTCTTTTAAAAAATAAGGAACACCACATTGAAGTGTAGTAGTAATGACATTTTGTTTTCCCACCTTCCACTTTCATTGGTAGAATGGTGCCAACTTGGAGATGCATTTGGTCATCTTTTTAGCATTTAAACTGGCCGTATCCGGCCAGAATTCTCTCACCTCTTTCTGTTCCAACCGACCATAACCAGCTGCTCATACTTACGTTAAGGTATTGTTCTCAAAATAAATAATATCAAAATCTCATAGGTTTGATATTATATAAGACATTATGTGAAATAAAGTGTTATAGTATATATATAGAGTAACATAAATGCTAAAGGGTTAACAACAATATAATTCTGGTTCGTCTGGATTAAGTGTTTCATCCCAATCCCCGTCCAGTTCTCGTTTCTCATTTGGTAGACTGCGAGAATTTGCGTGCCCTTTTCTATGTATACAGTGACCAAGGAATGGCGATTTCAGACGGTACTTGTGCGTAACAATAAAACGGGACGAGTAGAATTTCTTCACTGTTTAGAGGTGTCAATGAATGAAACTTGCTTCTTCTTCCATGGCAAATTTCACCTACACTCTACCGTACCAAATGTTTTGCTACGTATGATATGCGTTTTAAGCTCGCACACGGAGGCCAAGGCTTTCTGGATTAAGGCCTCGCTTGCCTGCTCCATTTATACGGTTCGTCAACCTGCGACATAATATGTTTTGGATGATGTTGACAATGTAGCTAGCTTCAACTTCTCATTGTATGTCATCCTTTACAAGCTGTTTGTGGGGGCTGGAAAAAGTGAGAAATGCACGGCCTCAACACACTTAGTTGGTTACGAGGGTGTTGTAGTATTTACTGACAAAACGGTGACAGTGATGGTGGTGGATATTATGTTGGTGGTGGTGTCACTAGGCAGTTGACAGGCTGGCTAGTTCACTGTTTCGACATTACTATTGTTGGTGTTGTTGTAAATGTTATTCTGGTTGTGTGTAGATATTGTTACTGTTCATGTTTATGTTATCGTTTTTGTTACTGTTTAAAATAGCAATATATTTCTTTCGTTGTCATCAACAGTCATTTTTATCAATGCTTGTTGAGCATCTGTTCCCCCTTTTTGCGATATATTGTGGTTCCTCTCTTTTTTCCATGTTATTTTCATAAACAAATTTTGAAGTGTGTCACTACTTGGAGTATCCATAGCGTAAAACATGCCCATTGCGTTCTAAATTCAAATTCCGCCGAGGTAGGCTTTGCCTTTCATCCTTAAGGGGTCAATAAAATAAAGTACCAGTAATGCACTGGGCTCTATTTAATCGACTATCCCTTTCCCAAAAATTGTTGGCCTTGTGCCTAAAGTAGAAACAATTATATATTAACGAAAATATATATCGACATATACATAATGAAAAAGAAAATAATCTCTCTCTCTCACTCTCTCTCACTCTCTCTCTCTCTCTCTCTCTCTCTCTCTCTCTCAAATAATCTATCTAATCGACCCACTTTAATCTGAGCGAATCGCGATCTATCTCAGATTTCCACATACGTTTTAAATTGTATGTTTACTAATTGTATGTTCGGATACTGGCTTGGTTTCGTCTCGATTCTTGAGGACGTATAGCGAAGATCAGCTATTTTTCTAACAGAAACAACAACGGTTAATGGCATTGCATGGTTGAATAACTCCAATAAAGAAGATAAAATAATACAAGAATGTTTCTTGATATAATCCGATTACTTGAAACATTGAACGAAACTATCTATACGACTTAGAACAGAAATCTCCAAGTACGATCTCTTGCAGATTAATTCGCAGTTATTATTGGCTTATTAAAGATTAACCGTTTAGAGTAGTAGTACTACTACTAAAGCAACTAGTCAGAAATATGATGAAATTCGTCGAGCGTTTATAGATTATATATATATATATATATATATATATATATATATATATATATATATATATACATATATATATATTATAATTGAATATAAAAGAAAAACGAACACAGATATACGTGTTCAAATCGCAAGGGACCAGATTCGTGAAAAGAATACTAACTATAGACAACATGATATAGATCTGTGTTCGTTTTTCTTTTATATTCAATTATAATATACGGCTCGGAACAATCTCTTTGCTAGAGCTATTTTATTGTAAGAGAATATTTTGTGTTCCTAACTCTATACCTTTGCTATATATAAGGCGGGTAAAATTCCCGAGATCCATGGACGAGTTCTCTCTAGTGGTCTCTGTCCCTCATCATCGCTGCCCTGTCCTGCGTCTCCAAGAGACCAGTGTCTGTCATTAGGGCATCAACATATGTCAACCTCGGTCTTCCTCTTCCAGTGTGTCCTTGCAGGGGCTCCCACAGGAGCACTGAGTGTAATGTCAACTCTGGATGACGGTGAGCATGTCCAGCCAACCTCAGTCTCCTCTGTGCTATCCCAAGAAGATAGTGGACCTGATATCACTGCTCTACACCAACACCAAAGCCCAAGTCATTACACCTGATGGGATGACGGAGTTCTTTGGGATACTGGCTGGAGTACTCCAGGGAGATACATTGGTTCCCTACCTTTTTATCATCGCAGTGGACTATATATATATATATATATATATATATATATATATATATATATATATATATATATATATATGTGTGTGTGTGTGACACGCTTGAGATCGGTGTGGAAGTCGGACCTTCGTAGAGACCTGAAAGTCCGCCTCTTCATTGCTGTAGTGGAGTCTGTGCTGTTGTATGGGTCTGAGACTTGGACACTGATCAAAAGACTCACTCAGATGGTGGATGGGTGCTACACAAGAATGCTGAGGATGGCTCTGAACATTAATCAGTATACACTGAGGATGAAAAACTCAGAGCTGTATGGGAGCATCCCAAAAGTTAGCTCAAAAGTGACACAGAGGAGACTGAGGTTGGCTGGACATGCTCACCGACATCCAGAGTTGACATTGCACTCAGTGCTCCTTTGGGAGCCCCTACATGGACACACTAGAAGAGGAAGACCAAGGTTAACATATGTTGATGCCCTAAGGACAGACACTGGTCTGTTGGAGATGCAGGATATGGCAGCGATAATGAGGGACAGAGACCGCTGGAGAGAACTCGTCCATGGATCTCGGGAATTTTACCCGCCTTAGATATATATATATATATATATATATATATATATATATATATATATATATATATATATATATATATATATATGGCAAGATAGTAATTTCGGCCTTTAGTGTGAAATAAAAGTCATTTTTCTTTTCACACAAAAAATGACCTTTAATCAATTTTATATTTTCCATTTTGTTCGATGACCTTTGCCAACTTTCTGGGAACTTCATGATTCCATGCGTTCATAGAACTTTATCAGCCAAAAACTGAAGCAAGTGCAATTTCAGGTCATCATCATTATTGAAAGTTTTACCATTCAAACATTTTGCAAACTTCTAAATAAATGGTAATCTGATGGTGCAAGCTCAGGGCTATATGGTGGATGTGACATCACTTCCCAACCAGACTTCAATAATTTTTCACGAGTTAGCAAAGACGTGTGTGGTCTAGAGTTGTTATGCTGGAACACGCTTCCTTCACGATTTGCCAATTCTGGTCGTTTTTCTTTGATTGCTTCCTCCAGTTTCATTAGTTGTTGACAGTAAATATCTGAATTGATCGTTCGGTTCCTTGAAAGCAGCTCAAAATACACAACACCTTTGTAATCCCACCAAATTGACAGCATGACCTTATTTTTTTTGCGATTCAGCTTTCGATGTGATTTGTGCTGGTTACGCTTGGACCATGATCGTTTTCGATTGATGTTATTGTAGACAATCCATTTTTCAACACCGGTGATGATTCGTTTAAAAAAAGGTCGATTTCATTGCGTTTGAGATGCATATCGCAAATATTGATTCGTTGTCTTTCAATTTATGTGAAGCCCAAATATCGAGCTTCTTAACGAGTTCAAGACATTTTGAGTGATTTTCAATTGTTGCGTATGATACATTTAACCTCTCTGCAATCTCTCACACATTTATATGACAATCAGATACAATTATGGCTTTGATTCGGTCATCATCAACTTCAGTAAGTCGACCACAACGTTGGTCATCTTTGAACGAAAAATCACCAGAACGGAATTTTTAAAACCATTTCTGACGTGTGTTCTGTTAAGCAATTAACACCATAAACTTCACATATCTCTTTGTGAGCCTCAGCTGCTTTCTTGCCTTTAAGGAAATAAAAATGCAAAATATGGCGAGAATGTTCGTTTTTGCATTCCATGTTAAAATTGACACTGAACTAACAGTTGTCAATAAAATTACGCGGAATTTGCTTCTAAAGTAAGCTAAAAGTAACGGCTATCAAATGTCAAAAGGAAAATTCTATCTATTTGCGAAAAACGAAAATATTTTCTTGTCAACGCAATATATATATATATATATATATATATATATATATATATATATATATATATATATATATATATATATATATATATATATATATATATATATATATGTATATATATATTCATTAAAATATATTACCAAATGCAAGTTCTTTTACAAATTTTAATTTACAAATGTTTCATCCTCATTAGGACTTATCAAAATCAATCATTTTATGAACATTTACCTCAACACGTTCATCTTTTCGAGCGCACCAAAAAATCACGGTGAATCTTTGTTTACATTTTATAAAACGGCATTATTTAGCATTAGTTGGCTACTGCTGCATGACATTCGTTCACTCCAGCATTCAAACGAAAGTCAAATATCAGAATATTCTAGTAACCAAAGGCAAAGTGCTTTTCTCAATATAATATATTCATTATATATACAAAAAAGGATTTCCCTAGATGCATGTAGCCACGCACATACACACACAACTAAACACTCCTCATATATGGATACACACTAACAAAAAACCTTTCTAATCAAAGTATCTATCTACTTTCGTCAAATCGGACCGAGGAAACAATTTTTTCGTCGGTCTTTCCAGTTGCTAGTACTATCTATCGGTCGCAACTCCAGGTAGAAGGAGAAACGTGAAATAAAGTGTCTTGCTCAAGGACATAACGTATCGCCTGGTCCAGGAATCGAACCTCAAGATTGTGAATCCAATTCTCTAACCACTCAACCACACGCCTTCACAAATATCAAAGTATATTTGTACATATACATGCCCAATTACAACTTAATAATAATAATAATTGTTTCTACTTTTGGCACACGACCAGCAATTACCCCAGTGCATTACTGGTACTTATTTTATCGACCCCGTAAGGATGAAAGGCAAAACTAACCTCGGTGGGATTTACAATAGTAATAACAATAATGAAATGGCAAAATAAGTCGATTAGTGAATCTATCAACACAATTTACACCCAAGAATTAAAAATATACTCTCGTGATTAATTAGGGGAAGGATTTGACAAGGAAAAATGATATTCCTTGATTATAGATGAAGCTTGCCACTTGGACACAAGAGTGCAAGAAAAGGAGAAGGAGAAATTGAACCGGTACTAAGATTTTGGGACCTTCATACACTGGAAATTTTGCCAGGATTATGAAATACCAACAGAAAAAAGATGGTACAAACACACAGCAGAAAAAATGCCAGAGAACGACAAAGCAACCATTCTCTGGGATACGCCAATACTTAAGACAGAAAGATCAAGGCCAACCGACCAGATATTAGAAATATTTCGAATGTGGAAAATGAAAACAGAAACAATACCTATAATAATAGGTGCTCTAGGAATGATGAAAAAAAACAGAGACAAACACATAACCAAAACTCCAGGAGTTACAAGTATATAAGCATAGAAAATAGCACTACTAGGCACTGCACACATATTAAGAAAAGTACTGTCAAAACAATAGAAGCAATATCAGCAAAAACTACACTGCTCGTACCCAAGAAGTGTGCTCGGTAAATCTGTGCTCGGTAAAGCAGTAATCATGTGCAGTAATAATGTGCAATAATGATGATAATAATAATAATAATAATAATAGTAATAATAATAATAATAATAATAATCATAGGCCTGCCCGTTCGACACGAGAGTGCAAGAGAAGGAGAGGGAGAAAATTAACCGATACCAGGACCTAAAGTGGGAGGTGAAAAGGATTTGGAACTGCCATGAAGTCAAAGTGATCCCGATTGTCATAGGCGCACTGGGGACTATCTCCAAAAGTTTCCAGGGATGGTTAAAGAAAATCGGCCCCTTCACGCTTTTTGGAACGCTTCAAAAGGCATGCTTGCTTGGAACAGCAAGAACCCTCCGATACGTCCTGAATATCTGAGGCTGCAGGTAGTGGCTTGATATTCAATCCAACGGACTTTCCAGTTAACCAACATCAATGACTGAGATTCAAGGAATAACAACAATAATAATAATAATAATAATAATAATAATAATAATTGTTTCTACTTTAGGCACAAGGCCAGCAATTATCCAGTGCATTACTGGTACTTTATTTTATCGACCCCGTAAGGATGAAAGGCAAAGTCAACCTCGGCGGGATTTGAACTCAGATCGTAAAGGGACGTAACTATGCTGGAAAGCATGGCGTCCGACCCTCTACCGATACTGCCAATCCACCGCCCTGGTATAATAATAATAATAATAATAGTCAAAGTGATCCCGATTGTCATAGGCGCACTAGGGACTATCTCAAAAATTTTCCAGGGATGGTTAAATAAAATTGGCCCCTTCACGCTTTTTGGAACGCTTCAAAAGGCATGATTGCTGGGATCAGCAAGAACCCTCCGATACGTCCTGAATATCTGAGGCTGCAGGTAGTGGCTTGATATTTATTTCAAAAAAATTTCCAGTTAACTAACATCAATGACTGAGACTCAAAGAGTAATAATCATAATAATAATAATATTTAGGTTAAATGTCGAACCTAAACAGTTATATAACGGTGAAGTGGAGACTGGAATGTCATGTGACAGACTCTCAGCCAGCAGGTGCTCCCTGGCTCAGCAGCAGGGACCTGGCTGTCAACCAAATACTGCTGGTGTCGGAGGAAGAAGAAGAAGGAAAGGGACCAGAACCAACTGGACGAAAGAATTGAATAGAACTGTTATGCAATGTTACCTGAAGAGTAACCCCAAGGAGAAAGGCTATAGGAAACGGATGCATAACATCTGGAACGAGATTGGTCTATTTAAATTAGATGAACAAAAGTTGGCCGGGCAGGCTCGGGTAATAAGAACTAATGGATGGATAAGCGAGCTGGAACTGGAGGAACTGAGCAGAGAGATTAGGTTGGAAATGGAGAGTGGAGTATGCCAGGCAAATGAGCCAGTGGGAAATGAAGGTGAAGAGGTTGAGAGAACGGAGGAACCATCTGAAGCAGACAATGATCTGAATGCTGAAATAAATAATACCTGGGACAAAGATACGGCTATTGAGGAGATGAATGCTGACGGGCTAGGACAAGATTTGGTTGATATCCTAAACTTAGTGGTAGATGAATTGAACAATGATAGTGGGAAACCTATGAACCTAAGATTTGTAGACAGGAAAAAGTTAAAAGAAACAACAGCTAAGGTAAACAAAGTCATCCCATACCTTGAGGCGAGGAGCCCTCACAAGTGCAACAAGATCCTCAAAGCAACAGCAAATGCGGTGAGGAAATTACTTGGCATAAAAGCGAGAGGAAACAACAAACAAGAAAGATCAGAACCTTGGTGGAAGAAACGATGGAATGGTCAAATCAGGGAAATGAGAAATGACATTGGAAAGCTTGAGTCCCTACTGAATGGGACACTAAAAAACATAGACACTAAAAATAGACTGGAAATAAAGTACAAGACTAGGAGGAAAAAGCTAAATATTATCATAGAGGAACTGAAGCAACGCATTGTAGCAAAGAGTGCAAAAATTAGGCGATACGAGAGCAGAGTCAGTCAGTATAGACAGAACCGCATGTTCGACAACAACCAGAAGATGCTGTTTGGACAGCTTGAAGTGAAAGAAAGAGGAAACGACTTGATCCCTGAGGCGGAACAAACTAAGACATTCTGGAGAGGAATATGGGAGCAGGATGTTAAACATAATGACAAGGCAGTGTGGATTGAGACAGTACAGAAGGAGATTAGTGAACAGGCACACCAACAAACTGATTTGAGTATCACAGTAGAAACTCTTAAGGGACAGGCCAAAAAACTAACCAACTGGAAATCACCAGGCCCAGATGGTGTGCAGGGGTATTGGATTAAAAATATAACATCCCTCCACCCGAAACTGACAACCATGTTCAATGACTGCTTGATGTCAGGTGAGGTACCAGAGTGGTTGACAAAGGTACCACAGTTCTGGTAATGAAAGACCGAATCAAGGGTAATGATGTTACCAACTATAGACCTATCACATGTCTGTCCGTAATGTGGAAACTGTTGACAAGCATTATGTCTGAGGAAATCTACCATCACCTCCACACAAACAACTTGTTACCGGACGAACAGAAAGGATGCCGAAAGAAGTCCCGTTGTACAAAGGACCAGTTGCTTATTGATAAGATGGTAATGAGGAATTGCAAGAGGAGACACACTGGTCTTGCCATGGGATGGATAGACTACAAAGAGGCATTTGACATGGTGCTTCATTCTTAGATCACCAAAAACCTAGAGATCTTCAAGGTGGCAGTTGTTGGGCAAAAGTATGAAGTCCTGGAAAACAGATTTAACATCAGCTGGAGAATCCTTGGGAGGCGTGATGATCAAGAGAGGTATCTTCCAGGGAGATAGTCTGTCCCTCTGTTGTTTGTCCTTGCCCTGATACCCCTGACCATTATACTGCGAAAAGTGAGAGCAGGATACAAGTTGGGAAAGGGAGAGTTTGCCATCAATCACCTCCTCTTCATGGACGATCTTAAGCTCTTCGGGAAGAGTGAGAAGGAGTTGGATGTGCAATTGTATGCAATTTGGTATTAGTAAGTGTGGAGTCCTTGTGATGAAGAGGGGTAAATTGAGCAGAAGCAATGGAATCCAGGTACCAACAGGTGAGATGATAAAGGAAATTGACACTGAAGAAGGATACAAGTATTTGGGTGTTCTGGGGGCTGATGACATCAAGAACAAAAAAATGAAGGAATTGATAAGATCTGAATACATTCGGAGAGTAAGGAGCGTATTAAAGTCACATCTGAACAGTAGGAATGCCATAAGTGCAGTAAATTCCCGAGCTGTGTCTATTATTAGGTACAGTGCGTGAATTCTGAGATGGAATGTTGCTGAACAAAAAGAAATGGATAAGAAGACTAGGAAGCTATTGACTATCTACAACATGTTCCACAAGAGGAGTGATGTCGATAGACTCTACTTAAGGAGATCTGAAGGTGGAAGAGGTTTTATCAGCATAGAGGACTGTCTTAAGATGGAGAAAAACAACCTACACAAATATGTGACTGATAGTAAGGAGCCAATGCTCAGAATTGTACTGAAGGAGAGGACAATAGACCAGGGGATGTCCAAGGAGGAAATAACAACAAGGAGAAAGAGCAGCCTCCATGAAAAATCCCTTCATAGTACCTTCTTTGAGAAAACTGAATTCAGAGATCCACAGACATGGAACTGGTTGAAAAGAGGAGACCTCAAAAAGGCTACGGAAGGAATGTTAATGGCTGCGCAAGAGCAGGCCCTCAAAACGAAGTGGTTGAAACACCATATCTACAAGGAGGAGGCTAGCCCACTGTGCAGGATCTGTGGAGAGAGAGAGGAGACTGTGGCTCAAATTGTATCCGAGTGTAAACACCTAGCCCAGACTCACTATAAGGGCTGGAGACATGATGTGATGGGCAGGGTGATCCACTGGCACCTATGCAAGTAAACAATTTACCACATTCTGAGAAGTGGTATGAGCATAAGCCAGAGTTGGTGATAGAAAACGATCAGGTGAAGGTGCTGTGGGATTTTAGGATACAGACGGACAAGAAACTGGAACACAATAGACCTGACCTGGTGGTTGTGGACAAGGAAAAAAGATCGTGCCTGATTGTGGATGTGGCCTGCCCATTCGACACGAGAGTGCAAGAGAAGGAGAGGGAGAAAATTAACCGATACCAGGACTTAAAGTGGGAGGTAAAAAGGATTTGGAACTGCCATGAAGTCAAAGTGATCCCGATTGTCATAGGCGCACTAGGTACTATCTCAAAAGGTTTCCAGGGATGGTTAAAGAAAATTGGCCCCGCCACGCTTTTTGGAACGCTTCAAAATGCATGCTTGCTGGGAACAGCAAGAACCCTCCGATACGTCCTGAATATCTGAGGCTGCAGGTAGTGGCTTGATATTCATTTCAACAAACTTTCCAGTTAACTAACATCAATGACTGAGACAATAATAATAATAATAATAATAATAATAATAATAATAATAATAATAATAATAATAATAATAATGATTTATTTATTGGCCACAAGGCCTGACATCAAGAAAAACATTACAGACGGCACAGGACGGTAAGATGTGGTTTTTGTGCGTGTAAATATTTTTATTATTTATATAAGAAAAGAAAAAAAAGGACATAGAAACATATATATATAAACAATAAAAATGAAAATTGAAACAATGAAAAATTCCCCAATAGGGGGAAAACCTCCGAGGGTTACTCGTGGCGAAAACCTCACAAAAGACCACGGCCACCCTGACCACCAGGGCAAGCGCCCTCTCTCAATTTTTCCATCTCTCAAACTACAGACGTATATTCAGAGTGGTCCCGTTCACTCGGACCATTCTCGCTACATTCACCCACCTTTCAACAAACTTGCTAGAAGGCAGCACTTGCCTCTTTCACCCTGATTTTCCTCTTCAAGTGAAACTTGAAAAAGTTAATTAGAGATTCGCCGAAGAGGAAAGTGTCTGTCTTTAACCTGTCCACCACACAATCTCTTTGGCCATGGCCACTAGGCAGATGAAAACCGCCTGCCCTTCCTCCACGAAGGAAGACGGCGAGACCATCTGCACAATGGACTCAGTTGACAACCGGATCAGTCCTACACGCGACAGCAACTGTTCGACATAGCTCCACAAGTCAACAATGCTCGAGCACTGAACGAGTGCGTGCACGACGGTTTCGTCGCTCTGCGCGCATCTTGGACAGGCTCGGCTGACGGCACTTCCGTGCCTGTAGAGCTTATCTCGAACCGGCAGCGCTCCCCGGTAGCACTGGCAGGCCAGGGAATTTTGGAAGTTATCCATAGGCCCCGGGCTGAAAGTTCTCCGGAAGAGAGCAAACAGCTGATCTTCTTCGACGCCCAGGATCTCTCCGAGAATGTCGTCGCTCTTTCCCTCCACTAGTCTTCTATAGAATGCCGAGGTGGATGTTCCACCGATACTGGTGCCCAGCTGGCAGAGGGCAGTGAGCGCCTGGAGACATTCCAGTTTCCAAGCGCTATTCCTTGGTCTTTTTCTGACCCAGGACTGCAGCTCTGTCAAGGAGACGAGCTGTGGGAAAACGTGCCTGGCGAACGGCGACCACACCTGTTCACCGTCAAGAAAGCACCAGAGATGTCGCAGCCTCAGCGCATGTTTGCGCATCATCAGCCATGGCATGCCCAATCCTCCACGCAATGGGTGTTGACAGCAGATGGATCGTCTGACCATGGGAGCGCGTCCCTTCCACAAAAAAGCGCAAGAGGAGGCGCTCCATTTTGGTGAGAGTTGGGCTGGAGCAAGGGACGACGGTGAGGCGGTAGCAGATGACGGATGCGATGTACGCATTCGCCACCTCCGCCCGGCCTTTCAGGGACAGCTTCCTCTCGGCCCATTTCTGAGTGAGGGAGGCCACCCTGCTCGTCACCTCGTTCCAGTTTTTCTCCATCTGGAGGTCCGGTCCGAACCAGACCCCGAGCAATTTAACCGGTCCGTCCGTCCAACGCCCCACGACGCTGTCGGACGGCATGGACTTTCCTCTCCAGGTGCCGAGCTGGAAGCCCACCGACTTTTCCTGGTTTATCTTTGCTCCTGTCACCGCTTCGTATTCCTTGAGAGCGGTGCCGAGCATCTGGACGTGTCTGGTGCTCGATACCACCACGGTGACGTCGTCAGCGTAAGCCGACTCGGATTTCCCGTGTCCTAGTTCGCGTGGGACGCCCCTGGGGTTTCTTTATTGGTCACAAGAAAACATTAGAGACGGCACAGAACAGTACAGGACTATACAAAGTGGGTTTTGGTCGTGTAAATAGGTTATAACAAGATAGAAATCGGGATAGAAATCAAAAAAATTCAAACAACAAAAGTTCCCCAAAAAGGGGGAAACCACCGAGGGTCACTCGTGGCGAAAACCACACAAAAAAGGCCACGGCCACCCTGACCATCAGGGCAAGCGCCCTCTCTGTTTTCCCACTCCTCAGTCTAGAAAGGAGATAGCTACCAAAAGATATAAATAGACTGATTTAGTGACCCGGTCAAACATAGCCAACAACAACACCATAATAATAATAATTATTGTCGTTGTATCTGTAAACTCTCAAAATGTTTAGTTTAAACGATATCAAATAATAATAATAATAATAATGATTTCTTTATTGGCCACAAGGGCTGACATCAAGAAAAACATTACAGACGGCACAGGACGGTAATAATTGTTTCTACTTTTGGCACAAGGCCAGCAATTATCTCAATGGATTACTGGTACTTTATTTTATCGACCCCGTAAGGATGAAAGGCAAAGTTAACCTCGGCGGGATTTGAACTACGGTAATTATGATAAGCAACAAGTCGAACATTTACAGAACAGAACACAGACAAAAACAAACGCAACATCAAAAGAAAAACAAATTTCAAAAGTTTTGAACGCAACACCCCCTACCTCCCATGTTGCTATGACTACGAACTTAGCGTAGCTAAAATCAAAAACAGCAACAGCAGCAACAACTCTAGTAACCGATGTTACTGGCCTTGAAAAACAAAAAGGAAAAGAAACTAAGTCAGACATTCAAACATTACAATGAAACTTATGTTTATTTTGTTATGTTTTTATTTATTTATTTGTCTATTTATTTATTTTCGTCTACGCTAAAATCACCGGGGGTGATGAAATCACTGGGGGTGATGAAATCACCGGTTGTTATGTAACCATACATTCACCAATCCTCGATATGTGTGTTTAAATGTCGAACCTAAAGAGTTCGAATAACGGTGAAAAGGAGACTGGAATGTCATGTGAAAGACTCTTACCCAGCAAGTGCTCCCTGGCCCAGCAGTAGGGACCTGGTTGTCATCCAAATACTGCTGGTGTTGGAGGAAGAAGAAGGAAAGGAAAAAGAACCAACTGGACGAAAGAATTGAATAGAACTGTCATGAAATGTTACCTGAAGTGTAACCCCATGGAAAAAGGCTATAGGAAAGGGATGCATAACATCTGGAACGAGATTGGTCTATTTAAATTAGATGAACAAAAATTGGCCGGGCAGGCTCGGGTAATAAGAACTAATGGATGGATAAGCGAGTTGGAACTGGAGGAACTGAGCAGAATCTGAAGAAGTTAATCAGGGCTTCTCCAAAGAGGAACGTATTCGTCTTCAAACCTGTCAAGCGTGTCCACCATACAACCTCTTTCACCACAGGACATATAAAAACGGACTGCCGTTCTTGAGTAAAAGAAGGCGGCGGGACAATCTTCACAATGGACTCGGTTGATAACCGAATTTGTCCTAGACGCGACAGCAGGTGTTCAACATAAACCCACAAGTGCTCGGACACTGGATGATTGGATGCAGGACGGTTTCGTCGCCCAGCGCATCTCGGACAAGCCCGATTGACGGCACTTCCATGCCTGTAAGGTTTATGTCGCACTTTCAAAGCTCCTTGGTAACACTGCCAGGCCAGGGATTTCTGGAAATTGTCCATGGGCCATGGACCGAAACTCCTTCCGAAAAGAGTGGCTAGTTGATTTTCGTCGATGTCTAGAGTTTCCATAAGAACGTCGTCGCTTTTATCTGCCACTAACTTTCTATAGAAAACCAAGGTAGTGTTTCCACCGATCATATTGCCCGATTATTGAAGGGCTGTAAGCGTCTAGAGACATTCCAGTTTCCAAGCGCTCTCCCTCGATCTCCGCTTGACCCAGGACTGTAGCTCCGTCAAGGAGACAAGCTGGGGAGGGCATACATTTGGTGAACGCCGACCACACCTGTTACCGTTAAGGAAAAGATAGAGATATCGTAGCCTCAGCGTATGACTGCGCATCATTAGCCACGGCAATCCCAGTCCTCCACGCAGAGGCTGTTGACAACAGATGGACCGCCTGACCATCGGAAGAGAAAACGCTCCAGTGCAGTCAGACGTGGTTTGGAACAAGGCACGATGGCCAAGCGGTAGTAGATGACGGACGCGATGAATGTGTTTGCCACCTCTGCCCTACCTTTTAAGGACGGCTTTCTCTCTGCCCATTTCTGGGTGAGATTGCCCACTCTGTTTGTCACCTTATCCCAATTTCTGTCCATCTGGAGGTCAGGACCGAACCATACCTCGAGAAATGTAACCGGCTCGTCCGTATAGCGTCCGACGATACTGTTAGACGGCATGGACCTGCTTGAATTTGTAGAGTGAGTCTTCAATGAGGTTAATGCAAGTTTAACAATTAGGGTGACCACAATTTTTGACTGTTGGTGTCTTCTTCTTCTTTCTTTTTTAATCACCTCAGGCGCCTGAGGATCGTCCTCAGAAGCGCTAGATATGCGACTGGGAGACGGACTAATTCCTCTAAGGATGTGCCGAGTTGGTGATGGTATCTCTTGATCTCCAATGCAGGGCATCGTAGCCAGAGGTGTTCAGACGACTCCTCCTCTTCACCGCAGAGGACATGTAGATCAAAAGACGGGGGTGTTGCCTGAACGAATTTTTGCATTGCAGATTTGACATCGGCGAATGGAGATCGCTGCAGGACGGATGGTAGGCACGACATTATTCCCCCGACGGAAGCCACACACGAAGCCTTGAGGACTCTTTTTCTGTATTAGAGTCAGACCGCTGCAGACCCTGTAGAAGATACGTCGGCAAGTCGAGTAGGAAATGGGCACGAAGTATTGTCGGATCGTCCTGGAACATCCCATGCAGGATGGGCTAGGGTTCGACTCGACATCACCCGCCATGAGAAGTAACTTCCGGATATGTAGGGCGGGTTTGCAGCTCCGGCTGTCGAGAAAAAAAAAAAAGAAAAACCCACGTGGCTCCCACGTCGCATCTCTGGGTGTATACAGATCCGAATTTGACGGATATCCTTTCGGGCATCCGACCGAGCACACCGAACGTCCACGAAGGCCGCCACATGAGTAGGTTCCGGGTTCCGGTTTGTGCTCTGTCACCACAGGTGTTATTGTCAATACTGTCGCCGCTGTTGCTACTTCTATTGTTGTTAAATGCATCAACATCATCCACTTCTCGACCGCTGCTTGATGACGAAGAGAACGAAATGGTCTTCGCCTGACATTTACTGTGTGACGATGACGAAAAGGAAAAGGAAAAGGACGAAAAGGAAAGCGAGACTCGTCGCTGACAGCTGGATTATTATTGTGGAGGTATACACGTCGCAGGAATTTTGGTTCCCGTAAGTTTGCGATTTTTGTACAGAACAATTGCGAACGTATTTTTAAAAAAATTATATTGTTTGGTTTCTCTTGAAGTGGTCGAAATTAATTGTCATTTAGCCTTCCTCGGCGAAATTCCAATTTGAACTTAGCATTTAGCAAATATGCCCCCCCCCCCCCCAAGAAAAATGGCGTAATTCAAAAAACCCATCTCTCTGCCATGTATACACTGCTGTTGCTGTCGTCGTCGCTGCCGGTGATGTTGTGTCATGTTGTTGCTGTTGTTGCTAACAAAACACTAATTCACTGATTCCCAATCGAGAAAGTAGTCATAATGCAGGTTTTCTTTCAAAGTCCACTAGTTGTGCTGCTGGTACGGTTGTGTTTCTGTTGTTATCTTGAATTGCTGACTGTCAAAAATGTTTGTCTCACTCTTCGAAGCGACTATAACAACAACGAGTACAGGGGTTGCCGGATAATATCCTTAGGAAGACATAGGGATAACTATCGTCTGAAAACGAGTACGGATGAGGGAGCCTGGAATGCTGTTGCTGCCGTTGCTGCTGTTGCACGTAAATGCAGCCGTTGCTCTCTTCACCTGTTTCATTGTTGCTGTTGTTGCTGTCGTTGTTCAGGTTCTTAGTGGTGATGCGGCTAATTTCATTTTTGCATGTTGTGTTTGTGTGTCCATAATTGTGCTAGAGTCCCTCCTCTCACCTTTAAAGTCGCTATCCTGAGACGGCAGACTTAATATTTAGGGGTGTCTCGTCCATGTTTATTTTTTTATTTTTAATGAGAAAAATATATAATGTTCAAATATTATAACGTCTCCCCTCCACAGGACAAAGACACTCGTCTTGCGAACTTTTCCAAATCAATATAACAATTAATACAGATGGAAAAAAAGGAAAATATACCACTTTGCGGAGCTCAAATAAACACGTCTTCCTGTTGGTGTTGTGTTTGTGGTGGATAATTTGGCGCTAATAAGTAGTTTTTAAGCGATTTTGGTTGCATTTTGCATCTGATTATTTAATGTGATTCGAGTGTCATTTTCGTTCTTGGGTCTTGTCTCAATGTTCTTGTGGATAATGTTGAATGCCTTCGCATTTCTTGGGGTGAATGTTGAGATACAGGCTAGAGCATTGAATGCTTCTGAAGTTGTTTTTGTTCTTTGTAAATGTTGAATGTCTATAGATTTGGCACGTTCTATTCCGTTGTCTATTGATAATAATGGATACTGTCTTTCGAGTAGAATTTCTTTTAGTTCTTGGAATCTTTAATTCAAAATTTAATGATTTGAAACAATTGTACAGATTTCTCTTGCTATATTAAATATCGTGTGTTATAGATGACTTGAGCTGAATAGTAAGCATTGTTTAGAATCAGTTTGTTTGTGGTGAACGTCAGTTTCAATATTTGTGTCTTTTTTGTGATTATAATTCTAAGAATGGAAGTTGATTTTGAATATATTTCATTGTGAATTTGATACTATTATTGATGCTGTTAATTGGGGTCTTGGATCCATTGAGTTGATTGAGTAAAGATATACGGTATGTTTAATAAATAAAAAAATTTGAAAGCCTAGCTATGAATATTGAAAGGCCGACGGCTAGCGCCGTCAAGCGGATTCTAGCATAAGCAGTGGAGGACGCTTGTCTATGCGCATTTCTGGCTCTGGTTATCATTAGAACAGTGTTTCCCCTGATCTCTGCTGGAACTTGAAACAGGTGAAAATATATACAAGAAACAGAACACTAAAGGCAGTATGGTTCAATTGAGGGAGGTATGTTAATTGACAATACAATACTCTCATAAACTTAATATGGCTTTGTATTTAAAATATTTACTTCATAGATATGTGGTCTCGGGTTTCGATCCCAATATGTGGTATCTAGGGCAAGCGTCTTCAAAGCGTTTGTGAATGAGATTTAGTTGATGGAAATTGTACGGAAACAGATTGGAATGTCCATTACTCTTCCTGGTGGTAGAATTAATTTACCACTTAGTTTAATATCACTACTCGGTCGTTGAGTAATTTTAGTGAAATCCACTCTGCTACAAGCATTCAAAACAGCTTTCTTGACTAAGAATAACGTCTTCGCTTCCATCCACCAATCCCAGAGGCTTTGTGAAGAGTTATGGATGTTAACCTTCATCCTTTGTCTGAATCGACAAAAGAAAATATATGTTCATTAACATAGATTCTATATCTGAGTTTCTATTGAATGAACTTTTATTTTGACATATCTTTTCATCAATGGGAAATATATCACATCTATACACAGAAGATTATGACTTCGATAGATTACAAGTACTCCTAATAATGGTTTCTGATTTAGGTACGAGGCCAGCAATTTGGGGGTAGGGAGAAGTCGATTAAATCGACCCCAGTGCATGACTGGTACTTTATTTTATCGACCTCGTTAAGATAAAAGGAAAAGCTAACCTCAGCGGGATTTGAACTCAGAACGTAAAGAGCCATAATTATATGCCGCAAAGCATGGTGTCAGACGTTCTACCGACTCTACCAATCCACTGACCTACTGGTAATACATTGGTCCGGCAAACCAAAGATGTCGATTCGTGTCCTATGAACGTCATCACGCATTCTTTTTTCCATTCAGAGGGTTTTTTTAATCCCAACTAAGACTAATTCCATTTAGTCAAATACGGCGTAAGCACATGTTTCTACCTAATTAAATATTAAAATTTAGCATAATTTAGAAAAATAATCTTTTTCCTAAGCCAACAATCATAGCTGGTACCTATGTATTTAGTTCATTAGGCTAACTTTATAATGTGTACCCCATTCTCCCAAATAAAATAATTTCGACTTACATTTTAATAAGCTGACGGACCTAGTTTTGATACTTCTTGTTCTGACAATACTACGAAAATTATTTAGCCAGAATTTTCCACTGCAGAGTTCATACTCTGTTATCTATATATATAAAAGCAAGTCGGTCTCTGTGTGTGTGTGTCTGTCTGTGTACAAATACTAGGCTCATTTTAACTTTTGAAGTAGTAGGCCGATTTCAACAAAATTTGGCACGCATGTTGCTTATATGCCAGAGCAGGTTTTGGACAAAAACAAATTTGAAAAGATCGATATTGGGGCCGAAAAATCGATTTTGTGTGTGTATCTATCTGTGTACAAATACTAGGCTCCTTTTAACTTTTGAAGTACTAGGCCGATTTGGCACGTGCTATTGAGGCGACCTCTCATTGGCTAGCCAATTAGCTGACATAAGCTGACATGCACTCAGAAATTACTAGCTAAGCCATAAACGACCTTGAACAATTCGCCCGATTGAAGGTCGCGATTTCTAATTGGACTAGGCAACTAACATTAGTCAACATGACTGAACATATCCCGTGCATATTCCTGTGAGAAATACGTTTGATAGCACAACGTTACTCACGTCAATTAACTCAAGCTACCCTATAAATTGTTTTTATGATGCCGTTTATTTCACTCAATCATGTCACTGTACACCTTGTTTGTTAAACTTTTTTTTACAATTACATTTCAATTCTTTGCTCAACCTTTGGCTCTCTTTATACCGACAAACAGGCTGTCATTAATTTCCCGAGCAACGCCGGGTACATCTTCTAATGTTATATAAAGATTACCGTACACAGAAGCCATTTAAACTAAAAGGTTTGCGATGATGACCTGTTAAGCAATATAAGATTAAATATAAAAGCTCATGAAAGCATAGACAATTTGTTTCGGAATTTCTCTCTTTATTTAATCTACGAACTAGTCAAACACATCATCTCCTGATATACAGTTACGGCAAACATAAATGTCAAAACTTTCTGTATCGCTTTAGTTATAAAGCATTGCTTGGTTATGTGCACACAGTATTGTGTGTAATTTAATGCCTATGTTAGAAAGAGATATTCTATTAATTCATAATGTATGACTTCTGAAAGATCTTCTGTTTGGGAACAGAAACGCATAAATATAGTGCCCAAAGATTTCACTTCATGGACGCTTTGATCTTTTTCTATTTTATCATACTTCTTAACTCCAAAAATTAGTTGAGTAACGACTAAACTGGCAACCCCACCAAGTTTACTTGGTGAGGAGAGTGATTTTGGACACACTGCAAGACAAAAAACATAACCTGACAAAGGGTGGAAGAACTCATAAGAGTTTTTGGCCATCTAAAAAAAAATATCCTGCCAAATCAATGGGTAGCAGTAGTTCCAGCTGCACGCATCGAAATACTGGTGTAGTGGTTCTGAGAACAATGCAGCTTTGCAGATGATCAATGTAAATTGACAATGGAAAGGCGCTCCCACTCGAGTTAGAAGAGAACTAATGACCTTCAGGAGAAGCAGCGACCCCTGATTGTATTCAGCAACCGAAACAAATATGAAGTACACCAAATCCAATGCTCCTAGGGGTGGCCCTGGTTCTTCTTACTTGCGAGTGTAAACTCGGCCAGATTAGATTAGATGACTGCAAAACCTTCAGTAAATGCACAACAGAAAGAACCTCAGCACCCTTGGGAAACTACTTTAACAACTGAGATTAGGCAGATTCTGTGACACTAAAACATAACGTTACTTACATCAGAATAAGGCATATGGTTCTACAATAGCCATGGCTTCATGTTCGATCCCAGAGTTCGGCACCTTGTACAAGTGTCTTTTTTTACCATTGCATCATCGAATTGGCGGAAGGCTTGTGGGTGAAATGTGCTAACTGTGTAGAAGCCTATTTAAGAGACTGTTCTTGGCTGGTATAATCTGTCGCCCGGTTTAAAATCCCGTTATCTATCCCTTCTCCTTTAGCAGAATCCACTCTGTTGTAAATATTCGGAAGCCGTCTTCTCTAAGGATAATTCCTTCCCTTCTACCAGTCATGCAGGCCCCTGAAATGAGTCACGGGTGGTGCCCTTTTTTCTCCAATTGAACCATTAAAAAGAAATGTATAATTGTATCAGTTAAAGAATGTTTCCAGCATTCTCTTTCCCTTACAACATGGCACCAAGAGTGTAATAAGAGTTAGATGTTACTTTTCTCATATTAATGAGGAAGGGATAGAGTGTGGGTACCATTGTACTTGTACTAGTATGCCATTGTACAACGTCTAATTATTTAAAACTCAATACTCAACCCAACACTATTTTTAAATCGTTATTTTCACTTACAATAGAGCACGAAATGTCTTGGATGCGTATTTCCTTCGTTTTTCCCTTGTTCATTGTCATTGCATTGAGCTCCGTTTATTATTTACTATATTAAGATCTGGTCTCTTTGTTTCCAAGGTAGCATAGTCTGCAGACAGATCTTAGAGACAGACCTCAAGTTATACCTTTGATGTAGCCAGTTGGAGATAGTTCCTTTCAATAATTACTAGCAGAATGGCCCGGAATACCTCGGCCTGGGGATGGTGTCTACATTTTGTGCTTATAAAAAAATTCGTCATAGATTACCAGGGGTTTAACTTAATTGGGTGCCTGAGAGTAAAATGTTCAACCCACGAAAGCCAAGACGATAGGGTTAAGTAAAAAGGAATCCCACAAACCGAACATGTATTTGTTGTGCTATGGTACAATGAAAGCAATAGTTACAGAGCAGTAAGCATGTGGGAATTTAGTTGGATACTTTTAAGGTTACAGGCCCTAACGCAACCAAAATGCTAAACAATGTGGTCCCTGGGCAAGAATTTGAAATCTTCTTCAGTCTACAATATTTGTGAAACATCAGTAATGCATATGCAAAGTTTTTAAAAAATCGGTTGGGTACTCCTCGAGTTACAGGCCCTAACGAAACCAAAATGCTTTTAAAAATCGGTTTTTCGCCTAATGCGGTCCCTAGGGCTAAATATGAGAAAATAGTTTTTGCTCAAAATACTTTAAACGACATAAGTAATGCAAATTCTGAATAAATTGCCTGAATTATTGTTCCGTTATGCCTCAAAAAAGCCTTTAAAGCCTAAAATATGCAGTTTTCGCCTAATGCGATCCCTAGGGCATTGAAATTTTGAAATATTCTTTGCTCAAAACACTCAGATGGTCATAAGTATTACATGTGTAAAGTTTGAAAAAGATCGGTTGGGTGGTTCTCGAGTTTTAGGGAGTCAAACAGACAGACATTCTCTGTTTTAAATATATACTAGCAGAATGGCCCGGCGTTGCTCGGGATTTGCTCTAGGGTTCTTATATATTTGATATATATTTATCCTTATCGAGCCTCATGAAATAAATTTGTTTATATTTTGTTATTTTGTATGCAAAAATATATGTCCATGAATATATAATTATATATATATAAATATATTAAAATAACAGATTAAAGTTTAAGCAAAGAATCACTGCTTTCACCCTTAACGGGATCTTCTACCTAAAAGCAGTATCAAGTACACTAAGACTAACTGATGTAATCTTTGGCCTTGTTTGTTTATATTTTGTTTTTGTGTATGCAAAAATATCTGTACACGAATATCTATATTAAAATAACATATTAATGTTTAAGCAAAGAATCGCTGCTTTCAACCTTAACGGGATCTTCTTAAACTAGAAAAATCAATCTGGAAAACATGAAGACGATACTTTGGTTCGTGAAGACGTTCCCTGGCATAAGAATATATATACACATACACACTGATCGCGTCATAGTGACGTAATGCAGACAGTCAGGCTTACAGACAGATATTATGAAGGCGCGACGTCATATCTATGTATCTATCTAAAAAGAGAGAGACTAACAGAAAGAGAAAGAGATCGCTAAATCGCCTAATGCGGTCCCTAGGGCATTGAAAATGTGAGACTTCCGGGGCCATACGGGTTACATGTGTAAAGTTTGAAAAAAAACGGTTGGGTACTTCTCGAGTTTTAGGGAAACAGACACACAGACAGACATCCTCTGTTTTATATATATAGACTAGCAGAAAACCACCCGGTGGGCGGTTTTCTGCTAGCAAATCTAGTGTATATACTGATATTGTTGAGATTTGGATGAGAAATGTTTTCGGCACCACATGTTCACCGTCTCTCGGTGTGTCTTTTATGCATGTATAAATATATATATTATCTATACGGTGAAATCTTTGAAATAAATATATGTTAAAACGAAAAAGGAGAAAAAGAGATTAGTGACGGAAATATAAACGTTATGATACATAAACGTTATGATATAACGATGGAAATATATCTTCAAATGGTCCTTGGCATGGTGTCAAGTCAGAACCGCCTCGAACTGGTTACTTCTGGCTTGTGCAGGGTGTCTCTATAGCAACCAGCGATTCCCTGGGCCTCAGTGACCAAAGTCAGTGGAGAGGCGAAGGTAATGTTTCTATAGCGACAGTGTTTCTCTTGGTAGTACCAAAGTGGAGAAAGGAAGGGGAAGGTAATATTTCTGTAGCACCTACATTTGAGTTTTAGGGAAGGACAGACAGACAGACAAACAGAATGCCCATATATTTCTGTGTGTGTATATATATATATATATTACACACACAGAAATGTATATATATTTCTGTGTGTGTGTATATATATATATATATATATATATATATATATATATATATATATATATTACACACACAGAAATGTATATATATATTTCTGTGTGTATATATATATATATTACACACACAGAAATGTATATGTATTTCTGTGTGTATATATATATATATTACACACACAGAAATGTATATATATTTCTCTGTGTGTATATATATATATATTACACACACAGAAATGTATATATATTTCTTAGAACAAAATTATTATTAATGTTTTGCTGTTCATAACAATTGGAATTGAAAAATTACTTTTGAAATTATTAGTTATTTTACTAATGCTTGGATATGTAAAAATGAAGCAATGTTTCTAATAATTGTTTCTACTTTTGGCACAAGGCCAGCAAATACCCAGTACATTACTGGTACTTTATTTTATCGACCCCGTGAGGATGAAAGGCAAAGTTAACCTCGGCGGTATTTGAACTCAGACCGTAAAGGGACGTAACTCCATGCTATGAAGCATGGTGTCCGACTCTCTACAGATTCTGCCAATCCACCGCCCTAATGTCTGTACGCAATGAGGGAGTGAGAGAGGAGAGAAAGAAAGGCAGAGGTGAAGTGACGAAGTGACTCTCTCCTCCTCCTCCTCCTCCATCTCCCCATTCGTCACAGCGATAGAGGGGAGGAATGTTAGTGTGTTACAAAGAGAAAGAGTGAGAGTGAGAGAAACAGACAGACTAAAAGAGAGGGATAGCTGGAGAGAGAGAGAGATGGCAACCACGCGCGCACGTGTTTCCACTGTCGGACAGACAGACAGAGAAATTGCTTGTTATATATTATAAGGAGATTAATCATTGGTTATTTTTCTTGTTATATTTAATGTTTATGTTGTCGCTGTTGTATTTGCATCTGATGCTGCTGCTGTTGTTGTTGTTGTTGTGTGTGTGTATGACGTTTCTCATCGATTTCGACAATGAATTTTCTAGTTGTTTGGTCAATGGAACAACCTGGAACATGAAATTAACGTGCAAGTGGCTGAGCATTCACCAGACACATATTTCCTTAGTGTAATTATGAGGGAAATTCAGCGTGACTCAGTGTGTGATAAAGCTGATCCTTTTAAATTAGATGTCATCAGATGTCCGCCTAAGTAATTTTCATCTACGCCGTTTCACTCACAAGGCATGGGTCAACCCAGGGATATGATAAATGACACTTGACCAAGATGTGACACGGTGGGATCGAACCTCAGATTTAATGATTGTAAAGCGACCTGCTTAACCATTCTGCTACGTTGCGTCTACAGTTTAACTACAACCAGAGCTCTACCGTTTCTACAAACAGTATTTTCAGTATTACATCCTTCTTGCTGGTGATGATGTAGCTAATTCGTAAGTTCTTAATTAAATAACTAGTTTCACTACAACTCCGGAGGCAACTAATCGGCGTGACATTTGAACGCATAACACATTGGAGAAGTTGAATATCACACATGCAAATGGAGAGAATTCTCGTCAGAATACTTTCAGTATTCTATTGCATACAGCTAAATGAATATTATATATGTAATACACACACACACACACACACACACACACACACATATATATATATATATATATATATATTTGGACTGTACCTCTTGATAAGTTCAGCTAGATTCCCGCCGTCCTAATACTGCTGGCTTAGTTCGGATTCGGATCTAGCTGTCGACACGGCCGGAGCTCACCCGTCGGGGTCCTGACTCTTTCCCTACACATATATATATATATATATATAGTTTTTAAGGAAAAGAATGACTTCACTTGTAGTTCTAAATAATTTGATTTAATTTTATATTTTAATAATTGTTTCTACTTTAGGCACAAGGCCAGCAATTATCCAGTACATTACTGGTACTTTATTTTATCGACCCCGTAAGGATGAAAGGCAAAGTTAACCTCGGCGGGATTTGAACTCACAATGGCAAGGGCCGTAACTCTATGCGTCAAAGCATGGCGTCCGATCCACTACCGATACTGCCAATCCACATGAGTTGGTAGATCTAGTAGATCTACCAACTCATGTTATTATAATGTTATAAAATTAAATCAAATTATTTAGAACTTCAAGTGAAGTCATTCTTTTCCTTTTTTTCAAATATACCTAACTGTACCACGGACCTCACACATTTTCCAATATATATATAATATATATATATATATATATATATATATATATATATATATATATATATATATATATATATATATATATATATATATATATATATATATATATATATATATATATATATATATATATATATATATATATATATAATTACAACATTGACATAAAGAGGTACTTAAGTTTCGTTGTAAGTAATAATAATATTATGAAGACTAAACTCCGAAGGGGCCTAGATAGATAGATAGATAGATATGTTTCTTTTATTTGCCAAAATCAGGGCATCAAAAGTGGGACAAGTACAATGGGGGAGTTTACAAAACAAGGCGTCCTCAATAAGGAGGAGGCAATAACAATATATAAAAATAAAATAAAATATAACAAAAAATAAAATTTATAACAAAGTCCTCAATAGAGAGGAGGCGCCTTGGGGGGTCGCACACACTCCCGAAAAAAGTGTGCAACCCTTCTCCTCAGGAGCACAGAGAAGGGGTGCTCCCTTGGTCTTTCATCTTCCTCATCTATAGTCTGATGTAGAGTGAAGGCCCATTCACACGGGCCATTCTCGCCACTTTCACCCATCTTTCATAGAAACGGCTGGGGTGCAGCACCTCTCTCTCCATCCTGATCCTTCTTCCGAAATGATATCGGAAGAAACGGACCAGTTGTTGGCCAGAGAGAAAGGTGTCTGACCTCAGTCCTTTCAGACACGTCCACCATACAACCTCTTTCGCCATGGCTATTACGCACAGAAACACCGCCTCTCCTTCGTTTTTGAAGAGGGGAGGCGGCTTTATCGTTACAATAGACTCGGTGGTCAACCCGATCGGTCCCACCCTTGACAGCAGTTGTTCGACATAGCCCCACAGATCGGCAATGCCCGAGCAGTGTACCAATGCGTGTGCAACGGTTTCCTCGTCGCACACGCATCTGGGACAGATCTTTTTCGATGGGTCCCTACCCGGGCGCCCGTGTCTGTAGAGCCTTTCTCGAACGGGCAGAGCCCTTCTGTAGCATTGCCAGGCCAGGGACCTCTGGAAGTTATCCATGGGTCCCGGGCTGAATGTCCTACCGAACAGGTTGGCCAGTTCGTCTTCCTCCATGCCTAGGGCTTCTCCGAGGGCGTCGTCGCACCTGCTAACCACCAGCCCTCTATAGAATGACGAGGTGGATTCTCCACTGACAGCCGGGTCCGCCTGCCAGAGAGCCGTGAGCGCCTGGGCACACTCGGTGTGCCAGGCGCCCAGTTTTCTCGGTCTTTGCTTGACCCAGGATTGCGGCTCGGTGAGTGAGACGAGTCTGGGAAAGGCTCGCCTCACAAACGGGGCCCACACCGGTTGACCGGAGAGGAATACCTGAAGGTGCCGTAGCCTTAATGCGTGTTTACGTATCATTAGCCACGGCATCCCCAGCCCTCCTTTCGAAGGGTGTTGACAGCAGATGGATCTCCTCACCATAGGAGCCCGCTTCTTCCAAAGGAATTGGAAGAGTGCGCGCTCCATTTTGGCGAGCGTTTCCCTTGGGCAAGGCACAACGGTCAGGCGGTAGTAGATGACGGACGCTATATAAGTGTTCGCCACCTCCGTCCGACCTTTCAGGGACAGTTTGCACTCGGCCCACTTCTGGGTCAGTGCAAACACCCTGTTCGTCACCTCACCCCAGTTCTTCTCCACCTGGAGGTCTGGTCCGAACCAGACCCCGAGCAACTTCACCGGGCCCTCCGTCCAGCGCCCGACGACACCATCGGAGGGCATCGATCTTCCCCTCCACGTGCCGAGTTGCAGACCGATCGACTTGTCCCGGTTCAGCTTAGCCCCTGTAAACCTTTCGTACTCCTCCAGTAAGGTGCCGATCGCCCCGATTTCCGAGGCCGTCGACACCATTACTGTTACGTCATCGGCGTAGGCTGACACCGCTTTCCGCAATCCCGGTTCCAACGGGATGCCCTGCAACAACTCCAACTCCCGCAGCAGTGGCTCTAGAGTCATTACATACAGAAGGGAGGAGAGAGGGCACCCCTGTCGAATGGACCGCGCGATTTCGAACGGCTCCGAGAGGTAGCCGTTCACCTTGACCCTAGAGCAGATGCGGCTGCTGTGCATGGCATTGATCCAGCCCCTGAAAACGGGTCCGAAGCCTGCCGCCGCTAGCACCGCATCCAGGTAACCATGGTCGACCCTATCGAATGCCTTAGATTGATCCAAGTTGATCAGGGCCCCACCAAATCCGGGTTCGTTCCCAACCCTCTCTATGATGTATCGCATGAGGTGGACGTTATCGTGGATGGACCTGGACGGGATAGCAAATGTCTGCGCATCTCCCACCAGGTTTCCCACGACAAGCGCCAACCTCTATGCTAGCACCTTGGCCAAAATCTGTAACTCTGTATTTAGCAGAGTTATGGGCCTGAAATTATTTATATCGTCCCCCTTGTTCTCGTCCTTCCTCACTAGCGTGACTACGCCCTTGGTCACAGCACAGGGAATTCTCCCGTTCTGTTGCCAGTTGCAGTAGACCGCCTCGAGGAGATCGGGGAACAAGTCCGGCATAGCTAGATATAGTTCGTATGGAATACCATCGAGACCCGGGGATTTGCGTTTGCCGCATTGGCTCAGCACGACCTCTATCTAAGCGGCTGAAATCGGCTCCTCGCAGGACTTCGCCTCCCTGTCCGAGAGACGCGGCAGGCCGTCGAGGTATGGACCGAAGTCCACGTCCCCAACCGGCCCCCGCCCCTTCCGAACAATCCGGCAAAGTGCTTTTGAAAAGCCTCGCACATCTGCTTAGGTTCAAGGATCACCCGTCCATCCTGGTCTCGCAAAGACCGGATAGTGGATCTGCTCCCTCTTTTGGCTTCTGTCACGCGGGCCCAGCTAACAGCTTTGGTCCCCTCGTTTCCCAGAGCACGTATTTTGCTTCGGACGATGCAGCCTTTGTGTTTCGCGTCGAAGAACTGGCCCAGGGCCGTTCTCGACGCTAGCACTCTGGCCACGTCGCCGCTTCTAATTGCCTCTTCTACACTATTTACCAACTCCCTTTCCTTCCTATTTCTATTGGAGGCTAACTCCTTACTAAATTCTATAGAGACTACTCTAATCTCTCTTTTGAGAGATCCCCACCACCTGCTGTTGACGATGGCGCCCGTCAGCCGCTCCTTAACTAAAGTGCTAATCCGGTCCCTGTAAGCCTTACTTGCCGGTAAGGACAAGTTGAGCTTCCAGTAACCGGGTCCCTGTCTAAGAGTTCTGTCAAGGTTGATCATGCAGGTCACTAACTTGTGGTCTGAATAGCCAACCATGCGCATTTTTGGACAACTTAAAAATTCCTTATCCTTAATTCTAACTAAGAACCTATCTAGGTACGACCTAGATGATCCGCTACGATTTTCCCAAGTCCAGGTTGGCGCAGTCGGAAAATCTAGTCGATATTTATCGGCCAGGTCAAATCGACCGATTAACCCTTTGAGGCTATTACACCCCTCTCTATCGGGACAGGCCCCTACGTAGTCCCAGCGTGCATCTAGGATACCATTCCAGTCCCCCACTAATAGCAAGGAGCGGGACGTCCCTAGAAAAGGCTCCAGACGATGGAAGAAGTCCGGCCGCATTGACCCGAAAGGGCCGTAGGCGGCTACCAACCTAAACGCTCCGCCTTTACCACTGCCAAGGTCCAGAACCACTAGTCGACCCTCCGGGTCCAAATGTACCATCTGTGTTGCGAGACCCAGATGTTTTTGCAGCAGAACGACAACTCCACCCCCACCTCCGGGCTGACAGAGAGATGCGTGCATCTCAAAGTCATCAAAGGTGGGGGCCAGCTGTCGCACGTTGCTGATCCGGGCCTCGCAAATAACCATCACATCTATACGTTGTGACCTGAGGTCATTTAGAAGCATTGCTTGCTTCCAAGTTGAGCCCAGGCCACGCGCATTTAAACAGCCTACTCTTAGCATAGCCATGTTGGTGGTGAAGAGAAAAGGCACTTACCTCTCTGCGTCCCGGGCATCGGGCTGCACAATTTCCATTAAGGTGGGGTGTTGGTTTGTGGAAGTGTAGGGGCATCAGTGTGTTGTGTGGTTGGGGAGCTTGGAGTTGTGTGGGTGTTTGGGGAGGGGTGGGGTAGTTTTTTAGGAGGACGCGGTTAATGGGCCCGACGCAGGGGTACCCACGTCCTCTTTAAAATTGTTTTTTAAAGTTTTATAGGTGTCCTGTGGGGCCTTAATCATTTTGAGGTGGGGGAAATCCCCTGCCTGGGTGAAGTTAGGCCCTTGTGTTTTTATTAGATTGTTGTTGTACACAATGTTTAACAGTTTTTTGTTTCTTGTGTTTATGTATGTGTATGCATGTTTTTGTTTTTGTGTGGTGTTTTTTGTTTGCTGTTGTTGTGAGCTCTTTTGTGTTGGTGTCAGTGTTATGTTTTGGGGAGGGGTTGTTTTCATTTGTGTGTCTGAGGTGTGTTTTCTTTTTTTTCTTTTGATTGTGTGGAAGTGCTCCTCCTCGTCTGACGACGAACTAGGGTCATCTTCCGCGTTGGATGGGAGGGGTATATTTTCGGGTTGTGTTTACGGTGCGGGTGTTTTGGAAATTGTTTTTGTTTTTTGAGTGGAGGGGATGGGTTGGACATTGTTTTGTTTTGGTTTGAGCTGTGGTGGTTGTTTTTGTAGTGGTAGTTGTGGTGATTGTGTTGGTTGTGCAGTTGTTGGTGGTGTAGGCAGGATTGGGGTTTTCTTATTAAGTTGGGGACAGACAGCCCTCATGTGACCTCTGGTTCCGCAGAGGTAACACGAGGGCCGTCTACCCTCAACGCTAATGTTGATGAAGGTTAGATCATCCAGTATGACGCGTTCAGGGATCTGGGCGATCCTTTCGGGCCTCATTTGAACTACAAGTTCGAGGCTCGTTCCACTGAACGCGTCACCCGATGCCTTTCCCATGGACACCAGCATGTCATCCTCCAGGTCCAGGAAACCCGTCAAAACCCACCATATGTCCATAATCGGCAGGATGGTGTGGATTTTTATTTTTTGTGTTCTTCTACCCATGTACGTAGGGTAGAAGGTGTATGCGGTGGATGTGATTGGTTTGATGGACAGTTTCACTGCTGTGTCCCTGTCCTTCATGAGAATGGATAGACTCCCGTAGAGTCTATCCGTCTGAATGAAGGTGATGTCCTTCATGACGTCTTTTAAAACCAGCTCTATCTCACTCTGTGATGGTTGAGCTGGTTTTTTACTTTTATTTGAGATTGTCCTAAACATGACCGTGTTTAGGAGTCTCTGGCTTTTTAGTTCCGGGGGGAAATGGATTGTGAATGAACCGTTTTCCCCGTACACTATATATTTTTTCGCATCTGCCAGTAGTTCCTTCGCTTTGGTTATATCTACTGGCAGATAGTCGAGGGTTTTCCTTGTCGTCTCGGCGAAGGAGAAATTTTGTTTGTTTGTGTTGTTGTTGTCGTTGGTGGTGTTGTTGTTATCATTGTTGTTGTTGTCACAGTTATTGGCCTTGTTGTTGTTGTTATTGTTATTGGTGTTGTTTTCGTCCGTCGTATTGTTGTTGTTGTTGTTGCTGTTGCTGGTGCCGCTGGTTCTTTGGGTTGTTGCCATGGCAACGTCAAGTTGTCGGTTAACAGGTGGAGAGAATTCTTCCTCTGGCTGACCTTTCTTCTTGACCTCTGCTACTGTGACAGTGGCAGGGGGAAGCTGTAAGTTTATCTTCCCCTTTCCTCCTTCGAATTTTGGTGAAGAAGCTTCGGCCATTTAAAAAAATATTGACTTTTCAACAAGAAAAAACTTTTTTTTGTTTAACTATTTCGCCTAAAGGCGTAGAATATTTTGAGAGACTGACCAGATCAAAGTTTGACCTGGCAGTCCCTCTACAAAATGGTACAAAAATGAAAGTTCACAGTTTACAATTTCCGGATGAATTTAAACAAAACTTACCGAGCGAGCTCAGCACATGTGTCCATCGTTAAGAGATATAGATAGATTTCTTTATTTGCCACAAGGGCGCACAAGAAGAGGGGACAATACAAGGACAAATGCCGGGGATTTTACATACAGTCGTGTAAAAATATTGAAACAAACAATCATAACAATCGAAATCCCAATAAGGAGGAGGCGCCACAAATGGTTGTTTAATACCCCGTCGATAGAACAACCCTCAACTTCAGGAGCGTGTTGTGCAAGTGCTCTCTTCTTTAATCTACAGGCTTATAAACAGAGAAGGGCCAATCACCTGGGCAATTTTCGCTTCATTCACCCACCTTTCAGTAAATTTACTGGGGTGCAGTGCCTCTCTCTCCACTCTGATTCTCCTTCTAAAGTGATACTTAAAGAAGGGAATCAATTGTTGTCCGGAGAGAAAGGCATCTGTCCTCAGTCCTCTCAATTTCGTCCACCATATCACCTCTTTCATCATAGCCACTATACAGAGGAAAACCGCCTCTCTTTCGTTTTTGAAAGAGGCTGGCGGTTTGATCCTTACTATGGACTCAGCAGTCAAATAGATTTGTCCCATACGCGACAGCAGTTGTTCTGCATAGTTCCACAGGTAGGTTACGCCCGAGCAGTGTACAATTGCGTGAAAGACGGTTTCAATGTCCTGCTCGCACCTTGGACACGTCCTCTTGGAAGGATCCCTGCCGGGGCGCCCGTTCCTGTAGATCTTATCTCGAACGGGTAGAGCTCCTCGGTAGCACTGCCAGGCCAGGGACCTCTGGAAGTTGTCCATAGGTCCCGGGCGGAAAGTCCTACCGAACAGACTGGTGAGATCGTCGTCTTCGACGCCTAGAGTCTCCCCGAGCACGTCGTCGCAATTGTAAAGTACTAACCCTCTATAGAATTTCGAAGTGGAGTCTCCACTGATTGCTGTGCCCGCTTGACAGAGGACCGTGAGCGCCTGGGCGCATTCAATGTGCCAGGTGCCCATCTTCTTCGGTTTTCGTTTGACCCATAGATAGATATATTTCTTTTATTTGCCACTAGGGCATCAAAAGTGGGACAAGTACAAAGGGGGGAGTTTACACAAAAAGGCGTCCTCAATAAGGAGGAGGCAATAACAAAATATAAAAATAAAATAAGATATAACAAAAAATAAAATTTTTAACAAAATCCTCAATAGAGAGGAGGCGCCTTGGGGGGTCGCACACACCCCCGAAAAAAGTGTGCAACCCTTCCTCAGGAGCACAGAGAAGGGGTGCTCCCTTGGTCTTTCATCTTCCTCACCTATAGTCTGATGTAGAGTGAAGGCCCATTCACACGGGCCATTCTCGCCACTTTCACCCATCTTTCATAGAAACGGCTGGGGTGCAGCACCTCTCTCTCCATCCTGATCCTTCTTCCAAAATGATATCGGAAGAAACGGACCAGTTGTTGGCCAGAGAGAAAGGTGCCCGACCTCAGTCCTTTCAGACGCGTCCACCATACAACCTCTTTCGCCATGGCTATTACGCACAGAAACACCGCCTCTGCTTCATCTTTGAAGGGGGGAGGCGGCTTGATCATTACAATAGACTCGGTGGTCAACCGGATCGGTCCCACCCTTGACAGCAGTTGTTCGACATAGCCCCACAGATCGGCTACGCCCGAGCAGTGTACTAATGCGTGTGCAACGGTTTCCTCGTCGCACACACATCTGGGACAGATCTTTTTGGCGGGGTCCCTACCCGGGCGCCCGTGTCTGTAGAGCCTTTCTCGAACGGGTAAAGCCCCTCGGTAGCACTGCCAGGCCAGGGACTTCTGGAAGTTGTCCATAGGTCCCGGGCTGAATGTCCTACCGAACAGGCTGGCCAGTTCGTCCTCCTCCATGTCTAGGGCTTCTCCGAGGGCGTCGTCGCACCTGCTGCGTACCAGCCCTCTATAGAATGTTGCGGTGGAGTCTCCACTGATAACCGGATCTGCCTGCCAGAGGGCGGTGAGCGCCTGGGCACACTCAGTGTGCCAGGCGCCCAGTTTTCTCGGTCTTTGCTTGACCCAGGATTGCAGCTCGGTGAGTGAGACGAGTCTGGGAAAGGTTCGTCTCACAAACGAGGCCCACACCGGTTGTCCGGTGAGGAATACGTAGAGGTGCCGTAGCCTTAATGCGTGTTTACGCATCATTAGCCACGGCATCCCCAGCCCTCCTTTCGAAGGGTGTTGACAGCAGATGGATCTCCTCACCATAGGAGCCCGCCTCTTCCAAAGGAATTGGAAGAGCGCGCGCTCCATCTTGGTGAGGGTTTCCCTTGGGCAGGGCACTACGGTCAGGCGGTAGTAGATGACGGACGCTATGTAGGTGTTCGCCACCTCCGCCCGACCTTTCAGGGATAGTTTGCAACTGGCCCACTTCTGGGTCAGTGCAAACACCCTGTTCGTAACCTCCGCCCAGTTTTTCTCCACCTGGAGGTCCGGTCCGAACCAGACCCCGAGCAACTTCACCGGGCCCTCCGTCCAGCGTCCGACGACGCTATCGGAGGGCATCGGTCTGCCCCTCCACGTGCCGAGTTGCAAACCGATCGACTTGTCCCGGTTCAGCTTAGCCCCTGTGAACTTTTCGTACTCCTCCAGTAAGGTGCCGACCGCCTCGATTTCGGAGGCCGTCGACACCATTACTGTCACGTCATCGGCGTAGGCCGACACCGCTTTCCGCAATCCCGGTTCCAAAGGGATGCCCTGCAACAACTCCAACTTCCGCAGTAGTGGCTCGAGAGTCAACACATACAGAAGGGAGGAGAGAGGGCACCCTTGTCGGATGGACCGCGCGATTTTGAACGGCTCCGAGAGGTAGCCGTTCACCTTGACCCTAGAGCAGATGCGGCTGCTGTGCATAGCAGTGATCCAGCCCCTGAAAACGGGTCCGAAGCCTGCCGCCGCTAGCACCGCATCCAGGTAACCATGGTCGACCCTATCGAACGCCTTAGATTGATCCAAGTTGATCAGAGCCCCACCAAAGCCGGGTTCGTTCCCAACCCTCTCTATGATGTATCGCATGAGGTGGAGGTTGTCATGGATGGACCTGGACGGGATAGCGCATGTCTGCGCATCTCCCACCAGGTTGCCCACGACAAGCGCCAACCTCTTTGCTAGCACCTTGGCCAAAATCTGTAACTCTGTATTTAGCAGAGTTATGGGCCTGAAGTTACTTATTTCGTCCCCCTTGTTCTCGTCCTTCCTCACTAGCGTGACTACGCCCTTGGTCACAGTACAGGGAATTCTCCCGTTCTGTTGCCAGTTGCAGTAGACCGCCTCGAGGAGATCGGGGAACAAGTCCGGCATAGCTAGATATAATTCGTAAGGAAGACCATCGAGACCCGGGGATTTGCGTTTGCCGCATTGGCTCAGCACGTCCTCTATCTCAGCGGCCGAAATCGGCTCCTCGCAGGACTTCGCCTCCCTGTCCGAGAGGCGCGGCAGGCCGTCGAGGTATGGACCGAAGTCCACGTTCCCAACCGGCTCCCCGCCCCTCCCGAACAGTCGGGCAAAGTGCCTTTGAAAGGCCTCACACATCTGCTTAGGCTCAAGAATCGCCCGTCCATCCAGGTCTCACAAAGACCGGATGGTGGATTTAGTTCCACTGTTGGCCTCTGTCACGCGGGCCCAGCTAACAGCTTTGGTCCCCTCGTTCCCTAGAGCACGTATTTTACTTCGGACAACGCAGCCTTCGTGCTTCGCGTCGAAAAACTGGCTCAAAGCCGTTCTCGACGCTAGCACTCTGGCCACGTCGCCGCTTCTAATTGCCTCTTCTACTCTATCTATTAGCTCCCTTTCCTTCCTATTCCTATCCGCAGCTAGAACCTTACTAAATTCTATCGAGACTACTCTAATCTCTCTCTTTAGAGATACCCACCACCTGCTGTTGACGATCGCTCCAGTCAACCGTTCCTTAACTAACGTACTAATCCGATTCCTGTAGGCTCTACTTGCCGGCAAGGACAAGTTGAGCTTCCAGTAACCGGGGCCCTGTCTATGAGTTCTGTCAAGGTTGACCATGCAGGTCACTAATCTGTGGTCTGAATAGCCGACAATGCGCATTTTTGGACAACTTAAAAAGTCCTTATCCTTAATTCTAACTAAGAACCTATCTAGGTACGACCTAGATGATCCGCTACGATTTGCCCAAGTCCAGGTTGGCGCAGTCGGAAAATCTAGTCGATATCTATCGGCCAGGTCAAATCGACCGATTATCCCTTTGAGGCTATTACACCCCTCTCTATCGGGGCAGGCCCCTACGTAGTCCCAGCGTACATCTAGGATACCATTCCAGTCCCCCACTAATAGCAAGGAGCGGGACGTCCCTAGAAAAGTCTCCAGACGATGGAAGAAGTCCGGCCGCATTGACCCGAAAGGGCCGTAGGCGGCTACCAACCTAAACGCTCCGCCTTTACCGCTGCCAAGGTCCAGAACCACTAGTCGACCCTCCGGGTCCAAATGTACCATCTGTGTTGCGAGACCCAGATGTTTTTGCAGCAGAACGACAACTCCACCTCCACCTCCGGGCTGACAGAGAGATGCGTGCATCTCAAAGTCATCAAAGGTGGGGGCCAGCTGTCGCACGTTGCTGATCCGGGCCTTGCAAATAACCATCACATCTATACGTTGTGACCTGAGGTCATTTAGAAGCATTGCTTGCTTCCAAGTTGAGCCCAGGCCACGCGCATTTAAACAGCCTACTCTTAGCATAGCCATGTTGGTGGTGAAGAGAAAAGGCACTTACCTCTCTGCGTCCCGGGTATCGGGCTGCACAATTTCCATTAGGCTGGGGGATGGGTTGTTGGGTGGGGTGGTGGTTTGTGGAAGTGTGGGGGCATCAGTGTGTTGTGTGGTTGGGGAGCTTGGAGTTGTGAGGGTGTTTGGGGAGGGGGTGGGATAGTTTTTTAGGAGGACGCGGTTAATGGGCCCGACGCAGGGGGGACCCACGTCCTCTTTAAAATTGTTTTTTAAAGTTTTATAGGTGTCCTGTGGGGCCTTAATCATTTTGAGGTGGGGGAAATCCCCTGCCTGGGTGAAGTTAGGCCCTTGTGTTTTTATTAGATTGTTGTTGTACACAATGTTTAACAGTTTTTTGTTTCTTGTATTTATGTATGTGTATGCATGTTTTTGTTTTTGTGTGGTGTTTTTTGTTTGCTGTTGTGAGCTCTTTTGTGTTGGTGTCAGTGTTATGTTTTGGGGAGGGGTTTTTTTCATTTGTGTGTCTGAGGTGTGTTTTCTTTTTTTTCTTTTGATTGTGTGGAAGTGCTCCTCCTCGTCTGACGACGAACTAGGGTCATCTTCCGCGTTGGAGGGGAGGGGTATATTTTCGGGTTGTGTTTGCGGTACGGGTGTTTTGGAAATTGTTTTTGTTTTTTGAGTGGAGGGGATGGGTTGGACATTGTTTTGTTTTGGTTTGAGCTGTGGTGGTTGTTTTTGTAGTGGTAGTTGTGGTGGTTGTGCAGTTGTTGGTGGTGTAGGCAGGATTGGGGTTTTCTTATTAAGTTGGGGACAGACAGCCCTCAGGTGACCTCTGGTTCCGCAGAGGTAACACGAGGGCCGTCTACCCTCAACGGTAATGATAGATAGATAGATAGATAGATAGATAGATAGATAGATAGATATTTTCTCTACGGGTTTATATATATATATATATATATATATATATATATATATATATATATATATATATAGAGAGAGAGAGAGAGAGAGAGAGAGAGAGAGAGAGAGAGAGAGGGGGGGGAGAATAGCTTTCACCGTATTTTTGACTAAAGGAATTTTAGCCTGATAATGGGGTTTAGAGCCCTCAGAGAAATGGAAAAAGATGAGTATTGACGTACATGTACGTCAATACTCATCTTTTTCCATTTCTCTGAGGGTTCTAAACCCCATTATCAGGCTAAAATTCCTTTAGTCAAAAATACGGTGAAAGCTATTCTCTCTCTCCCTCTCTCTCTCTCTCTATATATATATATATATAAACCCGTAGAGCAAATATCTATCTATCTATCTATCTATCCATCTATCTATGGGTCAAGCGAAGACCGAAGAAGATGGGCGCCTGGCACATTGAATGCGCCCAGGCGCTCACAGTCCTCTGTCAAGCCGGCACAGCAATCAGTGGAGACTCCACTTCGACATTCTATAGAGGGTTAGTACTTTACAAGTGCGACGACGTGCTCGAGTGGACTCTAGGCGTCGAAGACGACGAGCTCACCAGTATATATATATATAACTATATATATATATATATATATATATATATATATATATATATATATATATATATATATATATATACACATATATATATATATAACAAGAAATGTACTTAAGCGAAGAATGAACTGTGATGTGAATTTAACCTTAAAACCCCTCCTGGGTCGCGTATTGGTCATTTTTTTGTTTTCCATTCCCTTGATAAGCCCGTCCTAGGCGAAACGTACGTTGGTCCATTGTTATATAAACATATTTTAACGGTATATACTCGTTCGTATTCATTTCTTTTATAATCGCTCTGCTTATTTTCTCGCCCACTAAATATTAACGCTTCTAATATTTAACTCTGTAGGCCCAAGTATTGAGCACATTTACACAAATATATGTATCGCTTATCTTTCCTTTTTTCTCTCTCTCGATATTTAAACATTCTCTCTCTCTCTCTCTCTCTATATATATATATATATATATATATATATATATATATATATATATATATATATATATATATATATATATAAGTATGTATACGTTCATACATATATGTATACAGACGTACAGTAGTATGTATATATATATACATACATGCACACATATATATATGTACGTACGGATTCACCGTACATTTATTATAATGCTCGGCCGATTAACTCACTCGATATGCAAATTAGGCTGCTCAGCCGTTAATATGCATAAGGAAAGTATATACTCTCAGACGTTCAACCATCTGGCAGGAAGGTATACGTTGCTGACGATAGCTAATAAGCTTGAAACTAGTACAGCGCCCCTTTGCCAGTGTTGAACAAATGAGCAACGATGGTTGCTAGACACTGTACGGCTTAATTCGAGATGTTTGTTTACAAACACACCGAGCATTATAATAAATGTTCGGTGAATCCATACGTACATATATATATGTGTGCATGTATGTATATATATATACATACTACTGTACGTCCGTATACATATATGTATGTACGTATACATACTTATATTTAAGTAACAGTCGTACTAAGAGTGAGAAATGAAATTTCGTTTCATTTTTTCCGTTTATATATATATATATATATATATATATATATATATATATATATATATATATATATATATAACCCGTAGCGCAAATATTTATTATTTGTACAAATTAAAGTTTAAGAAAGAACCGTTGCTTTCACCCTTTTACGGGATCTTCTGAAACTGAGAAAAATCAATCTGAAGAAGTTTTCGTAGAAATATTAAGATGATGTTTCTGCATATTGGTTCAAAATCTGAAGAGTTCTCAAACGAAGAAGCCAAATAGTAATAATAATTTTTTTTATTAGCCACACAGGGTTCACATTAAGGAAACATTAAAGACGATACAGGATGATACAGTGTGCGTTTTTCTTCGTGAAAATAAGATTTATAAAAGAGACTAAGAAAATAAACATTTAAAACAAACATAACAACTTCCCTCAAAGTTGAGGAGAGTCTAACGGTCACTTGTGTAGAAATCCCACAAAAGCCACGGTCAACCTGGCCGCTAGGACAAAGTCCCCTCTCCCAGTTTTTCTACTCCAATCACACGGACCATACTCGCCACTCTCACCCACCTTTGAACAAACTGGTTGGAAGGCACCACTTCTCTCTCCACCTTGATTTTCCTCTTCAAGTGAAGTCTGAAAAAGTTAATCAGGGCTTCGCTAAAGAGGAAGATGGCTGTCTTCAACCCTTTCAAACGTGTCCACCACACGACCTCTTTCGCCATGGCCACCAGGCAGATGAAAACTGCCTATCTTTCCCTTCTACAAGAGGACAGCGGAGCGATCTTCACTATGGACTCAGTTGATAGTCGGATCCGCCCTACATGTGACAGCAGGTGTTTGACATAAACCCACAAGTCAGCAATATTCGGACACTCGATGAGTGCGTGCAGAAGTGCTTCGTCGCCCTGCGTGGACAATCCTGATTGACGGCACTTCCATGCCTGTATAGTTTATCCTGAACTGGCAAAGTTCCTCGGTAGCACTGCTATGCAAGGGATTTCTGGAAATTGTCCATGGGCTCTGGCCCAAAAATTCTCCCGAACAGATTGGCTAGTTGATTTTCATCGACACCCAGAGTCTCCTCAAGGACGTCGTCGCTGTGCAATGCAGCGATCCAGCTCCTGAAAACTGCTCCAAAGGGCTGCTTTGAGGACGGCTGCAAGATAGCGATGGTCGACCTTATCGAAGGCTTTTGATCTAAATTAATCAGAGCCCCACCCGTGCCAGGTTCCTTAGACACCCTCTCTATGATATATCGTATAAGGTGGAGGTTGTTGTGGATGGACCTGTCCCGAATGGTGTATGTTGCCCCCCTACATTATCACCGACGACAAGCGCCATCTCGTTGCTAATACTTTGGCCAAAATTTTTAATTCTGCTGTTAACAGAATTATGGGCCTGAAATTGTCTATATGGTCGCCCTTGTTCGGGTATTTTCTCAGCAGCGCTACCACCCATCGACTCACAGAACTGGGAATTCTCCCGTTCTTCTGCCAATTGGCGTAGACATCCATTAAGTGTCACCGAACAAGTCTGGCATGTTTGTGTAAAGCTCGTATAGCAGACCATCTAAGCCAGGCGATTTTCCTCTCGTGCAGCTTGTCATTGCGTCCCATATTTCCTCGGCTGTTATCGGTTTTCAACCGTGGTAGGCCATTGAGGTAGGCTTTGAAATCCATCCCTCGGTCCGACCTGCCACTGCTCCCGAACATTTGAACGAAGTGTTGCTGAAAGACCTCGTACATCTGCTTGGGATCAAGTACCATGCACCCGTCGTGGTCCTCCAAAGACCGGATTGTGGATTTGTTGCCACGCCCCGCCCGCACCACTCGGGGCCATTGAATGGTTTTCGTCCCCTCGTGTCTAAGATCACGCGCTTTTACTCTGACAATGCAGTTTTCGTGCTTAGCATTGAAGACTTGGTCGAGGGCCAATTTCGCCGCGAGCAGGTTGGCTGTGATGCTTTAAGTAAGTGCCTTTTCTAGTTTTCTAACTAGATATCCCTCTACTCAATCATTTCAGCCTTACTAAATCTTATCGATTCTGCTCTAATAGCCTTTTTTATGAGGCCTATCTAGATTGTTTATGAAGCCTATATAGATTGACCACACAGTATACAGATTTTGAGGGAAAGACGGTTGTTCCGTCCTCTTTGTCAAATGTGAGTTTGTTTGCAAGTATATCCTTCTTAAGAATCTCCTTCGGTATTCACCAATTGCTTCGGCGAATTTTGTTTTTAAATTCGCGTACGTTTTTTTTTTATCTATGTTTATAATTTTTATGTGTGTGGGTGGTGTGAATTTTTTGGGTGTTATATGATGCATTTCTGAAATGCTTGTGTTATGTTGTATGTTATCGATTACATTTTGGTTGTTCAGGTGTATTGCTGTGTAGTGTGTGCAGGGTGGAGATGCTACTAACTGCTTTAATACAAATCTTGAGAAGCTAGGCTTCACAGGACCAGTAGGATTAGTTAGGAAGTGGCAAGTGCAGGCCATCAATAGAAGTGTAACAATATATGAAATTTCAGAAATTCAGCATGTAATAACTACATATACACATGTATAGATACAGACACATACATGTGTACACATATAACTCCAAACACAGAGATCCACACATGCAATAACACCTATATCTGCACTCACACCCACAAACACATGCATACATACATACATACATACATACATACATACATACATACATACATACATGCATACATACATACATACATACATACATACATACATACATACATACATACATACATACATACATGCATACATACATACATACATACATACATACATACATACATACATACATACATACATGATGGCTGCCCCCTCGTTATCTAGTATGGCCATTGCACGAGAAGAAAAAATAAATAAAATAAAATAAAAAATAAAAAATAAAATAAAATAAAATAATAATAATAATAATAATAATAATAAATAAATAAAAAATAAAAAAAAGAAATATATATATATATATATATATATATATATATATATATATATATACATACATATATACATACACACATACATACACATACACACACACATATACACACACACACATACATTAATAATAATAATAATAATAATAATAATAATAATAATAATAATAATAATAATAATAATAATAGCAATAATAATAATAACGACAACAACAATAATAATATACATATTCATATATATATACACACACACGCACGCACATAAGCATATCTACACACACACACACACACACACGATAACAACTAACAGTGCTGCGATCGAATGTGGCTTTTTAGCCCAGCCAATGATCTAAAATGTCTTGCACAGAGTCGGCAACCAAAACATTCACTGGGAATAGTCGGCTGTGGTTGGAGTTCGTGTACTTTTGCATGTCGCTTGAGCCCTCCTGCTGATTTACATTCTCAACCACATGTTTGGCAAGCATGATGAGTAGCATCTCCAACAGCAGCCTGGTAGTCAACCACTGGTCTTACTTTATGACTGCGAAGATGACTTTCGAGTCCAGCTTTGCTTAGGCAGAGTCTCGCACAGACGCTGCATGTCAGCACCATAGGAGGACCCTCGCCGTCTGGAAGTGCAACAGCAATGCCCTTCCTCACATCCCGCTTTACTTTCTCGTGTGCGATTCGAGATGCCTGAAAGGCAACCTTTCCCTCATATACAGTCTTTCTCCATTTATTACGATCAGCAGCAATATTTTCCCATGTATCAGCAGAGATGTTAGCGTCTTTCAGAGAGGCTTTCAAGGAATCCTTATACCTCTTTTTTGGTTTATGTGGCGGTCGTTTTCCTTTAACCAACTCTCCATAGAAGAGTTGTTTTGGTATTCTAAAATCCTTCATCCTGGCAAGGTGACCACTCCAACGGAGTCGTTGCTTAAGCACAAGAGCTTCTATACTGTCACACATAGAGCTTTCCAAAATCTCGACATCACTGATGTGGTCCCTCCAGTGAACGCCATGGATCCGTCTGAGACACATCTGATGGAAACGCTCCAATTGCTTAAGGTGGTGTCGATATGTGACCCAGGTCTCGCAGGCATAAAGAAGACAAGAGAGTACACATGCCCTGTACACCTTTACATACATACATACATACATACATACATACATACATACATACATACATACATACATACATACATACAGGGACGAAATGCACCCAGAGCTAAATTATTTCACAGCGAAACAATTACGCCAACAAGCGACGTTTGTTGAACGTAAAAATAAGATCAATATTATTAATTGTAAGTCCCCCACAACAAACATGGAATCAACAACACGTGCTACTGATCGCCATGCTACTAGACTTCCTAGCAGCCAGGTCGGACAGCGCCTTGAAACAACTATGCCTGTAAGAAACTTGACACCACCTGTACCATCTAAGCCTACCTCGAATGCTGGGGAAAACACTATCGATAATAATAATAATCGAAGAAATAATAATAATAATAATCGAATAAATGTGACACCACGTATACCATCCGAGTCTACCTCGACTGTTGTGGAAAATAATATCGATAATGATAATCAAAAGTATAAACAATTGAAAATTTCCCTCAACGAAATCTTCCAGAGAGAAATTAACTCATGTATAAATATCTCTCTGGCTGAACGTGTTAAAATGACAATGGTGAATAAAAACCCAAATAATGAAATACTACGTGTTATTGACGAAATAGGGGATGAATATTTACGACGGATAAAAACCCTAACATTTTGGCAAATCAACGCCTGTTTATATGTCTTAGCAATGACAGTGACGCATTATCTTGGTGATAGCAGAGATATTAACAAGAACAAAACACCACCAAAAATACCATCATATATAACTAAAATAGAAAAAAGAGTGCCGACCTACGAAAAAACAGGACATGTGACAATGCTTCTTACATGCAAACAAACACAAAAAAACCTCACTCCTCACCAACAAAGAGTGAAAAATAAAATAGAGACAATGTTTGGTAACAGTAGAACCGAAACTCTCCAATATAAGCTGATCACTCTCAAAAAAGAATTGAGAGCTGTTAGTGAAAATCGCCGATACCTGAAACAGGTAGATGATAGAAAAGTGCTTTATAAAAGATTCAGACGAAACCAAACATCAGTCTATAGAGATATGAAGGGCAAAATAATAAGTGTCACTGAGGCCCCATCGCAGAAAGACATAGATTCCTTTTGGAGAAAAATATGGGGTGAAAAGAAGAATTTCAACCACATGCTGTGTGGCTAAGAGAAATCCGAAAGAACTATTGATCCTACACTACAACAAAAACATACGAAATAAGTGAGGGTACCCTTGAGACTGTGATAGGAAAACACCAAGATAAGAAAACATCAGGAAGAGACATGATTGTCGGCTACTGGTACAAATAACTGATATTCTATCGGAGGTATCTTACTGACTTCTACCAACAAGTTCTTAAGGGAGATACACTTATACCAGAATGGTTGACATTAGCACAAACGTTACTGGTCCCCAAGAACAAAGACACCCACTTGGCAAAAGACTACCGACCCATTGCATGCCAGAACCTGATGTATAAGATGTATACAGCCTACCTGAACCTATTCCTCCAAGATCACTGTGAAAATAATAACATCATCACAGATGAACAAGCAGCTGGAAAGAAAGGGGTTTGGGGAAGTGCTGAACAACTCCTAATCAACAAAACTGCGATGTCGGAGGTGCGACAACTTAGGAGGAATATGGCTACAGTCAGGCTGGACTACAAGAAAGCTTTCGATTCAGTTCCCCACTCTTGGATGATAGAGGCGCTCCAACTTGCTAAAGTCCCACACATTATTGTCAGAGCCATAGAGAGGCTGTCTTCTTCTTGGGCTACTATCCTAAGGTTAAAGACAGAGAGGGAGGACTCTATTTTCACTGATAAAATAAAATATTGCAGGGGTATATTTCAGGGGGACAGTCTCTCTCTGATATTGTTCATCTTGTCATTAAACCCCTTGTACTTTCTGCTCAAGAAATGTGAGGGATACATCATTGGCTCACAGGAGGACAGAAATACGAACCTAACCCATAATTTCTTTGTGGAGGATCTGAAACTCTATGCCAAGAACATGGATGGGATGAAGAAAAATCTTGACTTGGTTACAACGTTCTCAAAGGATATAGGAATGGAGTTTGGCTAAGATAAATGCTCATATATGACTGTAAAGCGGGGAAAACAACAACCCAATCTAGCAACATTGTCATGAATGGTCTAACTGTTTCACCGATATCTGATGAGGAATGCTACAGATAACTGGGGATAGATGAGAACATATCCTGTAATGGTATCTGTAATAAAGAACGCGTACACCCGATTAAGAAAGATCTGGTCATCGGAACTCTCTGCGCAAAACAAAACAGTTGCTCACAATGTGTTTGCTGTGTCTGTCCTAACACCAACGTTTGGAATACTCAATTGGACGATAGACGAAATCCGAGCAGTTGATGTTGGAACTCGAAAAGTACTGAACAACACCAGAAACTTCCACATCAACAATGACATAGACCGCCTTTACTTGAAACGTAAGCAGGGAGGCAGAGGCCTAACATCAGTCCAGACAGCATTTGAATGTCGCATCATATCTCTCCGACAGCATCTACGAACCTCGAAGCGTAGGAGCCCGTTTCTCGAGCAAGTCTATCTGCATGAAACAGATAAGATCATGAGAGTTGGGAAGGAACTCATTGAAAGATATTCCCTGTGTGATAATCAAAAACTCACATCCAGGGATGTCGCTCAGTAGTATCGCAGTGAATCCATGGATGAAAGACTGCATGCCTATCAGCAATAAATCATGCATGGATACGTTGCCAGCAAGCTCCAGAGTGAGAGTAATATAGATAAGGAAAGTAGTCTGTCTTGGGCCAACAACTGCTATATTGGCTCCCACTTTGAAGGATACGCTTTTGCAATCCAGGAACAGGAGATTAACACGAAATACCTGATTCACAAAAGAGATAGGGATGCAGGCAAAACACCTAGATGTGACAACAAGTGCAGACTCTGCAGAATTAACATCGAGGATATCACCCATGTCATAAGCAGCTGTCCAAAGATGTCATCGCGGTACTATCTACCTATGAGGCATAATGTAGTGGCCAAAACACTGTACAATGCAGTTCGTATAAAGATAGCCCCGATAATAAACACATTAAAAGCTACAACAATGTGGAAGACATCCATGTACATAATATGAAAGAGTACTCGTGGAATATTCCAGTAAAAACCCCCAATGAAATGCAGGCATAACAGACCAGATATTATGATATGGGACAGGGAGAAGAAAACATGCACAGTAGTGGAAATTAGCTGCCCAGCAGATGCCAATATAATATCAAAGATTAGTGAAAAGGAGAATATTTATCCAGAACTGATGAGAAATCTGCAGATACTCCACCCTGATTACGCCTGCAGATTTATGCCTGTGATTATTGGGGCACTAGGATATGTTAGTAACTGCCTCAATACAAATCTTGAGAAGCTGGGCTTCACAGGAACAGAAAGAACACAACTAGTTAGGAAATTACAAGTACAATCCATTAATGGAACAGTAAAAATATGTAAAACATTCCAAACATTTTGCATCTAATTGCATATACACATGTACAGATACAAAGCATATACACATGCACACATACAACTCAAAACATCCACATCCACACATACAATAACATCCATATCTACACATGCATGCATACATACATATCTACCTAGTTGATGTGTAAATTCCAATGAGAGAGTCTTGTGTCTATGTTAGAAACCGACTCTCTCTCTATTGGTAAAACTTTGTGAAATTATAAAACCAGAAGAACATACATACATACATACATACATACATACATACATACATACATACATACATACATACATACATACATACATACATACATACATACATACATACATACATACATACACGATGGGATAGCTAGAACCATCTGGAACGCACATCGGAAAACAAAATTAAAAACAAATGAGGAAGAATATATTGAGACAGATGGCACTAAAGAATACTGGTGGAATCTGAAAATAAAAACTGCCACCAAATTAAAGCACAACCGGTCTGATATTGTGGTTTGGGACCACACATTGAAAACGTGTTCTGTTGTGGAGATCAGTTGCCCACTTGATGTAAACGTTCTCAGAAAAATACAGGAGAAGGAGGACATTTACGGACCATTGATGAGAAGTTTACAGATCCAGTATCCAAGAGACACCTTTAGCTTCTTACCCATCATTATTGGAGCTACGGGTAATTGCTGGCCTTGTGCCAAAAGTAGAAACAATTATTGGAGCTATGGGTTATATACCAACCCGCTTGGACCAATGTATAACTGAACTTGGATTTACGGACAAAGAGCGCAGCTCCCTAATCCATAGTCTACAAATGGGTTGCAGGTGTTATATCAGAGTTTTCCTTCTCCTAGAATTCTGCCTTGACAAAGGCTAAGGGGTCATCTCTCCCGGTGATTTGGATTGCCATTAACTCTTAAGACCTCCTTTGCCCTTTGACAGGTTTTGTTTTTAGTCCTGCAGGATGTCCAAAGTCACCCTCCACACCAAGAAACCTTGGTGGGGTTGCCAGTTTAGTCGCCAACGACCCGACCATGAGACGGGTTGTACTGGGATACATGTTACCAGTAGCACCAACTGGTGACCTGACATATATACACACATACATACATACACACATACATACATACATACACACATACATACATACATACATGCACACATACATACATACATACATACATACATACATACATACATACATACATACATACATACATACATGATGGCTGCCCCCTCCTTATCGAGTATGGCCATTGCACGAGGAGAGAAAAAAAAATTAATAAATAAATTTAAAAATTAAAAAATTAAAAAAAGAAATATATATATATATATATATATATATATATATATATATATATATATATATATATATATACATACACACATACATACACATACACACACACACGCATACATTAATAACAATAATAATAATAATAATAATAATAATAATAATAATAATAATAATAACAACAATAATAATATACATATACATATATATATACACATACACGCACACACATAAGCATATCTATACACACACACACACACACACGATAGCAACTAACAGCGCTGCGATCGAATGTGGCTTTTTAGCCCAGCCAATGATCTAAAATGTCTTGCACAGAGTCGGCAACCAAAACATTCACTGGGAATAGTCGGCTGTGGTTGGAGTTCATGTACTTTTGCATGTCGCTTGAGCCCTCCTGCTGATTTGCATTCTCTACCACATGTTTGACAAGCATGATGAGTAGTATCTCCAACAGCAGCCTGGTAGTCAACCACTGGTCTTACTTTATGACTGCGAAGATGACTTTCGAGTCCAGCTTTGCTTAGGCAGAGTCTCGCACAGACGCTGCATGTCAGCACCATAGGAGGACCCTCGCCGTCTGGAAGTGCAACAGCAATGCCCTTCCTCACATCCCGCTTTACTTTCTCGTATGCGATTCGAGATGCCTCAAAGGCAACTTTTCCCTCATATACAGTCTTTCTCCATTTATTACGATCAGCAGCATAATTTTCCCATGTATCAGCAGAGATGTTAGCGTCTTTCAGAGAGGCTTTCAAGGAATCCTTATACCTCTTTTTTGGTTTATGTGGCGGTCGTTTTCCTTTAACCAACTCTCCATAAAAGAGTTGTTTTGGTATTCTAGAATCCTTCATCCTGGCAAGGTGACCACTCCAACGGAGTCGTTGCTTAAGCTCAAGAGCTTCTATACTGTCACACATAGAGCTTCCCAAAATCTCGACATCACTGATGTGGTCTCTCCAGTGAACGCTATGGATCCGTCTGAGACACATCCAATTGCTTAAGGTGGTGTCGATATGTGACCCAGGTCTCGCAGGCATAAAGAAGACAAGAGAGCACACATGCCTGTACACCTTTACCTTTGTCCTCCTACATATGTCTCGCCGACGCCAGAGTCGCCTTTCTAGCTTTCCGAAAGCATCACTAAGTGAGATTTCACTGTCATGGTTGCTGTATCGATTGACAGTGCTTCCCAGGTAGACAAACTGATCAACCACTCCAAGTCGTTTGCCATACACATAGATGTTTGGTTCAGTGTACTGCTTACTAGGGGGCAGGTTGGTACATGACGACGGTTTTCTTGAGACTGACAGTCAATCCTAGGGCAGTGCAAGCGTCAGAAAATGCATTGAAAATGTGCTGCATATCACTCTCTGTGTGCGCTACAAGATCGCAATCATCTGCATACAAGAGGTCTCTTATGATTGATGTAAATACTTTTGTCTTCGCAGCAAAGCGCCTGATGTTAAATATGCTGCCTGAGGTTCGATATCGGGTGTAAACACCATGCTCGCAATTCCCGAATGCAATACAGAAAACCATTGCAAAGTATATGGCAAACAGGGTCGGTGCTGGAATTTCCCCCTGTTTCACTCCATTTATTACTGAGATAGGCTCCGACATGTTACCTCCGACATTAACCCAAGCCTTCATGTCGTCATGGAAAGACCTAACTAAAGCAAGAAACTTATCAGGGCAACCAAGTTTCTGGGGAACCTTCCATAATGCATCTCTGTTAACAGTATCGAAAGCTTTTGTCAGATCGACAAAAACCTGATACAGATCCAAGCCTTGTTCCATGCACTTCTCCTGGAGCTGTCCAGCTGAGAAGATCATATCAGTAGTGCCGCGTCCAGCACGAAAACCAGATTGACTTTCAGGAAGAAAACAATCTGCAATGTGTGTCAGCAGACGGTCCAGAAGCACCTTACATAAACATTTCCCTACGACAGAAAGCAATGATATACCTCTGTAGTTCCCACAATCATTCCTGTTACCCTTTCCCTTGTACAAGACCACCATTACTGCATCTCTCCAGTCCTCAGGTACGGATTCATTAGCTCATATCCTGCCAAACAAAGAGTGAAGATGTTGCAGGAGTCTCTCACCACCATATTGTAGGAGCTCAGCATGTATGCCACCCATACCTGGAGACCTTCCACTGTTCAGCTTCGAGATAGCCACTGCAACCTCTACAAGCGTCGGAGGTTTCTGCGAGAGCTACTTTCACAGGACTTTCTGGAATGAGATTAAGGAAATCTTCACTGACGACAGACAGCTGATTCAAAAGATCATGAAAGTGCTCTCGCCACCTTCGTAGAATTCCTTGTGAGTCACGAAGAAGTTCTTTGCCATCCTTGCTGCGAAGCGGTGTCACCAAAGAAGAAGACGGTCCATAAACCTCACGCAAGAGACTGTACAACAGCTTTGTGTTATTGGAATCTGACGCAGTTTGTATCTCACCAGCCTTCTCACTCCACCACTGATCCTTCATCTGAGAAAGACTCCGCCTAACACGTGATTTTACATCCCTGAGTTCCTCATGCAACGTATTCCTCTCCTGTGGTTTTGCCGTCAAGTAGCGTGACAGAGCACGCCTCTTATCAGCCAAAAAGTCTTCTATATGTACATCATTCTCATTAAACCAGTCCTGATGTTTTCTCTGCACCAATCCCAGAACACGCCTGCCTACATCATAAACCGACTTTTTAAGGGTCGGCCAATCCTCACCAAGATCTGCAGCCTGCATCTCTTCTTCCAATGTCCTCTTCACATTTTTATCCTTAAGACGAGCAGCATTCAATCTTTTGAGCCCTGATTTTACGTTTAGTGATTAGTTTCACTTTTGCGCGTACCAGGCGGTGGTCCGTCCAGCACTCAGCTCCACGAAGAGCACGAACACACTGCACATCCTGTCTGTCACGCATCCTGACTAGGACGTAGTCCAAAAGATGCCATTCCTTAGATGCAGGATGCATCCATGTGGTCTTGAATTTGTTCTTTTGTTGGAACATGGTGTTGATAACACACAGATCCAGCTCCTCATACATCTGCAGCAGGAGCATACCATTGTTGTTACACTTACCCACCCCATGCCTTCCGATTACATTCCATGTGTTAAAATCCCTACCCACTCTAGAATTAAAGTCACCAAGCACGATGACTTTGTCTGCCTGAGGGATATTTCTTAAAACACCTTTCAAGGCATGGTAAAAGGACAGTTTTTCTTCATCGACTGAATTCATAGTTGGAGTATACACACTCACCAGGGTAGCATATCTTCCTTTGTCCAGCGGAACTCTCATGGACATAAGACGCTCACTAATCCCTACTGGGAATTCTTCTAATTTATTCACAAGTACAGTCTTAACAGCAAATCCTACCCCAGCCTCTCTTCTGGTTCCTTCATCTCTTCCTTTACAGAAGAATGTATATTCTCCACAAAATTCTATAAGATGACCATCTCCAGCTAACCTCGTCTCAGATAAAGCCACGATGTCAAGATCGTAACGTCGAAGCTCCTTTGCAACAAGAGCGGTCCTTCGTTCAGGACGCTCCAAGGAATCCCTGTCAAGCAGCGTCCGTACGTTCCAGCCGCCAAGACTAAATGCCTTGTTTGGCTCTATTACAATGGCACGATGACGAGCGGGTCCAGGCTGTGATAACCTGGGGCCCCTGGCCTTATTGCCAATTATCTTTTTTGTTCCAGAACCTAAATTGCCAAATATCTCTTTTATATTTTTCTGGAACATCATTGAATTGGAAAAAAAAAAGAAAAAAAAGAGTAATAATAATAGTAATAATAATAATAATAATAATAATAATAATAATAATAATAGTACACTATTAATAATTATTAATGCACTCGTGCAATGCCTGTGCGTGACGAATATTTTTAAAGTGAGGAAAGACTGTGCACTGAGCCAATCCCACTCTCTGAGCGACAGTAGCTATAACCCGAAAAGAAGAAAAGATCAACATCATCGGTAACTACTGAGCCGCAAGTTTTATGTCGGAGTTAACCCAGTTTCCTGAGATGCCTTCTCCTAGAAGAATGCCCTGACAAGGGCTAGGGGTTCTTCACTCCCAGTGGTTTAACTGTGCGATCGGGCATCCAGCCCGATTATTTCTATGTCCCCGCGCACAAAAAAAAAAAAAATCACTTATTGACACTTATACGTACGACATACACACACGCGCATACATATGCGCGCACACACACGCATACATACGCGTGCACACAGCAACACTCATACATACAAACAAACACACACACGCTACTCACTTACACATACATACATACATACATACATACATACATACATACATACATACATACATACATACATACATACATACATACATACATACATATATGAGGACTGCAAACTCTGCTAAGAGTATTGCAATCGCTTGTCAGATTATAGAGTTTGGTGCACTTTTAGGCTATGGCCAGCCACACGAACCTGTAACAGACCCTGAACAAGCAAAGCCTGTGCTTTGAAGGTTTAAGTGGCGAAAGGCCTTGCACTCGACCAACCCACTCCAAGAGCATCGAAAACACTACCCGAAAAGGAGAACTGGTCAACATCATCGGATGTTTCTGAAGTCCCAGGGTTTTTTTTTCAGAGCCTCCCTCGCCTAGAAAGGTATTGTGACAACAATTGGGAGTCTTTCATTCCCAATTGAGAGAAAAAAGAAAACTACTATTTGGATGGCATGAGACAGGTTACATGTTACCAGTGGCACTCGAGAGTGATACATACATACATACATACATACATACATACATACATACATACATACATACATACATACATACATACATACATACATACATACAAGTGGCTGCCAACTCGTTTTCGAGTACGGCCACTACTTTATATCCATGTAGGAGAACCCCTACCGATGCGCTGAACGAGTGTGACTTTTTAGTCCAGCCAGCGACTTGAAAACTCTGGTACAAACACTACACTTGTGACAATTATTGACACATAGTGCTGGGCCCATGGTACCATGTGATAACAAGTGCAGAGAGATCTCCAGATATAAAACAATACCTGTGCCGTGAAGCTTTTATAGTGAGCAAAGGCACTGCACAAAGCCAGTCCCACTCTCTTAACCAAAATGATATTTACCAAAAAGAAGTCAACATCATTGGATACCATCAGGGTTGCAGGTATTATATCAGAGTTTTCCTTCTCCTAGAATTCTGCTTTGACAAAGGCTAAGGGGTCATCTCTCCCGGTGATTTTGGATGGCCATTGACTCTTAAGAGCTCCTTTGCCCTTTGACTGGTTTTGTTTTTAGTCCTGCAGGATGTCCAAAGTCACCCTCCTCACCAAGAAACCTTGGTGGGGTTGCCAGTTTAGTCGCCAACGACCCGACCATGGGACAGGTTGTACTGGCATACATGTTACCAGTAGCACCAACTGGTGATCTGACATACATGCATGCATACATACATACATACATACATACATACATACATACATACATACATACATACATGCATGCATGCATGCATGCATACATACATACATACATACATACATACATACATACATACATACATACATACATACATACATACATACATACAACGTGTAAATTCATATAACTTAATGAATTACTATCTGTTCAACGGCTGAATAACCCAAATATGGTTATAAATACGGAAATTTTGATTGATTAGATATTGCATGGACCGTTGAAAGATATTGTAAAATAACATAACTACATAGACTAAAATTTCTCCTGAAGTTCAAGCTGCCTTAATGAAACAAGATTCTTGCTGTAAACATTTTAGTTTTATCCGTGATTTGCTACTGTGTTAGGATCCCCTAGTGAATTAAGACTAAGATTGATGAGATGAACTGTACTACAAGAAAATGGTGACCATGCATAAGGCATTTCTTCCATAGGCACTTGTAAATTAGCTGTACATAAAAACCAGTTGGAAGACGAGGGCTGATAAGGGTTAAAGAATGTACGAGAGTCAACTGAAGAATTCATAGTTTGAAAAGTTCATAGGCTGACCAAGATACTCTCATGGAATGGCCAAATGAGGTTTATTTTCAACATAGTACCAGGAATAAAACAATGCAGTTATTAATTAGAAGAGTTGAAATTAATGCATGCAAGATTTCACAGCTCTAGCATCACTCTTTCAGTCATGAATTTTTTGGGGCGACTAAAGAACTACTGATCTCAGACCAAGATCAGCTTTCGAGTATTAAGTCGGTGACTAAAAGGATTTATCATATTGGTGAAAGTGTGAAGTACTGTCTGTGTGGAATTAATATACAAAGTATCACCTACAAATTGAGCGCATACAGGATGCTAGCTCAATAAAAGTGTAAAAAACAGGATATGCCAAGGTCACTGGTCAATGTGCCAAACCATGGATACCAGGTGTCCGATAAGTGATACCATTATTCCCTAAACACTGTCCAAGATACTCAAGAATTTCACTATCCAGCTGGACCGCAGACTTGAGCACAACAAACCGGATATTGTAAACATACTTAGAATTAGGCGTGAATGTCTGATTATTAATGTTAACGTCCCAGGAGACCACAACATAGCCACGAAAGAAATTGCAAAAATAACTTCTACTTTTAAGAATAAACTTAATCTGCTACCTAGTTTAACAACACCTTTAGATATGTTTATCAAAGTTCACTGTTATAAGCATTCAAACTAGCTCTTCGATTTGAAAATAACTTTCTTATTTCCTTCAACTAGTCTCAGAAGTGGTGAAGAAACGAGTTGGATCAGATCATGTTTGCTGCCCTTCCACCTCTGACTTAAACAATAAAACAAATTTGGCAATTAGTATCCATATAAACCACGTCCTGTCTTAGAAAATCACAATGTGAAAAGAAACTGTGACTTTAGCACACTAACAGACTAGGTAGCTCAGAGCAGCTTGATATTATTTTCCATGTGAAAGATGACAATACTATACTAATTAGTAACACAAAGATACTGTCTATAATATAGTGTAGATGTGTGCTGTAAAGCTAACGAATTACTTCTACTTGTCAATTGAATTAATTAAAATGATTATGGCTTTTCAGGAAACTGTCTGCCATACCATTTGTAATTAGTACAATCGGAGTGATACATAAAAGAAAAAAAAAAGGAGTCGATCATCAGATCCGACGTCAGATACTACGTTCCCATTATTCTATCCATTGTTAATACTATCTGCTTGTCACAATTCCTGACAGGAAGAGACGGGATTTGAACTCAGAGCTCACATTAGGTACCCCAAAGCATCACGTCTGACTAGCAACTCCCTCAATCCGTCCACTGTTCAATATCCCCTGGACAAGTACTTTATTTATTGATCCCAAAAGGATGACAGATAAAGTTAGCCTTAGCGGCATTTGAACTCAGAGCACAGTGAGCCAAAACAAATGCCAATTATTGTAATCCAGCGCTTTAATACCAATTGGTAACCCCTTTTGTAAATACACTAACAGACTACCTATAACAGCGATTTAGCAGAAGCACGAGAGCATCAAAGGAAATCCCTTGTGATCTGATATTTATTTCGGCTCTTTGAGTTCTCAGTTCAAATCCTGCTGAGGTTAATTTTGCTTTTCATCATTTCGATAAATGAAGCATTAGTTTAGAGTGATGGATTGGCGGAATAACTAGCATGTCAGGCGACAAATCTTGTAGTGTTTGTTCCTGTTCTTTGCTCTTTAAGTTAAAACCATAACGTCACCTCTTTCAGATGTAGACTTAATCCATCCCCCCGTTTAACACTACATCTAATAATTCACTACATTTAGGCGATTCCACTCTGTTACAGGCGGTTAGGTCAGGTCTCCGTCTCTTTCTCCCTCGAGCCTCAAAGTCTCTGTAAAAAATAATGCATACTGTCCTATTTCCTGACTAAGCGATATAAAAATAAACGACATAGTCCCGTTACAGAAAATAACTTTGTTAGGAACTGTAAATATTTGTTTCTACTTTAGGCACAAGGCCAGCAATTACCCAGTTCATTACTGGTACTTTATTTTATCGACCCCGTAAGGATGAAAGGCAAAGTCAACCTCGGCGGGATTTGAACTCAGATCGTAAAGGGACGTAACTATGCTGGAAAGCATGGCGTCCGACCCTCTACCGATACTGCCAATCCACCGCCAGGAACTGTAAATATTGGTATGAAAGGCAAAGTATGAAATATTGATGAAAGGCAAAGTTAACCTCGACGGGATTTGAATTCCTAAACTAAAAGGGCGTAATTATATGCGCAAAGCATCTTGGCCGACGCTCTACCGAAAAGTCAAATTCACTGTATTTTAATTCGTTATAAATAATTAAAATACCACCACCGAAGACTACCCCTTTAGTCTTTGGATTCTTGTATGTCATATTACTGGTAATATATATATATATATATATATATATATATATATATATATATATATATATATATATATATATATATATATATATATATACAATGATATTAAATAAATGGAAACTATATTTATAAAACCATATTTATTCTATTATATATATTTCAAGGGTATCAAAACTTTGGTACGCTTTCATCAGATAAAATACAAAGTTTGTTTTATAAATTTTGACATAACCAAGAAAAAATACCTTAACGGTTCAAGTTATCTTTGGACAGTGAAGGGATAAGAGAAGAAAAGTCAGATATTTCAAATGATTAAGATGAGTATGCAAATGAGGTTGAGGTATAGGGCTGAAAAAACGTTATTTATACGCTATGCAGAATTTAAATAATTAGGATATATGTATGTATGAGTAGGAAGAAAAGCTTATATTTACGTTAATTTAAAAGGAATTAACACTTTGGGGGAATGGTGGAATATGATTCAAGAATTTAAATTTATTTAGCTATATTATGAGTTATAATATTGTATATATAATCAATTAGATTATATGAAGAATTATGGTTGTAAGTATATTTTATCTTATTACATTACAATAGGTTATATGTATATAAATATCTATATAGATTAATAATTGTACATGCATTAGTATTATATAAATAGAAATAATTTACAATTATTAGTTGTTTACATTTCTCATATGATTTACGAAGGAAGTTGATTTTGCATTTTACATAAAAAACAGGTGGTTCAAGTTGTTACAGGAGAACAATTTGTAGATTCGAATATTTTGTTCCAATATTGAAAATGTTTTCAGAATATTGTTAATTTAGGAAAGTTATATAGTTTATCGTACATATTATGTTTATGTTTGCACGATTGAAAAGGGAAAGATAACTCCAATCTTGTTTGTTAACCGTTAAATTTGATGAGTGATTTACTCAGAAAATATATAGAGAAAATTATATATTATTTTGTGTGAGATTAATTATTTTAGTCGAAAGATGTGTAAAAGTTTGAAGATCAAAAGGAGAGGAAAAAGGTAATGTGCATTTCGAAGAACTATCGTAAAGAGGATAAATTTTCAGAATGTCAATTAAAGATTATCAATCTACATGTAAAAAAATGTATTTAGTGGGGTATCATTAGGAAAATAATGTCAGAAGTAAAAAATATTTTAAAATATATATTTAAAAAATTGAAAAATTAAAAAATTAATGTCAAAAGGTAAAAATAGTAGAAATATTAAAAAATTACGAATGAAGATCATTTTTAAAAATTACATTTAAATTTTTAAAGAAAATAGGATCATTTTGGAGGTGTATAAGATATAGTCAAGTGTAATGAATATCATAATTTAAAAATACTTCTGAAAGTGGAATTTTGGCGATGTCTGCAAGAAGAAAATAATTTTGGTTTAAGATTTTTGACAGTTAATTATATTAAAAATTTCCTCGATACACAAGTTACAGAATCTTGAGAAAGTCATATTTTGGTATGCAGGTGCTTTCGAAATCGTTCCCCAAGATATTGAATAGTCTATATTGTTGTCTTTTAAGTTCCAAATTAAATGTGAAAGTGAAGTGGAAGAATTTTTATCGGATCTCCTAAATGTGTGTTTATGGTTATACCAGCGTTCTTTGAATTTTGTAGAAGTGGCACCGCTATAGTTAAATACTTTGTCTCTAGTTTTAACTGTGCATTTATAAATTACGTTTTTGTCTAAGCAATTATTTTGTAAAGAGCAGTTTGATTTAATTCTACAGTTACATTTTCTCTGTTTTATAAATATATATATATATATATATATATATATATATATATATATATATATATTAGTGAAGGTGCGTGGCTGAGTGATTAGAGAACTGGATTCGCAATCGGGAGGTTGTGAGTTAGATTCCTGGACCGGGCAAGACACTTTATTTCATGTTGTTCCTTCTACCTGGAGTTGCGACTGATAGATAGTATTAGCAATTGGAAACATTGTTTCATTGGTCCGATTTGACGAAATTCGATCAACCGTCGATATATATATATATATATATATATATATATATATTCACATAATACGCAAAATACATACATATATATATATATATATGTATATATATGTGTATGTGTGTGTGTTATGACTAAGGCGGTATTTTGGAATATTATCTCATTTTATTAATCACGTCATTGCTGTTATACACATTTTATGGCCCCATTTATGTAATTAATACGACCTCGTCAGACAGTTATTAAGCAATTGTTTATACTGTGATATGTTTCTAGCGGGTATTTATGATATTAAGCCCGGAAAACAATTGATGCCATTGAAATGCGTATAACACCAATGATGCAATTGATAAAATGATATAAGATTCCAGGATACTGCCTTATTCTTCATTTTTATTCAAAAGCTTCGTCGTACAATCTGGAAACTATACTGCGTTGAGTGATAAAACCTGCACACACAAGTATTAGTTGATCGACACGTACAATCGGGAAACGTTTACCGTAATAAGTATCCAAAGCTTGATAGATCACTCAGTTCGGAGAACAAGTGTGGTATACAGTTATTTATAACATTAACAGATCCGGCTTACCGGAGACACATGTTTCATTGATTTTGTCAATTTCTCAGATAGCTACTTTAGGGGGTTTAGTAGAGAAAGAGACAGAAAGTTAATTTAAACAAAAGTTGTTTTGAAAAATATATGGAAGTCTAAATACAATGAAAAACGCATAGTAAGGGGGTATATGAGTATGGAGGGAAGGAAGCTATCTTGTGTGGGTTTCTGGATATTATGATAGAGTTGTTTTTTTTTATATTAAAACGTTTTTAAAAGAGGACTCCTAAAAAGAGATAAGTGATGTTAAGTGGCTTTATACGACTGATCTAGAAATCTGGTTGGATTAGCAGAATCGTTAGAGAGGAGTATCATATAAAATATCCTGCACCATTTAGATACATCACTTACGTTGTTATTGTTGTTGTTATTGTTGTTGTCGTTGTTGTTACTGTTGTTGTTGTTGTTGTTCTTCTTCTTCTTCTTCTTCTTCTTCTTCTTCTTCTTCTTCTTCTTCTTCTTCTTCTTCTTCTTCTGCGCCCACTTATTCTTAGTTCGGTGGGGGGGGGGGGGGTTCTAACAATTGATCAGGCTGGATCTCCAAGCGTGACCACCCGAGCTCATGGATGTTACTCACTGTAGATACTATTTGAAACACTGTTTCAGTATTTTTTGAAAATAGCGAACAGATTAATAACAGTTATTAGGAAGCTGATCCCTGTATTGACCTCCAAACGAAAAGCATTAATCTTTATTTGACAAATTTCAATTGGACTATATATTGTTGCCATTTAAAAAAGAAAGAAAACGAAAAGAAAAGTGAAAGTAACAGAAAAAATTGCAGAATCTACACGCTAATCTAGGCGGTGTACTTCAGCTACGTGAAAGCATTGACACGGAGAACTGCCAGCAGTACCGGCTACATCAGCCTCAGCAACTCCACCTCACGAAACTCTTTCCTCAAGTGGAAAATGGCAGTTCGGAGTCCGAGATCTTGAAAGAGACCGATACGAAAATGAAGCGGTCAGTCAAGTCCCAATATTCGACCACATTCCTCCTCTCCTTCGCATCACAAGCAGCAGTGCCCTGGTTTGTGGCCGAAGTGACAAGGTTGGGGGCGGAGAATGTATCGAAGCTCGTGGCATCACATATTAGAGATTTACCTCCTTTGGACGGGATGATGGTTTTCACGTCTGGATACTTACCGTGAAGCTTCAGTTGAAACACAGCGTGTCAATAAAAGGCACATAAAAGTTTACATTTATAGGTCTTCTTCTTCTTCTTCTTCTTCTTCTTCTTCTTCTTCTTCTTAGTACACTTATTCCTGAGAGGGGCGTGGAGGGCAGAGTCCTCAAAAAATACCCCCAGCGGGTCCTGTCAGAAGCAACAGTCGCCAACTGATCTGGCTGGATTCCCAAGCGGGACCAGCGAAACTTATTGATATTATCCAACAATCTTGCTCAGGGTCTATCTCTGGGTCTCCTGCCGGCTGGTTTTGCTCCTAAAATCTCTCCAGTGATTCTTTCCTGAGACATTCTAACCACATGCCCGTTGTATCGAAGCTGCGATCGCTTTTTACAATTAACAGTTGTAACAGATTTCTTTGGTAAAATATGATAACATTTAATGTTTAAAATCTGTAGAGGTTTTATTGTCGACATTCTTATAATTTTTTTTTTTTATATATTTCAGGTGGCACTTAAACTTCATTAAGTGGAAAGTTTTATAAATTTATTTTACAAACTGTTGGATAAAAAGCAAATTTTTTATACGAACGCTGAAATTTCGAAGGTAATATTTTTTTTGTTTTTTGCTTTTTGCTTTTTGTTTTCTTTAGTTTTTTTTCCGTTAGTTTTAGTTTGGGAGGTCTTCGGTCTTGGTGCGACACCGTCATCAAAGGATTTAGCTGGTTAAATTAATTCCAGTATTTTATCTAGTACTTACAAGGGTCGGCTGAAAAGCTCACAGTCTGACCAAGATACTCTCATGGAATTACCAAATGAGATTTAATTTTCAACAAAGTCCCTGGAAAGAAACAATGCAGTTATTAATAAGAAGGGTTGAAATTAATGCATGCAAGATTTCACAGCTCTAGCATCACTCCTCCAGAGTTAGCATATGAACTTTTCATCCGACGCTCATATTTTGTCAACTGTGAACGTAACGTGACCGAATGGTTAGGAGCTTCGCTTTACAATCATTGGGTTCCGGTTTCGTTCTCACTGCGTGCAACCTTGGACAAGTGTCGACTTGTACTTTATTAGGTAGAAGGAAACTGTTTGGAAGCCCAACAAATGGATCTCCTTAAGTAATTACGTTTGGGTACACGTATCTATGAAATGCTCAGCCACTTATACATTAGTTCCATAAGCAGACTGTTCTATTGATCGAATAACTTCCGTTGCAGTTTGGGGATTGGAGGGGCTAATTTATCTTTTGCATTTTAAAAGTACATGGTCATTATTGACCGAAGGGGGTTCTTCTCTCTCTCTCTCATGTATATCGTTCAGGTTTCTTCTACTTTTGGTGTGTTATTTTCTTTCTTCTTTGAAGCAGTAAATAACCGGCAGTTGATAGAATTAAGCTTTATCGTAGGTATCTAGTATGTATGGTAGATAAAAACAGTTATTAGCAGCTTCTATAAAAAGATCGGATAGAGAGAAAAGTAGATAAATAGGCAGTAAATGGAATTGAAGATATATATAGATAGATTGTTATAACGCATACATACACACGCACACATATGTATGTATTTTATGTGAGGTCGCTCTCGAGTGTTACTGGTAACATGTAACCCAGTACAACACGTTACCAAGGTCGGGCCGTCGGCGACTAAACTGGCAACCCCAAGCTAGCTTGGTGAGGGGGGTGATATTTGGACACCATGCGGGATGAAATACAAGACCCGGCAAAGGGCGAAGGAACTCAGCAATGTCAACGGTCATCTAAATAATAGTTCTCTTTTTTCTCTCGCCTGGGAGTAAAAGCCCCCTCCCCCTATTGTTGTCACAACACCTTTCTAGGAGAGGGAATCTCTGGAAAAAAAACCTGCGGCTTCGGAAGCATCCGATGATGTTGACCAGTTCTCCTTTTCAGGTGGTGTTTTCGATGCTTGGAGAGTGGGATTAGTCGAGTGCAAGGCCTTTCCCCACTTTAAAAAAACTTCAAAACACAGGCATTGCTTGTTCAGGATATGTTACAGGTTCGTGTGGCTGGCCGTAGCCTAAAACTGCACCAAACTCTATAATCTGACAAGCGATTGCAATATTCTTAGCAGAGTTTGCAGTCATCATGTATGTATGTATGTTCTTCTGATTATATAATTTTATAGATTCTTTACCTATGGGGAGAGAGTCGGTTTCTAACATAGATACATCAACTATGTAGTTATGTATGCATGTCTGCATGCATGCATATCTATGCAGGTATGGATGTTATTGTATGTGTGGATGTGGATGTTTTGAGTTTTATGTGTGCATGTGCATTGCTTTGTATCTGTACAAGTGTATATGCAGTTAGTAGATGCAGAATTTTTGGAATGTTTTACATATTTTTACTATTCCATTAATGGATAGTACTTGTAATTTATTAACTAATCGTTTCCTTTCTGTTTCTGAGAAGCCCAGCATTTCAAGATTTGTACTAAGGCAGTTACTAACATATCCCAGTGCCCCGATAATTACAGGTTTAAATCTGAAGGTGTAATCAGGGTGGAGTAACTGCAGATTTCTCATTAGTTTTACATAAATATTCTCCTTTTCGCTAATCTTTGATATTATATTGGCATCTGCTGGGCAGCTAACTTCCACCACTGTGCATGCCTTCTATTCTCTGTCCCATATCATTATATCTGGTCTGTTATGCCTGCATTTTATTGGGGTTTTTACTGGAACATTCCACGAGTACTCTTTCATATTATGTATATGTATGTCTTCCACATTGCTGTAGCTTTTAATGTTTATTATCGGGGCTATCTTTTTTACAGATTGCATTGTACTGTGTTTTGGCCACTACATCATGCCTCATAAGTAGATAGTACTGTGCTGACATCTTTGGACAGCTGCTTATGATATGGGTGACATCTTCGATGTTAATTCTGCAGGGTCTGTATTTGTTGTCACATCTAAGTGTTTTGCCTGCATCCCTATCTCTTTTGTGAATCAGGTATTTCGTGTTGATTTCCTGTTCTTCGATTGCAAAAGCGTATCCTTCAAAGTGGTAGCCAATATAACGATAGTTGGTCCAAGATAGACTACTTTGTTTATCTATATTACTCTCACTCTGGAGCTTCCTGACAACTTCCCTGGGTGTGAGTTTTAATTATCATGCAGGAAGTATCTTTCAAGGAATTCCCTCCCAACTCTCATGATCTTATCTGTTTCATGCAGATAGAGTTGCTCAATAAATGGGCTTCTACGCTTCGAGGCTCGTAGATGTTGTCGGAGGGATATGATGCGATATTCAAATGTTGTCTGGACTGATGTTAGGCCTCTGCCTCCCTGCTTACGTTTCAAGTAAAGGCGGTCTATGTCACTGTTGATGTGGAAGTTTCTGGTGTTGTTTAGTATTTTCGAGTTCCAACATCAACTGCTCGGATCTCGTCTATCGTCCAATTGAGTATTCCAAACGTTGGTGTTAGGACAGACACAGCAAACACATTGTGAGCCACTGTTTTGTTTTGCACAGAGAGTTCCGATGACCAGATCTTTCTTGATATGGTGTAGTATTCCCTGGTTACGCGTTCTTTATTACAGATACCATTATAGGATATGTTCTCATCTATCGCCAGGTATCTGTAGCAGTGCTCATCAGATATCGGTGAAACAGTTAGGCCATTGATGACAATGTTGCTAGATTGGGTTGTAGTTTTTCCCCGCTTTACAGTCATATTTGAACTTTTATCTTGCACAAACTCCGTTCCTATATCTTTTGAGAATGTTGTAACCAAGTCAAGATTTTTTTTCCTCCCATTTATGGTCTTGGCATAGAGTTTCAGGTCATCCACAAAGAAAATATGGGTTATAATCGTATTTCTGTCCTCCTGTGAGCTAATGATGTATCCTTCACATTTCTTGAGCAGAAAGGACAAGGGGTTTAATGAGAGCGTAAATAGTATCACAGAGAGATTGTCTCCTTGAAATATAACCTTGTAATATTCTATTTTATCAGTGAAAATAGAGTTCCCCTTTTCTGTTTTTAACTTTAGGATAGTAGCCCAAGAAGAAGACAGCTTCTTTGTGGCTCTGAAAATAATGTCTGGGACTTTAGCAAGTCGGAGGGCCTCTATCATCCAAGAGTGGGGAACAGAATCGAAAGCTTTCCCGTAGTCCAACCAGACTATAGCCATATTTCTCCTAAGTTGCCGCACCTCCGACATCGCAGTTTTGTTGATTAGGAGTTGTTCAGCACACCCCCAAACACCTTTCTGTCCAGCTGCTTGTTCATCTCTGATAATGTTATTATTTTCAGTGATCTTGGAGGAATAGGTTCAGGCAGCCTGTATACATCTTATACATCAGGTCCTGGCATGCAATGGGTCGGTAGTTTTTGCTAAGTGGGTGTCTTTGTTCTTGGGGACCAGTAATCTTTGTGCTAATGTCAACCATTCTGGTATAAGTGTATCTCTCTTAAGAACTTGTTGGTAGATGTCAGTAAGATACCTCCGATAGAATATCAGTTTTTTGTACCAGTAGCCGACAATCATGTCTCTTCCTGATGTTTTCTTATCTTGGAGTTTTCCTATCACAGTCTCAAGGGTACCCTCACTTATTTCGTATGTTTCTGTTGTAGTGTAGGATCAATAGCTCTTTCGGATTTCTTTTAGCCACACTGCATCTTGGTTGAAATTCTTCTTTTCACTCCATATTTTTCTCCAGAAGGAATCTATGTCTTTCTGGGATGGGGCCTCAGTGACACTTATTATTTTGCCCTTTATATGTCTATAGACTGATGTTTGGTTTCGTCTGAATCTTTTATAAAGTACTTTTCTTTCGTCTACCTACTTCAGGTATCGATCTTCCTCCCTGACAGCACCCAATTCTTGTTTTAGGATGATCAGCTTATATTGAAGAGTTCTAGTTGTACAGTTACCAAACATCGTTTCTCTTCGTTGGCGAGGAGTGAAGTTGTTTGCGTTTGTTTGCAGGTAAGGCGCATTGTGTGTGTATGTATGTATGTATGTATGTATGTATGTATGTATGTATGTATGTATGTATGTATGTATGTATGTATGTATGTATGTATGCATGTGAAGGCACGTGGCTTTATGGTTAGGGTATTCGGCCCGCAATCGTAAGTCGTAAGTTCAAATACCGGATGCAAGTTGTGTCTTTGAGCAATACACTTTATTTCACGTTGCTCCAGTCCACTCACCTGGAAAAAATGAGTTGTACCTTTAATTCGAAGGATCAGCCTTCTCACATTCTGTGTCACGCTGAATCTCCTTAAGGGTACATGTCTGTGAAATGCTCAGCCACTTGCACGTTCATTTCATGAGCAGGCTGTTCTGTTGACCGGATCAATTGAAACTCTCATAATCGTAACCGACGAAGTGCCCAGTATATGTAATATGTATGTGTGTGCGCGTTGTGTGTGTGTGTGTGTGTGTGTGTGTGTGTGTGTGTGTGTGTGTGTGTGTGTGTGTGTGTGTGTGTGTGTGTGTGTGTGTGTGTGTGTGTGTGTGTGTTGTTTGTTTGTTTATATGCGCAGGGACATAAAACTAGTCGGTTTGAATCCCGAGCACATGGTTAGCTCGTCGAGAGTGAGAAACCCTTCCATCTTGTTAGGATATCATTATAGGAAAAGGGAAACTCTGATGTAAAGCCTGTAACACGATGGCAACCAATGAGGTTAAAATAATCACAAGTTCTTCAATTGAAACAACCAATATCCTCCTTGTTTAACACGAAAAAATCCATAATTGGTACACAGACACACACACACACATATATATATATATATATATATATATATATATATATATATATATATATATATATATATATATATATATATATATATATATATATATATATATTGTAACGGGCTGTGACCCTGTCGCGGGACCACCAACACGGCCAGTCTGTGGAGCTAACATTGCTAGTAACTACAGACTGTCCTACTTCCTCTCCCTGATCATACGCCCCATCATTGAGATGTCCCCAGATGTATTTGACAGCACGGAGGACCTCCTCAGCAGAATCGGCGTGAGAAACCGATCTGGGGACCTAACAGACTGCATAATAGGCAGTATGGATGTTGTGTCCCTGTATCCATCTATTGACGTGGATTTTGCTGTGGAGAAATGCGTAGAAATGATCAGCGAGAGCAAGGTTGAGTTCCGTGGGATTGATACCAGTGAGCTGGGAATTCTACTTAAGCTTACCCATAGTAATAGTTACCTAGACACTTATGACCTTAGCAACCTGTGCCCTACAAGACCAGCAAGAGGCAGACCACCTACCATTACCTCAATGGCCAAGAAAACCCACACAGATAGATGGAACGGGTGGACCAGAGCCATACGGACACCCGAAAACCACGATGAACTGAAGAAAATGATTGCACATGCGGTAGGGGCCAGCATAAAATTAACCCTTAAGGAACATATGTTCAAATTTAATGGTAAAACATATGCCCAAGAGGAAGGAGCAGTCATTGGTGTTAGCATTGCAGGCGACATAGCTAACTTATTCATGGTATGGTGGGACAGTAGACTTAAACAAAAACTTAAAGAACAATTAAAAGACAGCTTAACCCTGATAATGTACTCCCGCTACGTAGATGATATAAACATCGTAGTTAAGACACCCCCACTAAAGAACAGTCAGGAACTAGAGAAAAACACAATGGAAAGCATCCAGCAAATAGCAAACTCCATCCACCAGAGCATTAGAGTTACTATAGACTACCCAAGTAGACACCCCAACCATCGATTACCTGTACTAGACACAGAGCTCTGGTTAGATACCATTAACAACCAAAAACAAATCCTCCATTCCCATTACGCCAAACCCATGACTTCCAAACATCTGATCCACCGAAACTCGGCCATTTCGGACCATACCAAAATCAACATACTGATTGCGGATTTGGTACGGGTGATGAGAAATGTGTCCCGCATGTGCAACCCCGAAGAACTAGAGAGACACATACAACACTTCATCCACCGTATGCAGTTCTCTGGCTACAATCAGAGCGATAGAATCAGAGTGTATAGAGGAGCCAGAACCAAATGGGAAAAAATGGTAAATAATGACATAAATGGGACCTGCCCCTTGTATAGGAGCAAATTTTGGAATAGAATAAAAAGAACTAGGAACAAGGCCAATAGAATAAACTCATGGTATGATAACAATAAATACCAGAGTGTAATGTTCATCAATACAACCCCTAGAGGCGAACTAGCCTACAAATTTAGAAGGGCCCTAAATAAACATAAACTCAATATTAAGATAGTAGAAAGACCAGGTACCTCCGTAAAAATACTTATTAGCAAGACATACCCGTTCCCAAAACCCTCATGTATAGATAAGAAATGTATAACCTGTAAAATAATCCCCCATATTAACTGTAAAACTAGAAATGTAGTGTATAGCATAAGATGAACTGAAGGACAATGTAGAAACAAAAATATAGTGTACATAGGTGAGACAGCTCGTAGTATAGGGGAACGAATAAATGAACACTGGCTAGACCTTCAAGATAATAAAGAATCATCTGTGCTCTACCAACATGCTAAGATAGAGCACAAGGGCAAATTAGAGAACATAGAAATAAAAATAGAATCCGCACACAGAAAAGATGCAATGTTTAGGCAAATTACAGAGGCAGTAAGCATAAAAGAATTACAACCAAAATTAAATAGAAAATATGAGTGGAACAGCAACATCACAACTTACAATTAAGGACAGAATGAAAACACACACACACATAGAACAAACAACCAACCAACAACATGTAAATAAATAAATAAATAAATAAACAAATAGATAAATGAACACAAACACACACAGACACCCGGATGTGGCGCATGCGCAAACTGAGCACACAACACACACACAAAAACAAAATGGCGTAGGACAGAGGAAAGGAAAGGCACAGAAACAAAGAAAGGAATCCCCAGTCACTGAAGAGGTCACAGAGTGTGTGACGAAAGGACTATGACTATATATAAACAACTATCTGGTTGTGGAACCAACCAACCAACCAGAAATTTATAAGTTTGTAGATTTGTAAATTTATAAATTTATAAATATATAATAAATTGAAGTGAAAGCAACTGGTGCGTGTGTTTCTTATTGGCAACATGACCCTCCCAAAGTATAACAATATCGGTTTCAACACACGATTTCAGATAAAGAATCTTGCTAAACAAATTCAGAAACAAAATATATATATATATATATATATATATATATATATATATATATATATATATATATATATATATATATATATATATATATATAAATATATATTGTTATATTTGGGGAGGGTCATATTTGCGTAATATTGCCAGAATTAATAATATAAGTATATAAATATTTATATATATGAAAAGAGTCAAGACCCTGACGGCAGAGCTCAAGCCGTTTCGACGGCTATTTCTGGTCCAGAAATAGCCATCAAAACGGCTTGAGCTCTACCGTCGGGGTCTTGACTCTTTTCCTATTACCCACTCTACTATCCAAAGTATCGAGTACTCTGGTGCGTTATGGTCCACCTGGTTCCTTACCACACTTCCTTCGTTATATATATATATATATATATATATATATATATATATATATATATATATATATATATATATATATATATATATAGCTTCTACAGGACTAGAACTGTTTCATTCGAAGGAAATCTTTCCTGGTGATTTCCTCCGAATGAAACAGTTCTAGTGCTGTAGAATCCATTTCTATATTAATTATTTATACTCTGCTATGTATTGAGTACCTTACTTACTGTGGTTACCCCCGATTGAACCTGGGATACACACACACAGAAACACACACAAACACACACACACATACACACACACAGCTTTCATTATATAAAATCTCCCCATTTTACCTCATTTCTCTCCGTTTGAGGCACTTTTTTCATGGTACTCCCGTTTGGGTTTTTAGAGGTTAGCAGGTCTATGAAAGTGCCCCCTCCTTCATGTGTAAGGTTAATTAGTCTCTAATACTTAAACACCTCAATGAATGGATAAAATAAGATAACACTCAGAAAAGCAATATTTACATATATAATAATCTCCCTAACATGGTTTCGTCGGCGAAAGATCAATTTACTGTAAATACCAATATTTGAAGAATCCACAATACTGTTCAGGGAAGTTTATTCTTCAAGACCTGAGGCTCTATTGATCATGAAATTATACATACCGTTTCCATTGTTGGGGCGACAGGCTGTCCAAAATCACGTTGCGTTCTTAAACTATTAAATGATAAAATATCGCTCCTTACTCACCACCATAGGCGCTGAGCTGGCCAGCCGCAGGTGTGAGCCCCGTGAGTTGGAGTGGCTTTTCCAGCGCGTCTCCCTTGCTGTCCTCCGGGGAAACGCCTTCTCCATTCTATCCGCCGGGGCTGTGGGTGGGCCCCATCGCGTACCGTTTTAGTTGTTGTATACAGATATTAACTCATCAATCCTATACAGAACTATAGTTATTTATCGTTATAACGGCCTGACTACATGTGGCTGTGAAGAGCAGATACATATCGTCTCTGTTATTCTGAAGTTACTTCCATGTTGAGTAATCATCTCCTGGATAACATTCGTGGTACTTCGCAAACATTTCTACTATGATGTAATTTGACAGTTTATCCCAGTTTATCTATCTATCTATCTATCAATGAGACGAACGTATCGATCTCACATTAAACTATACTTCTTCAAATTACTTAATATAACATAACTCATATATTAGGATTATGTAACAGGCTTATAATGCCGCTAGAACGATGTGTGTGTGTGTAAACACACATACATGTGTATATTATATTATAGTATATATATATATATATATATATCACTAGACTTGTTTCATGTTCCAGACAGTAGAATTGTTATTATAATAGAATAGCAGTGAGAATGAGAGTGGTGAAATATGTGAGCTTATACATGCAAAAACACATCTAAACAGTTGTAATATACCAATAAAGTTTGTAGATATGGTGCAACACTGACTTTGATTCTTAATCTATTTAGACTCTGCACTCTACATCCGCCTTAACTCTAGAATACAACCCGAACGAGACGGACCTCCTAACAGCCTTGAGTGCTTCCAACGGCACGCCGCCTGTAACCGTTGTTATACCGTTAACTAGTACACACAGACACATATATATTAATTGAAACGCTCATAAATCAAATAAATCAAATAAATTATTTAAAATATATGTGTATATATATGTGTATATATATATATATATATATATATATATATATATATATATATATATATATATATATATATATATATATATATATATATATATATATATATGACCTGTCTCTGAAGAATTTCTATAGACTTTCGACTGGGGAGTGGTATGAAAAACAACCTGCGCATTTCGTCGAGTGTCGAGTGCTCCAATCTGCATACTCAGGTGTTGGTAAACAACCAACATATACTCAATATATACATATATATATATATATACTATATTATATTTAGAGATTAGACTCATAGTCGTTTACAATTAATCAGCTCGAAGAAAGAGACATTTCTGAGCAGTGAAATACAAGTTATATATTAATATATATGATAAACACAAAACGTGTTTGTATTGTAACAGACAAAGTCAGCCAGCATGAAATAAACTAATTAAAGTGAATACAATTTGTCTGTCTCGATATAGTCAATAAAGACAAGCTTATATTGGCAAAAGCCGTGATTTCTGGACAAATTTAAATTTCAAAATCCTAACCCACTCCGTAGATGAATTTGAATTTCGAAACCCAAATATGTTTCGCAACGATGGTACATGAGTTGAAAAATAAAGAGAATCGAAATGGAGTTGAAATAAAAAGTGAAATATCCAAATCTTCTGTGCTTATCAACAGGAATCCAGTAAAATTAGTACATTCCACCTTCAAAAAATTTGCAGGTCTGACTACACGTGTGTGTAGCCAGCTAAACTAGCCATCCCGTATTCCCGGTACTAGAAATAACATCTTAGTTAGGTGTGTAACAACAGTTACAAGCGGCGCGCCGTTTGAAGCACTCAATACTGTTACGAGGTCCGTTTCGTTTGGGTTGTATTCATCAGTTACGGCAGTAGTGTGCAGAGTGGAAATAGATTTAAAGGAGTTGAAGTCAGTATTTCTACCCTCAGCTGATGCTTATTGAAACAATTGTAATATGCAAATAAAATTTGTACATATGTTGCAACACTGACTTTGACTTTTTTAATCTTTCTCTCTCTATATATATATATATATATGTGTGTGTGTGTGTGTGTGTGTGTGTGTGTGTGTGTGTGTGTGTGTGTGTGTGTGTGTGTGTGTGTGTGTTAATGCCGATTTTGTTCCGTTTTCTGCGGTTGAAAGTACGGTGAAGTTATAAATTCATTTAAAGATATATACATATTTAAATGAATTGGTGATTTTGCCGTACTTTTTACGCACACACACACACACACACATATATATGTATATATATATATATATATATATAAAACTAAAAATCAGTGATGCATCTGAACTCAATTTATTGTGTGTTACAATTGTTTCGCCGGCAGACAGCTCGAGACGTGGTCATTGTGCGGATCTGTCTGATTCTGGACCCGCAGGTTCGACGGACACGTCTAATGATTTCGGAGCATATTCTCAGTGAGAATATGTTTTTTGGGGGCCCGGAGAGTGGAGAGCCGTTGGTCTTTGCTGTAAAGCAAACAATTATTATTATATAAAAACTGAACTGGAAAAGTCAACAGTTGACATGATTTTGATTTTGTATCAGTACTGACGGTTATATATATAGATATGTATGTGTGTGTTTGTATGCATGACTGTTGGTGTGTGAGTGAGTGTGTGTGTGTGTGTCGTGAGTGTCAATAAGAGTTTTTGTTTTGTTTTGTTGTTTATGACCATGCTGTAAAATGGACGAGTAGAGAGGGCCCATGAGTCCAGTAAGACATCCTCTCTAGTGCTGGTGGCACAAATGAAAGCACCCTGTCCATGCTGTAAAGTGGCACTGGTGTTCGGAAGGGCATCCAACCAGTGTATCAATGCCAAAACGATTATAAGCACAGCAACAAATATATAGGAACAACAAAATATGAAGACGCCGCATCTCAGAGTTGCAACACTTAATGTTGGCACTCTCACAGGTAGATCTGGTGAAATAGCGGAGATGCTGGAGAGAAGGCATGTGGATGTGTGCTGCGTGCAAGAGGTGAGATGGAGAGGTGCCTCTGGGAGACTAGTCGTAGGCAAATATCTTAGCTATAAGCTTTTCTGGGTAGGTAAGGATGATGGGTTAAGGGGAGTAGTCATTTTCCTGGCTGAGAGATGGATCAATAAGAGAATAGAGGTAGTTCGAGTTAGTAATCGAATAATTAAGCTTAGATTAGTTGTAGGCAGGAGACTACTGACAATCATCTCTGCCTATGATCCCCAAGCAGGCCTAGGCAAAGATGAGAAAACTGCTTTTACGAGCAACTTTTACAAATAACCTCAATGACAGAGGACGGAGACATCGTTATGCTAGCAGGGAACTTCAATGGTCATGTTGGACAGCTGGGGTACATGGTAGGCACAGTTACGGCTCAAGAAATGAAGAAAGAGTGAGACTTCTTGAATTTTGTGATGCAAGTACACTGACTATTTGCAACACAAACTTCCAGAAACCTGCTAACCACCTAATAACCTACAAATCAGGCGAGCACATAAGCCAGATTGACTTCTTACTAGTTAGTCAGCGGACAGGCAGATGGTGTCTAATATCAAGGCATACCCTGGGGAAGAATGTACCCCACAGCATAGGTTAGTCGTTAGTGTTATCTCAGTAAGCAAGAGATGGAATGAGACACACAGGAAGGTGTGGAGAAGAAAGGTCTGGAAGCTAAAAAACCTTTCACTAAAATACAAATTTGGGAAAGCCCTTCAAGATGTGTATGACGAAAAAGAAGACGCTTTAGAGACGTATGACATAGATAATAACTGTAATTTCTTACGTGACAACTTATTGCAAGCTGCTGATAAACGTGTGGCTGGAGCAGAGCTCCAACCAGACAGAGAGTCACCTGGTGGTGGAACAGCACAGTAGATAAGGCCATTAGAGACAAAACACTAGCATGGAAGGCTTGGAAAAAGGGTGGGAGTATAGAAGGATATAAAGCCGTTAAGAGAGAAGCTAGACGTCAGGTGTACTTAGCATGCAGGGAGGCTGAGAGTAGAAGGTTTGCCAATGTTCTGCGACGGGAAGATCAGAGGCGTGAGGTGCTCTGCATTGCAAGGCAGTGTGTCAATGCAAATCAGGATGTTGTTGGAGATATGTGTCCGGATGATGCCGGTGAACTTACTGTCACGAATTATCAGAAAAAGGAGGCCTGGAAATGTCATTATGAGAGACTGATGAATGTGGAGAACGAATGGGAGAGAGAAAAATTACCTTCAGTAGACCCGACAGAGGGACTAGCTATTGAGATTGAGGAATATAGGGTCCAAGAGGCGATTAAGGAAATGAAAAATGGTAAGGCTGCTGGACCATCGGGGATAGTTGCTGAGATGCTAAAGGCATCAGGGGACGTAGGCACTAAACTGGTTGCACGCATCATCAATCAAGCTATATATGGTGGTGTCATACCAAAAGACTGGTGCAGCAGTATTCTCATAAATTGCTACAAAGGTAAAGGGATGCTCTGGAGAGGAGCAATTATAGGGGTATAAAACTGATGGATCAGGTTATGAAAGTGGCAGAAAGGATATTAGCACAACTCATTAGAGAAGGGGTCAAACTAGATGAGATGCAGTTTGGTTTTGTGCCTGGGAAGAGTACAACAGATGGCCTCTTCTTGGTGAGACAATTACAAGAGAGGTTCTTAGAGAAAAATAAGCCACTATACTTAACCTTTGTTGACCTAGAGAAGCCCTTTGATAGGGTACCCCGGTCTGTCATCTGGTGGTCCCTAAGGAAACTATGTGTTGAGGAATGGCTTGTGAGGACAGTGGTACTTTGTACAGAGGTACTGTCAGTAAAGTCAGGGTAGAAATGGAGTTTAGTAAGGAATTCCAGATATAAGTAGGAGTACATCAAGGTTCGGTTCTCAGCCCGCTCTTGTTCATTATAGTCCTCCAAGCCATAACAGAGGAGTTTAAGACTGGCTGTCCATGGGAACTTCTCTATGCTGACGATCTGGTTCTTATAGCAGAATCAGTAGAGGAGCTAGAGAATAAATTCTGGCTCTGGAAACAGCAGTTGGAAGCAAGAGGACTGAGAGTGAAGCTAACTAAGACAAAAGTGTTGATGAGTAGAAAAGAGGACAAAACCCTGATTCCATTAGGGAAATGGCCATGTTCGATATGCAGAAAAGGAACTGGCATAAATTCTATAAAATGTACACAATGCAGATCCTCTGTACACAAGAGATGTAGTGGGATAGCAGGCAAACTAACAGGTAGGGAGTAATACGTATGCAGTAGATGTACAGGGAAATGTACAGTAGAAGTCGCATTGATATAAACATTTTTCAAATGGCGGGTGCTATAGAAGTGGTGGATAGCTTCCGGTACCTAGGAGATCAGATTAGCATGGGAGGGGGAGGGGGGTGTTCCGAGGCCATAGTATCTATAATAAGGACGGGTTGGAAGACGTTTAGGGAGCTGCTTTTTCTGCTGACGAACAAGGGTTTCTCCCTGCGTACGAAAGGCCGGTTATATGATGCCTGTTTGAGGAACGCGATGTTGCATGGTAGTGAGACATGGGCAGCAACTGCAGAGGATATGCGAGGGCTGGAGAGAAATGAGACAAGCATGCTCTGTTGGATGTGCAGTGTCAATGTGAACGACCCAGCATAAATGTGTTGAGAGAGAAACTGTGTCTGAGAGGGATAGAATGTAGTGTGCGAGAAAGAAGAATGAGGTGGTATGGACATGTGATGCGCATGGAGGATGACCGATGGGTGAAGAAGTGCCAGGAAATGCCAGTTGAAGGAAGACGTGGTAGAGGTAGACCACGAAAAACATGGGCGGAGGTGGTGAGAGCAGACCTCAGATCATTGAAGCTCACGGTGGAGATGACGAAGGACCGTGAAAAGTGGAGAGATGCTGTGCTGAATTAGAACCATCCCACCCTGGCAAGCAGGGAAAAGCGGAGGTAAAATAATGATGATGATGAGGATGAGGATATATATATATATATATATATATATAAATCAGGATTGATTCAGTTAGAAACTGGTAAGACCATTACTCACCAGAATACTCAATATTTAGGGTACATATATAAAAGATCCTGGAACTAGCTGTTGGAAAGGCAAGAGCTCAGCCGTCTGAGTCCCGACTTTTTCATATATATATATATATGAAAACAGGGAGAAAGAGAAGATTATTAGGAAGAAAAAAATTTTTTTTTTCCTTTTTTGTCTCTCTCTCTCTCTTTTCTGGGTTAGAAAATGATTAAAACGAAATGTTTTACTTTGTGTGAAGTGTTAAGGTATTAGTTGATTAATTTATTATTTAAGAATGGCATTTATTTATCTATTTATATATTTAATTATTGTCTATTACCGGTTTCTGCATTTATATACATTATCAAATGATAGTGAGATGTATCAGTGTGGTGTCGCACATGTTACACAGAAGGTGCAGAAAGAATAATGTTATTTACAAACAAGGTTTATGAAGTGTAAAGAAAAAAGAAAAAAGAAAAAAGAAAAAAGAAAAAGAGAACGGACATAATGTAGAGCATAAAAAGTCAATGTGGAAGAAAAAATAATGTTATTTACAGGCATAGTTCTTGAAGTTAAGCAGTTCAAAATGTGTTAATATAGCAAGAGTACTTAGTTGATCCATGATTCCATGAAGGAGGCAAATGGTGGACTGAGGTTTGATATGATTTCCCTTTTTAGAGAGTTAATATGCAGGGGGAAGCAATTCTTGCTGGATGATATTTAATTTATTTAAGAAAAAGGGTTAAGTAGGGTGTGAGGCAGGTAACTTTGTAAATGTTTGATTGTTGCAGTTTTAGATTGGTCCGATTTTTAGAGCATTAAGTAGGGGTTGGAAATTGTTAATGAAATGTGTTTCCTTATTGGTACGTTGGATGAAAGTAGCGTTGTCTATGAATTTGTAAATGGGGAAAACTTTAAAGTTTGGATGTTGGTTGTGAGCCCAATTGGCGATATGTTCACTAAATGCAATCTTTCTGTATTCCTGTATTTTAATTTGTGATTTATGGACGGTCATACGTTGTCGGAGGCTGTTTTTTGTCTGTCCTATGTAGTGCTCTTGACAACCTGAGCAGGTCAAAACATAGATTAGGTTTTCAGATGCACATGTAAAGTTGTGTTTAACTGTGAAACGCTGTCCTTGTTTAAAATGTAATGTTGAACCTGCTACACACGACTAGAAGAATTAAAAAACACACTTATCAGCAGAAACTACCCACCATCTCTAATCAAAAAGGGATTCCAACGTGCCCTAAAACTAGACATCCAGGAACTCAGACACCCCAAACGCAGGAATGAACCGCAACAAAAAACTCTACCATACATCTCCACACACAACCCCCTCAGCAATGAGGCATTCGACACCATCCTCCAGAACATTCCTTTACTAAAAAGAGACCCAAGAATGAACAAAATCCTCCAAACGCACAACATCATAAAGAGCAAAAGACAACCTAAATCCATAAAAAACATCCTCACACAAGCCAAAATCCAACAAACCCTCACAATGAACCCTACAGTAACAAAATGCGGAAGGCCCAACTGTGGCATATGCATAAATCTAATAGAAGGGAATCTGAAAAGGTAACGGGCGAAGGATTCAAGAGTACACGCTTTGTCCGTTCCCATGTCGATTCAATTTGGATTGCCTCGGAAACATAACCTTATTATGTAAGAAGCTGTCTGGTGATGTCACGGCACTGGGCACACCGAAGCGTGTGGCCTCTGTCGTCATTGAAATAGTATCACAGCATTATCATTAAAAGACTTTAACATCTGAAACTACTTCGCTTTTTCTTATATATATATATATATATATCTATATATATATTAGAAGTTAGAAATTATAAGCTTTCACCGTATTTTAGACTAAAGAAATTTCTAGCCTGATAGTGGGGTTTATAACCCTCGGAGAAATGGAAAAAGATGAGTGTTGCCGTACATGGGAGTCGAACCCACATCTTTGGTTATCCAGACCACTGTGCTACCATTACACCAATACACATCCCATCTCCTTCCATTCGAATTAGAAGCTATGAACTTAGCAAGTGAATGATAAACAAGCAAATTATAAACGTAAACATGTAAGTATGTTTTTGAAACGGTGCGCGAATTTGAAATTAGAAGTTAGAAATTATAAGTTTTCACCGTATTTTAGACTAAAAAAATTTCTAGCCTGATAGTGGGTTCGACTCCCATGTACGGCAACATTCATCTTTTTCCATTTCTCCGAGGGGTTTATAACCCCACTATCAGGCTAGAAATTTCTTTAGTCTAAAATACGGTGAAAGCTTATAATTTCTAACTTCTTATATATATAGATATATATATATACATATATAAGAAAAAGCGAAGTAGTTTCAGGTTTATAACCCTCGGAGAAATGGAAAAAGATGAATGTTGCCGTACATGGGAGTCGAACCCACTATCAGGCTAGAAATTTTTTTAGTCTAAAATACGGTGAAAACTTATAATTTCTAACTTCTAATTTCAAACTCGCGCACCGTTTCAAAAACATACTTTCATGTTTACGTTTATAATTTGCTTGTTTATCATTCACTTGCTAAGTTCATAGCTTCTAATTCGAATGGAAGGAGATGGGATGTGTATTGGTGTAATGGTAGCACAGTGGTCTGGATAACCAAAGATGTGGGTTCGACTCCCATGTACGGCAACACTCATCTTTTTTCCATTTCTCCGAGGGTTATAAACCCCACTATCAGGCTAGAAATTTCTTTAGTCTAAAATACGGTGAAAGCTTATAACTTCTAATTTCAAACTCGTGCACCGTTTCAAAAACATACTTACATGTTTACGTTTATAATTTGCTTGTGTGTAATTAATACACGCATGCATTTATTTTTTTAATTTTAATTGAGTTTTTAACACGTTGGATTGATAATGTTTTTTGAAAAAACTAATTAACCCGCGTGAATATTATTTTTTCTTTTCTCGTGTACTGGTTGTCTCCCCTTCCCGCTTCGTGACGCTATAATACTTCCTCAGTCAAAAACTGCTGGAATTTCAAATTTGGCGGTCATTCGATGCGTGAGGGAGCAGCTTAGCAGACACGATTTTTAACTGCGGTAAGAATTTTTTCATATATCAAAGTTTAATGGGCTTCCACTGATGATTTATAGGCGCCCACCTAAATATATTCTTACATGAATATATGTTAGGCTTCTACATAAACTGGAAACATTCTCCTAATTTGTAGAAAACTTATAATGAAACAATTGTTTGGAAAGAGAGATATATTTTAACTTTAATTATATCTCATAAAATAATACAACTGGCTTTCCACATAATACATATAGTTAGCACCCCAAACACTTAAATTGGGTTTATACTAACATATAACCTAATGTTTGTTGAGTGAGATGGTTACCAGTCAGAGTTTAGCTTTAAGCTATCTCTGTTATTGTATTAAATATATATAGGGTGGAGTCTTCGACTTGGCCTGAGCATGGACTCAAACTCAAATGAAATGAAATATATATATATATATATATAGTGAGGAAACATAAGTCAATTGCATGAACTCATAATCCTTTATTTACTGCTATATATATTTCGATGATAGCCATTGAGTGGCTATGACCTCATCAGGCAGTTAGTCAGTTCTTAGATATGCCAGCTCTGTGTTTATGGTGTTGATTGTATCAGAGCCTTGGGACATATGTATATTTGTACATGTATATGTGTATATATATATGTGAGTGTGTGTGTATATATATATATATATATATATATATATATACATTTACATACACATGCGCACCCATATATACACACGCACATATAAACCAATACTGTGATGGTCAACTTAGGAAACATGCTGATACCCATTTTTTTATTCTAAGCCTTTTGTTGTTTTGAGACTATTTTCTGTAGTCAAAAACTTAGGCAAATTAAATAATCCATCTGCTGTTTACACTCACACGCAGTGCGCATATATATATATATATATATATATATATATATATATATATATATATATATATATATATATTAAAATAACAGATTAAAGTTTAAGCAAACAATCGCTGCTTTCATCCTTAACGGGATCTTCTGAAACTAACAAAGTCAATCTGTGAACGCAGAAGTGAATATTTCAAAAAACGTTGCAACCGGAGGAAGATAGGAAGACGATACGGTTCTTATATATTTGATATATATCTATCCTTATCGAGCCCTCTTTGGATTTTAGTCTTCAAATTTATTATTATTACTATATATATATATATATATACATACGCAGAAGTTCACTGTATATATGTATATATATATATATATATATATATATATATATATATATATATATATATATATATATATATATATATATATATATATATATATATATGTGTGTGTGTGTGTGTGTGTGTGTGTGTGTGTGTCATGGCTGCCCCCTCGTCATTGAGTATAGCCATTGCACGATATAACATTATTAATAATTATTAATTAATTCTATCGTGCAATACCTGTTAAGATATTTTTTAAAGTGAGGAAAGACTGTGCACTGAGCTAATCCCACTCTCTGAGAGACAGTAGCTATAACCCGAAAAGAAGAAAAGATCAACATCATGGGTAACTACTGAGCCGCAGGTTTTATGTCGGAGTTATCCCAGTTTCCTGAGTTGCTTTCTTCTAGAAGAATGCCCTGGCAAAGGCTAGGGGTCCTTCACTCCCAGCAGTTTAACCACGCGATCGGGTGTCCAGCCTGACTATTTGTATGTCCCCGCGAATGTACATACGCATGCACCCATGTATATACACATATACATACATATGTACATGTCTTTATACATATTTACACACTTTTGGATGGCCATTGACTCTTATGATTTCTTCCGCCCTTTGTCAGGTTTTGTTTCTTGTCCTGCAGGGTGTCCAAAATCATCCTCCTCACCAAGTAAAGTTGGTGGGGTTGCCGGTTTAGTCGCCCACGACCCGGCCATGCGACAGGTTGTACTGGGTTACATGTTACCAATAGCACTCAAGAGTGACCCGATACACACACACATATATATATATATATATATATATATATATATATATATATATATATATATAGACACACACAAACACAGCGAACCTCCGCATATTCGCGATTTTTTAAAGGCTTTTTTCGTGACAATGTATATTTTTCACGCTCTTTAAGGCTAATATACCATATTTACTGGTCTATATTTTACGTTGTTTTGACGTTTAAAGGCATTTTTGTGGACGACGTCCAATATTAGATTTTTTTCACTCTTCGCGTGTGCTCTAGGAACGTAAGCTCCGCGAATACCGGGGCATAATTGTGTATATATTCACACACAAGACCTTGATCAACCTGAGGCTATAGTAAAAGACACGTGCCCAAGATAGCATACAGTGAGACTGAATCCAGATTTAACTGGTTTCAAAGTGAACTGTTTTAACTGATTAGATACACTTGTAACAATAAATAACCCACGGATCAAATTGGGAATTCGCTATTTATATTTTCATGTAAAAGTTATTAAGCATTATATTTGACATTTTCATTTGCATTAATATCTTGATAACTGATGTAACTACACGACCGTTTTAATGTCATTTTTTCCATCATAGCATGAGTCAGTGAACCTTGCGAGCCCATGGCAGGTTTTATGCTCACTATGGAGTCCTTTATGAAGCAATTTTTTACAGCCATATTCAATAGCCTTTGGTATAGCTTTCATTATGTAAAATCTCCCTATTTTGCCTCATTTCTCCCCGTTTTGGGGCCCATCTTTTCATGGTTTGGGTTTTTAGAGGTTGGCAGGTCTGCATATGCCTTCCTTCTACCAAAGCTTTCAGCTCTCTTTTACAACTATCAGAGATATTGTGTGCCTATTCTAATCCAGGTCCAATATATATTAATAATTAATACATATATAATTAATAGTTTTTCATCTTTCTTATAATTTTTTTAATTTTTTTTTTTTTTCATTTTATAAACATCAGATATATTTTCTATTTTGCAGAAAGGAAAATCTGAAAATACGAAAATGCCCTATCTAAACAAAAGAAGCAGCACTCGGTGCGGTCCTACTGGACGGGGCGGTGTTCTAATTCCACTTGAACCACTGAAGGAAGGTCATCGAATCGATCCACAAGAAAGAATTTTCCTAGAAGCAGCAGAAAAGGGAGATAAGCACACTATGATACGATGTTTGCAAGGCCCAAACCCTGTAAATGTTAATTGTACGAACATGCTAGGTCGATCTGCCATACAAATTGCTGTGGATAATGAAAATACAGAAATAGTAGAGCTCTTGCTGAAACAAGAGGGTGTGAAAATTGGAGATGCAGTACTGTATGCTATCCGTGAAGGTGTGTATAAGATAGTAGAGATGTTGATTGATCACCCAAGTGTTACACGGGGAATGCTTGGATCGGAGTGGTCTAAAACGAAACATGGAAACGAAGAGAGTTCAGACTATTCCCCAGATATATCACCCGTTATTTTAGCTGCCCATTGTAACCAATTTGAAATTCTTCAGTTATTACTTCTTCGCGGTGCCACCATTGAAAGACCACATGAACTGTCTTGTTCTTGTAAGAAATGTCAAGAACATGTTCACGAAGACAGTCTCCGACATTCTCTGCTGAGAATTCACACATACAAAGCATTAGCTAGTCCTGCGTGGATATCTTTGACAAGCCTCGATCCCATTTTAAGTGCTTTTAAATTATCGTGGGACCTTGCAAAAAAGGGATTAAAAGAAAATGAATTCAAGGATTTATATTTCGACTTAGCAATGCAATGCAAGCGATTCGCGTGTGATCTATTGGACCAATGCCGGAGCAGTGAAGAGGTAATTGCTGTATTAAATAAAGAAACATCTTCTGATGAGGAGGAAGAGCCGAGCTCAAGTGGAGAGAAACTTACTTTAGCACGATTGAAACTAGCTCTGAAATATGAACAGAAACAGGTATGTATTCAAAGAATTATTTGGTTGTTTAATTCCTTAGTATTTCAGTATTTTGTAGATTCTTATATTTTTTAGTTTGTTTTTGCTTTTTTGTTTTGTTTTGTTTTTATTATTTTCGGTATTTCTTTAAACTCAGTTTATCTTTGACCAAGTAGACGTCTGATCAAGTAGACGTCTAATCCATCCAACATGTCCAGGATGTGATTTGAGGAATATATATTCTAGGTGGTCACTCAACCATGCCGAAACTCATTGATTGTGCTATTGAATATTTAGTTGTCCAAAACTGCTATGTATTTTTCATGATTGTGTACCATTATTCAACTTTCATACTAAATGTTGTAAATGGCTATTTTGTTTCAATGGATTCATTCCACTGGTTCGTTTGTTTGTGTGTTTTTTGTTTTGTTTTTGTTTTGTTTTTTTATCTATTTAAGCCTTCCGACACCAAACTGCTGAAACTGCCTCTCATTTTATAATACAAAATTATTTACTTTAAAGAGTTTATATTTATCTAAAAACTTTCCATCACAATCTTATGTAAGACACTTTATTAAAGTATGCTTCAAACATCAGATTAATAATGAGAAAGCTACCGTATTTCCCGGCGTCGAAGACGCTACTTGTTTTCTAAAATAAGTCTCAAAAATATACCAATGCGTCCTGGAGGACGAAGGTTGTTATTTTCTACTTTTTTTTTTTTTTTTTTTGTCAAAATTAAGTTGCGTCTTCGAGGACGAAACGTCTTCGGTGCCGGGAAATACGGTAGTTATATAAATAGAACCCTCCGAATTCTTGATTATTTTAAAACTTCATTAGAAATATGGTATTAAAATACTTAATCCTGATACACAAGTTGTAACAATAGAAATTTTAATCCAGTTTCAAATATTTGAATATCTCTAATCCAGTTTTAATTATTTGTAGCCTTAATCTAGTCTCAAATATTTAGATTCAATTAGTTGCAAATATTCGTCTTCTTCTTCTTGAGTCAGCCTTCTTTCGAAGGTGAAGCATTCATTTTGTTTTTTCCAATGGCTAGAATATCTGTGGCTCACCAAACCTGCATACTCATAGATTTCTCCGCCAACTGGAGCAGTTGTGCCAACCCATTGTTGAATTAATAGTTGATCAGCTGTGAAGTCATCTAATTAAACTGATGATCGTCGCGTCAGTTACTACTTACTATTAGACACACACACACACACACACACACACACACACACACACACACACACACACACACACATACACACACGCACACACATACACACACACACATACACATACACGCATACACGCATACACGCACACGCACGCACACACATGCACACATACACGCACACACACGCATACACACACGCACACACACACATACGTACGACCTTCCCGGGAATAAATGGGTGAAGAAGAAGAAGAAGAAGAAGAAGAAGAAGAAGAAGAAGAAGAAGAAGAAGAAGAAGTTGGAATCCTGAGGCTAATCAATAACATTAAATCTCATTACACTTCTGAAATACTAAACTAAAAAATAATGCACAAAACTTTACAGTACAGTAAACCAGATCATAATATATTATATATTACCCAACCTTAGTATATTATAGATCATCACACTAAAGTACAGTTCAACCTCACTACACTGCACAATGCTACACCATACTACACCACACCAAAGTACACTATAGTACGTCATACTACATTACATCACACTACATGTAGACGCCACGGTAAAAAGCATCCAGCACTCACTGTAAATGAGGTTGGTGTTAGGAAGGGCATCCAGCTGTAGAAATCAAGCCAGAATCAGTTCCCGCATGAGCAAGATATTGTCACCTGACCTAACATTTCCCACAACAGGCCAACTTGTCTAACCCATGCTAGCGTGGAAGAATGGACGAAAAATGGTGATGATGATGATGATGATGATTAGTAGATAGATAGACAGATAGTTAGAGAAAGAGATAGATGGACTAGCAGACAGACAGACAGACAGACAGGCCAACAGACAGACAGGTGGAGGGACGAACAACCAGGCAGACAGACAGACAGACATATAGGTAGACAGACAGACTGATAGATATATTTCTTTATTTGCCATAAGGGCGTACAAAAACGAAACATTACAAGACGGGGGTTTTACATAAAATCCTTAACAATAATAATGGATAAAGATAAACTATATAAAAAATAAAACAAATCGAAATCCCCAATAGGGGGGGGGGGGTGTAACGCTACTGCGGGGTTGTTTTACACCCCGTAGATAGAACAACCCTCAACACCAGAAACACGTTTTGTAGGTCTTCCCGTCTTCCCTCTGTTTATCTTCCTCAACCAACAGGTTTATATACAGAGAAGGCCTTTTCACTCGGGCCTTTTTCGCCACATTCACCCACCTTTCAGCGAATTTACTGGGGTGTAGCACCTCTCTCTCTACTATCACCTTCCTTCTGAAGTAATACTTAAAGAAGGGGATGGGTTGTTGTCCGGAGAGAAAGGTATTTGCCCTCAGTCCTTGTAACCTCGTCCACCATATTACCTCTTTCGCCATAGCCACCAGACAGAGGAAAACCGCCTCTCCTTCATTCTTAAATGAAGGCGACGGGGTGATCTTCACGATGGACTCGGTTGACAACTGGATGTGTCCCACACGTGACAGTAGCTGTTTGACATATTTCCACAGGTCGGTCACCCCTGGGCACTGAACAATTGCGTGCAGAACGGTTTCAATGTCCTGCTCGCATCTTGGACAGGTCCTTTTGGCAGGATCACTGCCAGGGGGTCTGTGCCTGTAGATCTTGTCTCGAACTGGTAGAGCTCCTCGGTAGTTATCCATAGGCCCTGGACGGAAAGTCCTCACGAACAGACTGGTCAGTTCGTCCTCTTCGATGCCTAAGGTTTCCCCGAGAATGTCGTCGCACTTATCCTCCACAGATAAGCAAACAGACAGGCATATAGATAGATAAACAGACAGACACAGATAGAGATACAGACGGATAGATAGTACGAGTGTACGAGTATTTGCTGTACGTGTCGAAGCTCGTGCAAATGTTTGTCTTGTAGTACAAGTAGAAATTTGCAGTGCGGGTGAGTTTCATACAATTGTTTCTTATATAGGGCACAAGGCCAGCAATTTTGGGGTAGAAGAAAGTTGATTTAATCGACCCCAATGCGTGACTGGTACTTTATTTTATCGACCCCGTAAGGATGAAAAGCAAAGTTAACCTCGGTGGGATTTGAACTCAGATCATAAAGGGCCGTAACTCTATACTGCAAAGCATATTGTCCGACGCCCTACCGATACTGCCAATCCGCTGCCCTAGTTTCATTAATAAAACTAGTTTACATATTTCTTTTATATTCTACGTTTTTATAATAGTCATTTTCCTTGTAACTACCCCTTTTCTGTTTTAAAACCCATAAAAAATGATTTTTGTGTTGTTTTCGGGGGCTGGAACAGATTATATATATTTCAATTAATTTCAATGGGGAAAATTGATTTGTAAAACAGATAAATCGTAAAACAAGCTCAGATATGGAATGAATTAAACTTATACGGCGAGATATCACTGTATTCTAAAGATCTATCAAAAGTGATTTGAAAAGAGCAGATGTTTTAGAAAAGATAAAAAATAGCAAAATATGGAATGATTTCTTTGGCAGTCTTTTTTTATATAACTCTTATCCAAGGTTGAAAATTTAGCTTGTAACATGTCGTTTTAGATCATTATACTTGGGTGGTTGATTGGCAGTATTGGTAGGAGGTCGGACGTCATGCTTTGCAGCATAGAGTTATGGTCCTTTACGTTCTGGGTTCAAATCCGGCCGAGTTTAACTTTGCCCTTCATCCTTGCGGGGTCGATAAAATAAAGCACCAGTAATGCACTGGGATTAATTGCTGGTCTTGTGCCAAAAGTAGAAACAATTATATTTGGGCAGTAGATTGGCAAAATCGGTAGAGTGCCAGCCAAAATGCTTTGTGGCATTTAGTTACGACATTTTAACGTTCAAATCCCGCCGAGGTTAACTTTGCCTTTTATCCTTAGGAGTCGATAAAATACGACACCAGTAACACAATGTGGTCAACTTAATCAATTTTCCCCTCCCTCAAAATTGCTGGCCTTGTGTCTAAATCAAAAACTATTATATTTATAATTTTGTTTGACTGCTGTAGCAATATTACGTGATTAATAAAACCTTGTATCATAAATATAATGAGCTGTCGTTCCCACCAAAGACTATTGCAACGGAATCATATTTTTTGTCTTTTTTTTTTTTTTAGACTGGAATGAGTGTTGCTTCCTTCTCTCTATCTCTCTCAATTATTTACATTTTCAGTTTTATTAATTTCTCGTTACTTTCCATTCTTTCTTTATCTCTCTCTATATACTCATATCTCTCTCTCCCTCACACACATTCTTTCTTTCTTTCTTTTTATCCCTCTCTATATACTCATCTCTCTCTCTTTCACACACTCTTTCTTTCTCTCTTTTTTTCTATCTTTCTTACTTCCTTTCTTTATCTCTCACTATATACTCATCTCTTTCTCATGGGAACTGTGCCGTTTTCTGACTTTGTGAGCATGCCCACGTGTGTTAGACACATGGAAATCAAAAAGATACTCAGGGTTGTTGTTGGCAAGATGGTTAACAATTTTGTGGGTGTTTACCAAGTCAGTTGCCAGGCGTCGGAGCTTCAATGTATCCATGCCCAGGGAAGCAAGGCGTTCAGAGTATGGTAGATGTCTGATGGAGGGCATTCGCTTGGTTGCACGTCTCTGAACAGTTTCCAGAAGGTCAATATTCTAAGCAAGATAGGGGTTCCAGACTGGTGATACAAATTCTAAGTGTGGCCGCACCATAGCTATATAATGCTTTAAATAGATAGCTGGAGAGCGGCTGACAAAGGTCTTGCTGAGTGATGCTAAGACACCCTCGGCCTTGTTGACAATTTTAGAGACGTGCTTCGTCCAACAGAAATTGCTGCTGACTGTAATGCCCAGGTCACGTTCACAAGAAGACTTCTTGATATTAGTGTTGTGGAGGGAGTATGTGGATGCTGGGTTTTTACTCCCAAAATGCATGGTGGTACACTTGTACACAGCCAGCTTAAGTTGCCAGTCCGTGATCCATTGCTGCATTGTGTCCAGGTCTGATTGTAGGAAAGATCTATAGTGTTCAGGATCTGTCCTTTTTATCTCAAGGTACAGCTTGGTGTCATCTGCGTATTTCAGTACTGTGGCATTCTTTAAGTTGGCATCTATGTCATTAATATATGCCACAATCAAAAGGGGGCCAAGAACAGATCCCTGTGGTACATCAGATGACATCTCATAGGGTGAAGAATGCTGTCCTAGAACCGTGACTACCTTTCTTCGACTGAGAATGAAGGACTTCAACCAGTTAAAGAGATCATCCTTCACACCCATTGCAGAGAGTTTTGCCATAAGTCTTTTGTGTGGCCCAGAATTAGAAGCTTTAGCAAAGTCAAGGTAAACAACATCCTCCCATGACCCGCCATCAGTGATTCGGGTGATGTCTTCAAGAAACTCAATAAGTTGATCACAACAGCTGGAGAGGGGCCACACCAAGTGAGAGATATTACATAGATAGAGAGAGAAAAGAGAACGCCGTGTGTTTTCGAGGTGACAAAAAGAGGCAGATAGACAGAAATGTATGACTTCACCCTCATCTATATAGAGAGAGGGGGAGCACCAAGCTAAAGAGAGAGAAAGCGGAACAATTTGTTTAGAGAGAGAGTGTGTGTGTGTGTGAGAGGGATAAGACGACGTTGCCCTCATCTAGTATAATATAATAAAATGTGTTGCAGACAAGACTGAGTTTTTTATCATGTGTAGAAGGAAATCTAAATATTGAAATGATAAATGGGAAAGGAGAGATTTAGAAAAAAGGTAAAAGAATGTATTGAACTATATCAATGACCCAAACTTAGTTTGTCATGACACTCTTCTACAATATTCCAAACATTACTGAACCTATACTTATATTTTAATAGCCTCAAATACACACATACAGACACACACACAAAAGTAAAAGTTCATTTAGAATGGGAATATATATATAATTGTTTCTACTTTTGGCACAAGGCCATCAATTAGTCAGTACATTACTGGTACTTTATTTTATCGACCCCGTAAGGATGAAAGGCAAAGTTAACCTCGGCGGGATTTGAACTCAGACCGTAAAGGGACGTAACTTTGCTGGAAAGCATGGCGTCCGACCCGCTTCCAATACTGCCAATTCACCGCCCATATATATATATAATGGTTATATATATATATATAATGGTTCCTGATTTAGACACAAGGCCAACAATTTTGGAAGAGAGGAAAGTAGATTAAAGCAACCCCAGTACATTACTGGTACTTTATTTTATCAACCCATAAGCATGAAGGCAAAGTTAACCTCGGTGGGATTTGAACTGAGAACGTAAAAAGCTGTAACTCTATGCCATAAAGCATATTGTCCGATGTTCTACCGATTCTGCCAATAATAAAATTGTATTTTTAAATAATTTTGAAAGAAATCAAGAATTAGGAGAGATTTAATGATATAAACAACCATCTCACTATCAAGTTGGTGTCTGAGGGGCATAACTTAATAAAGGTTCTTACATATAATTATGATGGAATATTTTTAGCTGGTGCAGTCATGTGCCAGCTTCAGCATTTAATGATCAGAAGAAAGGAAGTAGGTCTAGAAGCCAAACTCGTTATCTTTCAATTCAGTTTCATGCCAACTCTTACCTATGGTCATGAATCTTGGTAATGACCAAAAGAATTTGATCAGGAATACAAGCCACCGAAATGAGGGTCCTCGTAAGTGTCTTTGGAGTAACGTTACTCAATAGTGTGTGTAGCTCAGAGATCATAGAGTCACTGAGACAGAGCCACTACTTCTCCGAATTGAGAGATCACAGCTCTGATATTGTGGGCATGTAGTTAGACTGTCCCAGGAAAAACCAACTGGCAAGGAACCCAAGAGTAGACCCCGAGCAAGATGGTTGGATAATATCCATAAGCTTGGCTGGTCATGCTTGGGGATCCAGCCGGATTAGTTGGAGACGGTTGCTTCTGACAGGACCCATTGGAAGGAGTGTTTCAGCACTCTGCCCCCACAAACCTCTCAGGTATAAATGGGTGAAAAAGAAGAAGATATTTTTAGATAAATATAAACATTTTAGAATAAACAGCTTTATATTATAGATTCAGGATTAGTTTCATGTAGTTTCGTATCAAAAGGGTTAGATATAAAATTTTATTGAAAATTGCTTGTGGAACCAAACTGAACCCTAGTTCCTCCTTTTTACAGTAAACAGGACTATTTAAAACATGTTGCCATTCTTCCTATGATTAAATATAAAAATATAATCATCATTTGAATTTGAGTTCTGTCCAACCAATACAGCCAATGGAGCAAAATCTATTACTGTAGACGTAGAAGAGATAGAGAAAGCACAGCATATCTATGGCCTAATATAAGTTTTTTTTTTTAACCCACTTCAGAAAAGATCACCACTCTTCAATTGATACTATACTACCCAATGCCAGATTTACCATTGTGCTTAGGTGTGCTTAAGCACAGGGCACCGTTAGCCAGGAGTAGGGGCCCATCTTGCTGCCAAAAAATTTTTATGATGAATTTTCAAATATTTGGGGCCTCATAACTTAACTAGAACAGGGTCTCATTTGTCCTAAATCCAGGACTGATACTACCCCTAACTAACCACCTGAGAGATAGAAATCACAAATTAAGTTTTGCAGTTCTAATGGGGTGATCAACAGATTGGTGGCTAATTATCAGAGCTTGTTACATACAGCTTTAGTATTTGGTCTGGCTCACTGCATTCTGTCAGAAAGAAAGATTTTTGGAGGAAATCATTAAGGATGAATCGACCCTTTCCTTTCCTCTTTCCTTTTAAAGTCTGTCTACAACATATATTAGGCCATAGATATGCTGTGCTTTCTCTATCTCTTCTACGTCTACAGTAATAGATTTTGCTCCATTGGCTGTATTGGTTGGACAGAACTCAAATTCAAATGATGATTATATTTTTATATTTAATCATAGGAAGAATGGCAACATATTTTAAATAGTCCTGTTTACTGTAAAAAGGAGGAACTAGGGTTCAGTTTGGTTGTGGAATCTATTAGAAACAGCCGGTTCAACAATCAAGAAGAAGCCATTTTGGGGGGTAACAGAAATGGAAATGGTTGGGGATGGGTAGAATTAGACAATACATAAACACAAATTTTAAGGAACCAAGAAGGACCCTTAAATATTTGGTACCCTACTTAAAACGAAACAAAAAAAAACATTCAGTCCCCGTTAATTTTTAGAGTAGCTCACCACTACCACCACGACCACCACCACATAGATACACATACATACATACGTACATACATACATACATATATACATACATACATACAAACATACATACAAACATACATACATACATTCATACATACATACATACAAACATACATACAAACATACATAGAAACATACATACGTACATACATACATACATACAAACATACATACAAACATACGTACATACATACGTACATACATACGTACATACACACACACATACATACATGGTGGCTGCCAACTCATTTTCGAGTACGGCCACTACTTTATATCCATGTAGGAGAACCCCTACTGATGCGCTGAACGAGTGTGACTTTTTAGTCCAACCAGCGACTTGAAAACTCTGGTACAAACACTACACTTGTGACAATTATTGACACATAGTGCTGGGCCCATGGTACCATGTGACGACAAGTGCAGAGAGATCTCCAGATATAAAGCAATGCCTGTGCCGTGAAGCTTTTATAGAGAGCAAAGGCACTGCACAAAGCCAGTCCCACTCTCTTAACCAAGATGATATTTACCAAAAACAAGTCAACATCATTGGATACCATCAGGGTTGCAGGTATTATATCAGAGTTTTCCTTCTCCTAGAATTCTACCTTGACAAGGCTAAGGGGTCATCTCTCCCGGTGATTTGGATGGCCATTGACTCTTAAGAGCTCTTTTGCCCTTTGACAGGTTTTGTTTTTAGTCCTGCAGGATGTCCAAAGTCACCCTCCTCACCAAGAAACCTTGGTGGGTTGCCAGTTTAGTCGCCAACGACCCGATATGAGACAGGTTGTACTGGGATACATGTTACCAGTAGCACTAACTGGTGACCTGACGTAAATATATATACATATATATAGATATATATATACATACATATATATATACATACATATATATATATATACATACATATATATATACACATACATACCTACATATATATATACACATACATATATACATATATATATATATACATACATATATACATATATACACATACATATATACATATATATATATATACATACATATATACATACATATATATATACATATATATATACATACATATATATATATACACACATACAAATATATACATATATATAGAGAGAGAGATTTTGAGTATATGTTGGTTGTATACCAACACCTCAGTATGCAGGCTGGAGCACTCGACGAAGTGCGCAGGTTGGTTTGGTTACTCCGGAGTAATGTAAAATAAAGTAAAATAAAAGTCAAATGTTTAAAATTTAGCTTCGTTTATTACTGCTATATATATTTCGGTGACAGCCATCTTTGGCTGTGACCTCTTCAGGCAGTCCGAATTAGTGTGGTATAGACAGGTGTGGTATAGACATATGTTGTTGAGGTGTATAATTTTGTCAATAGTCTGATATGCCCAGTTCCTGGTTGAGTTGTTATTTCACTGAGGAAATGGAATCATATGAATTCAAACAAACGAATTTCAGCGTCAAAGGGCCTCTTCTCCCCTCATTGGTCAGTTGTTAGAACATTCCTCATTCAAAAGTCTATAGAAGTTCATTCTGAGGCAAGCCAATCTGTAGTTGTTGTTCTTGTTATTGTTAGGTACATCTGACCTCAATTCTTGTGTTGGTAGTGTTGTTATTGTTGGAGTTAGCTTAAAAAATTGATAAATTGGTAAAAGGAACAAGGTGGTAAAGGAACAAAATAACAAAAAAATGTCAAACTTCCCATTAGTCAGTTTTGAGAGCATTCCTCAGTCAGAAGTCTGTAGAAATTCTTTCTGGGGTGAGGCTCCCTGTAGTGTTTGTGTATGCTATTGTTAAGTACATCTGACCTCTACCTTTATTTTGGTAGTGTTGTTGGTGTTGTGGTCAGCTTATGTCTTGCTGCTGCTGACAATTTAGAAGTATCTGTGTGTGTATTTTCTTCATCCCTCCTGCCACCATCTCCCGTGGTGGTGGCTGGGGGGGGGGGGGGTTCTTCCATGTATATGAAGAAATATAAGGCAATAAATGAAGAAAACAGAAAATAAATAATAAACAGAGAATAAAGAATAAATGAAAAATTGGTGAAAAAGTAATGAAAATGAATATGGAGAAGTGAGAAATAAAGTAGCATAAAGTGTGTGTGTGCTATAACCAATCTCAAGGTCGGAACTATGTTGGATAGATTGGTATGAGGGACAAGATGTTAAAATAATAAAAGAATAAAGGAATAAGATAATCAAACAAAATGTGTTTGTGTTATAATCAATCTCAACTTAAAAATAAATATAAGGTGATAAAGTGAAGAGAACAGAAAACAAATAACAAATTAATAAAGAGAAATTAAGATTTAAAATTGGAAATTGAAAATCAGAAATCAAGTAAATTAAAATGTGTTTGTGTTATATAGATGTTGGCCAAATTATAATGGCTGTGTCCGATAGAATCTCTAAGCTATCATGGTGTCCGCTCAGACTGGGTTGTTCCCTATGGCTTGAGGGGAGTTCTCAACCTAGGGTGTTGTTACTGCCCATAT
>OZ024744.1:34774273-34804273 GCA_964016885.1 Eledone cirrhosa
TATAGTCAATTCAATAAGTCTAGTACATAACTGGTAAATAATTGCTTCTACTTTTGGCACAAGGCCAGCAATTTACCAGTGTATTACTGGTACTTTATTTTATAAAGATGAAAGGCAAAGTCAACCGCAGCGGGATTTGAACTCAGTCCGTAAAGGGACGTAACTCTATACTGTAAAACATGGCGTCCGACCCTTTACCGATACTGCCAATCGACCCCTCCACACTCACCCATACACACAAACACATACACTCCCACACATACACTCCCACACATACACACACACACATACACACACCCATACACACAAACACATACACTCCCACACATACACTCCCACACACACATACACACACACCCATACACACAAACACACACACTCCCACACATACACTCCCACACACACTCCCACACACACACACCCACACATACACTCCCACACACACATACACTCCCACACATACACTCCCCCACACACACCCACATACAAGGTCAACCTAAAAAGAATTCACTTTTAGAATGTAATGAATGATGAATGTGAAATACTGAAGTAATCATCATCATCGTCATCATCATCATCATCATCATCATCATCGTCATCGTCATCGTCACCGTCATCATCATCGTCATCGTCATCATCATCATCATCATCATCACTGTATAATGTCTATTTTCCCTGCTTGCATGGGTTTGATGGGTTGTCATACTATAAGGCCAGACAGGTGCGGTGACTACATCCTGTTTTTGTTCTGTTTTTGTCTTCATTTCTATGGTTAGATGTCTTTCCTAACATCAAGAACTTTACTTTACAGTGTATACTGGGTGTTTTTATCCTGACTACAGCATTACCATATAGAATTGACTGGGTACTTTTTGTCAGGGCACTAGCACTACCACCTTACTGGGTGGACTGAGTACTTGTTGTCAGGGCACTAGCACTACCACCTTACTGGGTGGACTGAGTACTTTTTGTCAGGGCACTAGCATAACCACCTTACTGGGTGGACTGAGTACTTTTTGTCAGGGCACTAGCACTACCACCTTACTGGGTGGACTGGGTACTTTTTGTCAGGGCACTAGCATGACCACCTTACTGGGTGGACTGAGTACTTTTTGTCAGGGCACTAGCACTACCACCTTACTGCGTAGACTGAGTACTTTTTGTTAGGGCACTAGCACTACCACCTTACTGGGTAGACTGGGTACTTTTTGTCAGGGCACTAGCATGACCACCTTACTGGGTGGACTGAATACTTTTTGTCAGGGCACTAGCACTACCACCTTACTGGGTGGACTGGGTACTTTTTGTCAGGGCACTAGCACTACCACCTTACTGGGTGGACTGAGTACTTTTTGTCAGGGCACTAGCACTACCACCTTACTGGGTGGACTGAGTACTTTTTGTCAGGGCACTAGCATGAACACCTTACTGGGTGGACTGGGTACTTTTTGTCAGGGCACTAGCATGACCACCTTACTGGGTGGACTGGGTACTTTTTGTCAGTGCACTAGCACTACCACCTTACTGGGTGGACTGAGTACTTTTTGTCAGGGCACTAGCACTACCACCTTACTGGGTGGACTGAGTACTTTTTGTCAGGGCACTAGTATGACCACCTTACTGGGTGGACTGAGTACTTTTTGTCAGGGCACTAGTATGACCACCTTACTGGGTGGACTGAGTTCTTTTTGTCAGGGCACTAGCACTACCACCTTACTGGGTGGACTGAGTACTTTTTGTCAGGGCACTAGCACTACCACCTTACTGAGTAGACTGGGTACTTTTTGTCAGGGCACTAGTATGACCACCTTACTGGGTGGACTGAGTACTTTTTGTCAGGGCACTAGCACTACCACCTTACTGGGTGGACTGAGTACTTTTTGTCAGGGCACTAGCACTACCACCTTACTGAGTAGACTGGGTACTTTTTGTCAGGGCACTAGTATGACCACCTTACTGGGTGGACTGAGTACTTTTTGTCAGGGCACTAGCATAACCACCTTACCAGGTGGACTTTACCAAAACTAGGGAGACATTGATGTGAGTGGGGAGGTCATACCCCCAAGGGAGAAGCAGCATCAGGTCTAAATCATGTCATTTGTTTCGTCTATTCTCTTATTTTTTATACTTTTTACTGGTTTCAGTTATTTGGCTGTGGCCATACTGGAGCACCGTCTTGAAAGGATTTTAGTCAATATAATCAACCCACACGCCCCCAATAATTATTTATTAAAGTCTGGTCCTGTTTTATCAGATGCCATTTCTCAGACTACTAATGTGCAGAACATAAACAAACAGTAAATGCAAACATAGACATGGATACACACACACATAATATATTTAAGATGGCGATGGTGGTGGTAAAGGTAGTGGAGGTGGTGGTGATAATGAAGATGAAGGTGGGTGAGGATGGGAATGAGAAGCGTCTACACAGTTACCATCAACCAAATCCCATTCACAAGGTATTGGTCAGCTTGAGGCTATAGTAGAAGACACTCACCCATGGTGCCATATGGTGGTACTGAACTGGAAACCACTTGCTTATGAAACACAATTAACCACATAGCCCTGTCTATAACTTACACTGTTTCTACCATCCATATGGCTTTCTTAATACAATAATAATTGTTTCTACTTTTGGCACAAGGCCAGCAATTGCCCAGTACATTACTGGTACTTTATTTTATCGACCCCGTAAGGATGAAAGGTAAAGTTAACCTCGGCGGGATTTGAACTCAGTCCGTAAAGGACCTTAACTCTATGCTGCAAAGCATGGCGTCCAACCCTCTACTGATACTGCCAATCCACCGATTAATACAATAATAATAACAACAATAATAAGTATTTCTTTTATTTGCCTCAAGGGCATCAGATGAAGGAGATATTACAAAGACAAATTAAAACATAAAATTGTTAAAGGTGTTACATAGATATAAGAAAATGGGTAACAAGTATATGGCATTCAGTCCTGCTAGTACAGAGAACTGACTACCTAAGGTTAATTCAGAGCCCACACAGATCCACACCCTGACCATCAAGAGTGAGTGCCCTCTCCCAACAGTCGCAGACATATCCTACGAGTAGACTTATTTACTTTACTCTCGCCATTTTCACTACTTTCACTACCCCGTTAGTACATTTACTGCAGGGGAACACGTCCTTGTCCTTACTTTCTTTTCCAGGTGAAACTTGAAAAGATCAGTGAGAGCTTGTTTAAAGAGGAATGTGTCTGTCTACAGACTTTTCAGCCTTGTCCACCACACAATCCCCTTTGCAATAGTCACCAAGTATAGGAAACCTGCTCATCCTTCCCTGTTAAAAGAAAGAAGATTGATGGAGTAATCTTCACAATGAACTGAAACAGTCAGATATGTCCTACACACAACAATTTGTTTAACCTAATTCCACAAGTCAGCAATATACAGGCATTGAACGTGTGCAGAAGGGTTTCATCACTCTGCTTGCCTCTCAGACAGGCCTGTCTGACAGAACTTTCATGCTTGTAGAGTTTATCTTAAATCGACTGTGGCCACTGCTAGCAACTCCAGGCCAGAGATTTCTGAAATATCCACAGTCCCTGGACTCTAAGTCCTCTGGAACAGACCAGCCAGTTTGTTCTCATCAACACCCAAGAACTTCCCTTACTAATGGGGAAATTCAACTGATTGAGGTGCCCAAATGGTAGAAGTGCCTGACAACCTCTAGATGCCTGATGCCATGCCTTTGTCTTTTATTCATGCAGGACTCCAACTCCATCAGGGAAATGAGTTGTGGAAAAGTGCATCTGACAACATCATTGTCATCATTATTGTATTTTTATATGGCGGTGGATTGGCAGTATCGGTAGAGGGTCGGACGCCATGCTTTCCAGCATAGTTACGTCCCTTTACGATCTGAGTTCAAATCCCGCCGAGGTTGACTTTGCCTTTCATCCTTACGGGGTCGATAAAATAAAGTACCAGTAATGCACTGGGTAATTGCTGGCCTTGTGCCTAAAGTAGAAACAATTATTATATTTTTATATATAGGGTAGGGGACTGGCAGAATTGTTAAAGCATCAGGCAAAAGGCTTTGTGGTATTTAGTTATGTTTCATTACATTCTGAGTGCAAATCTTGCCTGGGGCAACTTTTGCTTCTGGAGTTAAGATAAAGTATCAGTTAAGTACAAATTGCTATCCTTGTGTCTAAATTAAAACCTCCCTCCAAGGTTAACTTTGCCCTTCATCCTTACGGGGTCGATAAAATAAAGTACCAGTAATGCACTGGGGTAATTGCTAGCCTTGTGCCAAAAGTAGAAACAATTATTAATTTGGCCTTGTACCATAGGTAGAAACAATTATTATTTAGAAATCATTGCTATTTTTTACACATAAGTGAATTGTAACAACAACCTATACCTAACTCTTTTTCTTCTTTATCGTAGCCAATATGTTGTATGTTATTCTTGTTTTCTCCTATTGCATATTTTTATTTCCTTTTCGGATAATGTTTTAGTTCAAAGGTAAATAGATACTTGTCAGATTGGTCATTGTATAGAAGAAGGTTTAACAACAGATAGACCATTGAGATTTTCTCTGTGAGCTTTGGACCATGTCACATGTTTATATGTAATATATAATATATATGTAATATATAATATAATGCACACAAAAAGAAGTTGCAGATCCCTAGCATATAATATGTATTTAATCCTTAATGTTCTGTATCACATTAGCAAAGCATTCTTGAAAAGTATAAAACAACACAGTTATTCAGTTACATAAAAAAATTAAAGTCTTTCCTTTAGTTTACTGCAACATTCCATGCTGATCTCTCCCAATTAGAAAAGATACTATAAACATTTGAATTAACAAATGCGTTTTTAAATATTTTCTGTTAAATTATTGCAAGATGTTAAGAGTTATTGCAATGTGTGTTACTGTAGGGGATATTTGCTATGAAATTTGAGGTTGATATTGAATCATAAAGGCCTTGTGTATACTGAGTAAACTTATGTTTTAGATTATGTGTCAAATTCTGAGCCCTATTATCTCCTTCTTTCGAAGCCGAAGCGTTCCTTTTGCTTTTTCTAATGGCTAGAATATATGGAGTTTGCCACACCTGCAAACTTATTGAATTGATCGACAAGATTCCATGCTTCACTCAATTAGTGGGGTAGGGATCTTCAAATCGGACTGAGGAAACAATGTTTCCATTGGTCTTTCCAATTGCTAATATTATCTATCAGTCACAAATACTGGTAGAAAAAGCAATGTAAAATAAAGTGTCTTGCTCAAGGACAATTGAACTCGCAACCTCATGATTGTGAATCCAATTCTCTTACCACTAACTCCTATTATAAGTTGTTTATATATCTATGTCAATATTCTTTTGTTTATCAGACTCAGTATACCCATTATTATTGGTATGTTTTCTCTCTCTCTCTCTCTCTCTCTCTCTCTCTATATATATATATATATATATATATATATATATATATATATTGTTATACTTTGGGAGGGTCATGTTGCCAATAAGAAACACACGCACCAGTTGCTTTCACTTCAATTTATTATAATAAATTTATAATAAATTTATAAATTTATTATAAATTTATTATAATAAATTGAAGTGAAAGCAACCGGTGCGTGTGTTTCTTATTGGCAACATGACCCTCCCAAAGTATAACAATATCGGTTTCAACACACGATTTCAGATAAAGAATCTTGCTAAACAAATTCAGAAACGAAATATATATATATATATATATATATATATATATATATATATATATATATATATATATATATATATGCAGTTTGCCACTCAGTGTGCTGTATTGAAGTGAATAACTATGTGTATACTCTGGGAATGTATCTTACATTGCCCATGGAGTACGCTGAGATACAACCGGTCCTGGCATTGATAAATATGCTGGGTTCGTCAACTCCTTATATATATATATATATATATATATATATATATATATATATTATAATAATAGCATTGAATCTATGAGATTTTGAGGTTATTTATTTTGAGAACAATACCTTAACATCAGTATGAGTGACCAGTTACAGCCGGTTTGAACAGAAAGAAGTGGGAGGATCCTGGCCGGATATGGCCAGTTTAAATACTAATAGATTATAATTAAAACTTTATATAATTATTTAGAAAGCAAAAAAATGTTTGTATTATAGCTGAATTTATCAATTTCTATTAAAATTAATCTATTTAGATACAACCTCAATTTGATGAAAAGTTATATCGAAGGAAGATTGTAAAAAGAAAAAAATAATCAGAGAAAATAATGGAGGAAGATATTAACTTATTTAGTCATATAGTCTAGATTGTTTTAAAGAAAATAGAAAATCATTTAAAAATTAAATATAAAGGAATAGTACCTATCTTATATTATTTTATTGTTTTTTCTTATATATATATAACATTTAATTAAAAATTAAAATGTATTCAAGAATAAGTAGAGGTAAGAATTAAAACTATATATAATAGAATATCTATTAATTATGTAAACTATTTTAAAACTTAACTAAAGACTCTATGGAATGATTTTGAGAAATGGTGGAGGGGTGAACTAAATATCTCAGATTTTTTTATTAATAATTAATTTTATATTCTTAAGAATATAAAAAATTTCAGTGGTACATAAGTTACAGCCTTTGAAATGGAAGAATTTATATAAGAGTTTTTGCCAAGAAAGAGAATATTTTATATCTTTATTTTTAATTGACCAAATTAATTCAGATAAAACAGTACAAAATCTCTTATCCTCTCTCTTAAACGTGTAGCAGTGATTATACCATCTTTCCTTAAATTTTGAGGAAGTAGCACTTATATAATTATAAGACTTATCTTTTGTTTTGATAATGCATTGGTAAACTAGTTTATGGTCAAGACAGTTATTATTTAATGGGTAAGAGTAACTACAATTGCAATTACCTCCAATGTTATTTAATGAGGCCACTCTGTTTTCATAGTTCGAGTTGTTGGTATAATTGTTGTTAATCGGGGAGTTTATTATACTATTAGTGATTGGCTGATTATCATTAGAGGTTAATTCCATATGAATAATTCCGAGATTTTTATTATTAATTCTAGCTATATTTTGGGCAATATTCATACTGGTTGAGTATGAGAGTTTAATTGTATCCCTATTACAAATTCTACTATATTTATGCGTTTTGGGGAAGCATTTATCAAGAGCATTGAAGAATAGGTGGGCTAAACTATTCCTCATTCCAAGCGATAGTGGTGGAGAATACCATAAAATAGAATGAGAGCAGATTCTTTTACTAGGTTTATTAGTTTTATAGGAGTTATATCTATTATATGATTGATTTGGTGTTGATGCTATGGATATTGTCATAAGATGTATGTGTATAAGTATTTTTATCTATATATTCAATTTTATCAACGTAACCTGCTCTATTTAATGCACCATTATAATATTTAGCTTATTATCTAAGATTTCCATATATATATATATATATGTGTGTGTGTGCGTATATGTATATGTATATATATATATATATATATATCAAGTAAGAATATTTTCGAAACAGAGAGCGAGTTTGAAATTATTAGAAATGTAAGCTATCGCCGTATTTTGACTAAAGAAATTAAAGAAATTATTTAGCCTGATAGTGGGGTTAAGAACCCCCGGAGAAATGGAAAAAGATGAGTATTGACGTACATGGGAATCGAACCCACATCTTTGGTTATCCAGACCACTGTGCTACCATTACACCAACACATCACCCGTCTTTTACCATTCGAATTAGAAGCTATAATCTTAGCAACTGTAAATGTCAAGTAAGAATATTCTTGACATTCAGGAAAGGTGTAAATATTGGCATGAAAAATTAACCCTCAGTTTCCAAGAGAAGTATTTTGTGCAATGTTTACTTTACACTAAGTTACAGACATTGCCTTGTCACTTTCACTGTGAACCATTAATTATTTGATTACTGGAAACCTGTAAACACAGGTGGTGTTATTTACCTGTTGTGATTATGTATATAATATGACAGACAGGTCAAAAGAAAACATAATCCTCTTCATTTTTGTCATTGTCATCATCACCATCATCATCGTGAACATTAACATCATTAGCATCATCGCCAACATTATTATCATCATCAATATCATCATCATTATCACCAACATCATCACCATCATCATCATTGCAATCATCATCATCATCGCCAGCAAAACCATTACCACTATCATATTTCAGGATCATCATCACACCAAAATCAGTACTACCACCGTCACCATCATCATCACTATCACCATCATCATCACTATCACCATCATCATCACTATCACCATCATCATCACTATCACCATCATCATCACTATCACCATCATCATCATTGTCACCATCATCATCACTATCACCGTCATCATCATTGTCACCATCATCATCACTATCACCATCATCATCATTGTCACCATCATCATCACTATCACCATCATCATCACTATCACCGTCATCATCACTATCACCATCATCATCACTATCACCATCATCATCATTGTCACCATCATCATCACTATCACCGTCATCATCATTGTCACCATCATCATCACTATCACCATCATCATCACTATCACCGTCATCATCACTATCACCGTCATCATCATTGTCACCATCATCATCACTATCACCATCATCATCACTATCACCATCATCATCACTATCACCGTCATCATCATTGTCACCATCATCATCACTATCACCGTCATCATCACTATCACCATCATCATCATTGTCACCATCATCATCATTGTCACCATCATCATCACTATCACCATCATCATCACTATCACCGTCATCATCACTATCACCATCATCATCATTGTCACCATCATCATCACTATCACCATCATCATCATTGTCACCATCATCATCACTATCACCGTCATCATCATTGTCACCATCATCATCACTATCACCATCATCATCATTGTCACCATCATCATCACTATCACCATCATCATCACTATCACCATCATCATCACTATCACCGTCATCATCATTGTCACCATCATCATCACTATCACCATCATCATCATTGTCACCATCATCATCACTATCACCGTCATCATCATTGTCACCATCATCATCACTATCACCATCATCATCATTGTCACCATCATCATCACTATCACCATCATCATCATTGTCACCATCATCATCACTATCACCATCATCATCACTATCACCATCATCATCACTATCACCGTCATCATCATTGTCACCATCATCATCACTATCACCATCATCATCACTATCACCGTCATCATCATTGTCACCATCATCATCACTATCACCATCATCATCATTGTCACCATCATCATCACTATCACCATCATCATCATTGTCACCATCATCATCACTATCACCATCATCATCACTATCACCATCATCATCACTATCACCGTCATCATCATTGTCACCATCATCATCACTATCACCATCATCATCATTGTCACCATCATCATCATTGTCACCATCATCATCACTATCACCATCATCATCACTATCACCGTCATCATCATTGTCACCATCATCATCACTATCACCGTCATCATCATTGTCACCATCATCATCACTATCACCATCATCATCATTGTCACCATCATCATCACTATCACCATCATCATCATTGTCACCATCATCATCACTATCACCATCATCATCACTATCACCATCATCATCACTATCACCATCATCATCACTATCACCATCATCATCATTGTCACCATCATCATCACTATCACCATCATCATCATTGTCACCATCATCATCACTATCACCGTCATCATCATTGTCACCATCATCATCACTATCACCATCATCATCACTATCACCGTCATCATCACTATCACCATCATCATTGTCACCATCATCATCACTATCACCATCATCATCACTATCACCATCATCATCATTGTCACCATCATCATCACTATCACCATCATCATCATTGTCACCATCATCATCACTATCACCGTCATCATCATTGTCACCATCATCATCACTATCACCATCATCATCATTGTCAGCATCATCATCACTATCACCATCATCATCATTGTCACCATCATCATCACTATCACCATCATCATCACTATCACCGTCATCATCACTATCACCATCATCACTATCACCGTCATCATCATTGTCACCGTCATCATCATTGTCAGCATCATCATCATTGTCACCATCATCATCACTATCACCATCATCATCATTGTCACCATCATCATCACTATCACCATCATCATCACTATCACCATCATCATCATTGTCAGCATCATCATCACTATCACCATCATCATCACTATCACCATCATCATCACTATCACCGTCATCATCATTGTCACCATCATCATCACTATCACCATCATCATCACTATCACCGTCATCATCACTATCACCATCATCATCATTGTCACCATCATCATCACTATCACCATCATCATCATTGTCACCATCATCATCACTATCACCGTCATCATCATTGTCACCATCATCATCACTATCACCGTCATCATCATTGTCACCATCATCATCACTATCACCGTCATCATCACTATCACCATCATCATCATTGTCACCATCATCATCACTATCACCATCATCATCATTGTCACCATCATCATCACTATCACCATCATCATCACTATCACCATCATCATCACTATCACCATCATCATCACTATCACCATCATCATCACTATCACCATCATCATCATTGTCACCATCATCATCACTATCACCATCATCATCACTATCACCATCATCATCACTATCACCATCATCATCATTGTCACCATCATCATCACTATCACCGTCATCATCATTGTCAGCATCATCATCATTGTCACCATCATCATCACTATCACCATCATCATCATTGTCACCATCATCATCACTATCACCATCATCATCACTATCACCGTCATCATCACTATCACCATCATCATCACTATCACCGTCATCATCATTGTCACCATTATCATCACTATCACCATCATCATCACTATCACCGTCATCATCACTATCACCATCATCATCATTGTCACCATCATCATCACTATCACCGTCATCATCATTGTCACCATCATCATCACTATCACCATCATCATCATTGTCACCATCATCATCACTATCACCATCATCATCACTATCACCATCATCATCACTATCACCATCATCATCACTATCACCATCATCATCACTATCACCGTCATCATCACTATCACCATCATCATCACTATCACCATCATCATCATTGTCACCATCATCATCACTATCACCGTCATCATCACTATCACCATCATCATCACTATCACCATCATCATCATTGTCACCATCATCATCACTATCACCGTCATCATCATTGTCACCATTATCATCACTATCACCATCATCATCACTATCACCGTCATCATCACTATCACCATCATCATCATTGTCACCATCATCATCACTATCACCGTCATCATCATTGTCACCATCATCATCACTATCACCATCATCATCATTGTCACCATCATCATCACTATCACCATCATCATCACTATCACCATCATCATCACTATCACCATCATCATCATTGTCACCATCATCATCATTGTCACCATCATCATCACTATCACCGTCATCATCACTATCACCATCATCATCACTATCACCATCATCATCATTGTCACCATCATCATCACTATCACCATCATCATCATTGTCACCATCATCATCATTGTCACCATCATCATCATTGTCACCATCATCATCACTATCACCGTCATCATCATTGTCACCATCATCATCATTGTCACCATCATCATCATTGTCACCATCATCATCACTATCACCATCATCATCATTGTCACCATCATCATCATTGTCACCATCATCATCATTGTCACCATCATCATCACTATCACCGTCATCATCACTATCACCATCATCATCACTATCACCATCATCATCATTGTCACCATCATCATCACTATCACCATCATCATCATTGTCACCATCATCATCACTATCACCATCATCATCATTGTCACCATCATCATCACTATCACCATCATCATCATTGTCACCATCATCATCACTATCACCGTCATCATCACTATCACCATCATCATCATTGTCACCATCATCATCATTGTCACCATCATCATCACTATCACCGTCATCATCACTATCACCGTCATCATCACTATCACCATCATCATCACTATCACCATCATCATCATTGTCACCATCATCATCACTATCACCATCATCATCACTATCACCATCATCATCATTGTCACCATCATCATCACTATCACCATCATCATCACTATCACCATCATCATCATTGTCACCATCATCATCACTATCACCATCATCATCACTATCACCATCATCATCATTGTCACCATCATCATCACTATCACCGTCATCATCATTGTCACCATCATCATCACTATCACCATCATCATCACTATCACCGTCATCATCACTATCACCATCATCATCACTATCACCGTCATCATCATTGTCACCATCATCATCACTATCACCATCATCATCACTATCACCATCATCATCACTATCACCATCATCATCATTGTCACCATCATCATCACTATCACCGTCATCATCATTGTCACCATCATCATCACTATCACCATCATCATCACTATCACCGTCATCATCACTATCACCATCATCATCACTATCACCGTCATCATCATTGTCACCATCATCATCACTATCACCATCATCATCACTATCACCGTCATCATCACTATCACCATCATCATCACTATCACCATCATCATCATTGTCACCATCATCATCACTATCACCATCATCATCACTATCACCATCATCATCATTGTCACCATCATCATCACTATCACCATCATCATCACTATCACCATCATCATCATTGTCACCATCATCATCACTATCACCGTCATCATCATTGTCACCATCATCATCACTATCACCATCATCATCACTATCACCGTCATCATCACTATCACCATCATCATCACTATCACCATCATCATCATTGTCACCATCATCATCACTATCACCGTCATCATCATTGTCACCATCATCATCACTATCACCATCATCATCACTATCACCATCATCATCATTGTCACCATCATCATCACTATCACCGTCATCATCATTGTCACCATCATCATCACTATCACCATCATCATCACTATCACCGTCATCATCACTATCACCATCATCATCACTATCACCGTCATCATCACTATCACCGTCATCATCATTGTCAGCATCATCATCACTATCACCATCATCACTATCACCATCATCATCACTATCACCATCATCATCATTGTCACCATCATCATCACTATCACCGTCATCATCACTATCACCGTCATCATCACTATCACCATCATCATCATTGTCACCATCATCATCACTATCACCGTCATCATCATTGTCACCATCATCATCACTATCACCATCATCATCACTATCACCATCATCATCATTGTCACCATCATCATCACTATCACCGTCATCATCACTATCACCGTCATCATCACTATCACCATCATCATCATTGTCACCATCATCATCACTATCACCGTCATCATCATTGTCACCATCATCATCACTATCACCGTCATCATCACTATCACCGTCATCATCATTGTCACCATCATCATCACTATCACCGTCATCATCATTGTCACCATCATCACTATCACCATCATCATCACTATCACCATCATCATCACTATCACCATCATCATCACTATCACCATCATCATCACTATCACCATCATCATCACTATCACCATCATCATCACTATCACCGTCATCATCACTATCACCATCATCATCATTGTCACCATCATCATCACTATCACCGTCATCATCACTATCACCGTCATCATTGTCACCGTCATCATCATTGTCAGCATCATCATCATTGTCACCATCATCATCATTGTCACCGTCATCATCATTGTCACCATCACCATCATCATCATCATCATCATCATCAGTAGCAGCATCATCATCAGCAGCAGCAGTAGCAGGCTACAGAAGTGTAGTATAAGTATATGAGGAGACAGTTTACTGTGTTGTAGAGCTCAGTCTTACAGTAATTTATGTTCGAACTCTTGTAAGCACCACATTTGCCTTTCATATCACCAGAATCAATAAAATCAATAACAATTTTTAGATGTAATTGTCTTGAAACAGAAATAATAGTTTCTGATTTAGGTAAGAGGCCAATCATTTTGTTGAGGTGGAAAGTTGATTAAATTGAACCCAGTACATTACTGGTACTTTATTTTATCGACCTTATAAGGATGAAAGGTAAAGCTAACTTTTGCAGGATTTGAACTCAGGAACAAAAAGGGATGTAACTGTATGCTGTAAAGCATGATATCTGAACATCATGATGATCATCTTCGGATAACATGCTTAGTGCATAGAGTTACGACCCTTTACGTTCTAAGTTCACATCCCGTCAAGATTAGCTTTGCCTTTCAACCTTACGAGGTCGATAAAATAAAGTACCAGTAATGTTCTGAGGTTGGTTTAATAAACTTTCCCCTCTCCAGGCCTTGTGCCTAAATCAAAAACCATTATTAAGGCCAGTTTTAAGGGCGGTGGATTTGCAGTATCAGTAGAGGGTCGGATGGCATCCTTTACAGCATAGAGTTATGGTCCTTTACGTTCTGGGTTAAAATCTTGCCGGGGTTAACTTTGCCTTTCATCTTTACGGGGTCGATAAAATAAAGTACCAGTAATACACTGGGATAATTGCTGGCCTTGTGCCAAAAGTAGAAACAATTATTGAGGCCAGTAGATTGGCAGAATCGGTAGAACATCAGACAATATGTTTGATGGCATTTAGTTACGGCTTGTCACATTATGAGTTCAAATACCAGTGACGTCAACGTTACCTTTTATCAGGGATTGAAGAAATAAAGTACCAGTTATGTACTTTGGTTAATTTAATCAAATAACCCTTCCATGTAAATGTGTGGACTTGTTTGTGCCTCTGTTAGAAATAATTATCATTACCATCATCATCATTACTATACTCCATCATCATCATCATCTTCATTACTAACATACTCATTCTCCTCATCACCATCATCACCACAATCTTCAACATCACCATCATCATCATCATTGCTGTACTTGCTATTATGATTGTTTTGTTTTTTTGTTTTATTAATTATGCTATCTTTACTTCAAGTTCAATTTCTCAACTAAAATAAAATTCGATGTAATTAAAAATAAAAATTTAAATTTAAATTTAAATAAAAGACATTTCCCTAATTAATTTTTTCTTTTTTTCTTTTTTTCTTCTTTTCTGTAATTCTTTCAGTTTGTTGCACACCCACACTGCCAGCAACTTTTAACTTCGATATGGTATGAAGGACTCCCAGGATGGAGGAAACGAAACGGTTTTACAAAACTATTGATGTGCATTGGTCTCATACTGCTGTTGCCATTTATGGCAGTTTACTATTGGATATTCCCACGGAGCAAGATTGGTCAAATTTTGCGTAGTCCTTTCATGAAATTTTTATATCACAGTGCCTCATTTGGTGCATTTCTGTCGTTATTGGTTTGTGCATCTACAGACATTAGTAGCAAACCTGGTCGAGAACGATTGCGTAGTCCACCGCCTTCAGTACTAGAATGGCTTATTGTTTTCTGGGTCACAGGTCAGTAGAGTTCATGTTTTTTCGTTTTTTTTTCATATTTGTGTGTGTGTGTCCAGCGACATTGGTGTGGCTAGCAGATCCGGAGGCCGAGCCTCAGGGAAACGCCGATGCGCAGGCTATGGTTGTCTAACTGCGTGCCAGTGTGTATGTGTCTGTGCGTGTTTGTGTGTGTGTGTACGCGCATGTGTGTGCATATGTGTGTATAAATGTGTTTATATGCATTGTGTACGTGTATGTGTGCTTGTGTGTGTGTATGTGTCTGTGTGTGTTTGTGTGTGTCTGCGTGTACGTGCATGTGTGTGCGTATGTGTGTGTCTGCGTGTACGTGCATGTGTGTGTGTACATGTGTGCATCTGTGTGTGTGTGTATGCATGTGTGGGTGCATATGTGTGTGTATGTGTATGTGTGCTTGTGTGTGCATGTCTGTCTGCGTGTGCGTGTGTACGTGCATGTGTGTGTGTGCATGTGTGTGTGTGTGTAAGTGTGTGTGTCTGTGTGTGCATGTGTGTGTATGTGTGTGTAAGTGTGTGTGTCTGGTTGTGCATATGTGTGTGTATGTGTGTAAGTGTGTGTATCTGTGTGTGCATGTGTGTGCATGTGTGTATATGTGTGTGCATGTGTGTATATGTGTGTGTTTGTGTGTAAGTGTGTGTGTCTGTGTGTGCATGTGTGTGTATGTGTGTGTGTGTAAGTGTGTGCATGTGTGTGTATGTGTGTGTATGTGTGTGTATGTGTGTGTATGTAAGTGTGTATGTGTGTGTGTGTGTGTGTGTGTGTGTGTCTGTGTGAGTGTGTGTGTGTGTGTGTGTGTGTGTGTGTGTGTGTAAGGTGGCAATTTTGCTCAGTCATCATTATGTTGTATGGAATACTTCAAGGTATTTATTCCCACTTTCTACTCTATATACAATATACAAGTGGAACCCATTTCTTCTACAACTACAACGGTACGCGATGGGGCCCACCCACAGCCCCGGCGGACAGAATGGAGAAGGCGTTTCCTCGGAGGACGGCATGGGAGACACCCTGGAAAAGCCACTCCAACTCGCGGGGTTCACACCTGCGGCTGGCCAGCTCAGCGCCTATGGTGGTGAGTAAGTAGGTGGCCCTGGGGCCGAGAACACCAGAAGTCTCCACTGCCAGGGGGTACAACCGCAAACCTGTCGGAGAGCGACCGGTATTTGAGGAGTTTGGACTCCTCAGCCCGACGTGCAGCAGAACCTGGGTCAGTCGCAGACTGCACCAGGTTGCGGCTGCAGAAAGTGTCGGTGGCGTGGAATGCGGCCGGCACTGTGGCGACAGGAAGGTGGGTGGAGACCGAAAGAGTCCACGGTGGAACCGCAGCGACATTGGTGTGGCTGGCAGATCCGGAGGCGAGCCTCAGGGAAACGCCGATGCGCAGGCTATGGTTGTCTAGCTGCGTGCCAGTGGAGAAGGAGGGCAGGGCATGGAGCCAGGCACCACTGTGGGGTTTGAGGCCGCACGGAAACAAGCAAGGTGGTGCTGGTCGAGCTGGCGCATGAGCCTGTCTTTGGCCAGGCTGCACTGGATGACATCCCTAGTGCGTTAGGGGGACTTGACGTCAACAGGGTGAGAAGGAGGAGGGATGTCTACTGGGCTAAGTCCCAACCGGTCCCACGTCTCACAGGCGGCCTCACGTTCTCTGAACACAGAGGGTTCTGTTGTGTTTTGAAGAACCCTGCTGACGAGGACGCGGAACGAGGTTACCGACGAAAGATACGCCGGCAAAGCTAGTGAGATCGGGGACCGGAGGCCAAGGCCGTCATACCTGATAGGTAAAGTGGCCTGTTGCCACCCTATGTCGTCAAACTTGACGTTGCATATCTCCTCGGCTGCTGCTCGGATACAAGTATCGAGGTCAGGGAGGAGAGATAACGGGTGTAGCACGGAGCGCTGCGGAGAGTATGGAGGAGCAGTTCCTCAGCAGAAAGAGAGCTGGGTGGCCGTCAATCAAGCCCAGTCGGCTCGTGACAGTCTGGAGCTGTTGAAGCCTGGACCTGATGGTGGAGTGGATGGCCGGCGAGTGGATCGGTGACCCGAGGATTAGAGTTCAAATCTTGTCATGGTCAGTTTTGCCTTTCATTTTGGGGGGTATTAAGTAGAGTACCACACCAATACTAGAGTCAATTATTCCTCTCTTTCTTCCTCTCTCTCTCCCCTTCTCTCTCTCTCTATCTATCTATCTCTATCTCTCTCCCTATCTCTCTCTCTCTATCTCCCTATCTCTATCTATCTATCTATTTATATCTCTATCTCTCTATCTCTATCTATCTATCTATCTCTATCACTATCTCTCTATCTCTATCTATCTATCTCTATCACTATCTCTCTCTCTCTCCCTATCTGCCTCTCTATCTATCTATCTATCTATCTATCTATATCTCTCTTGGCAAACCTGGATGTGGATGGGCTCCAACAGATTTTAAAATGTTCAGAACATGTTTTATATCATAATGTAACCACTATGATTCCGACAGGAATTGAAAGCCCATGACCCAATGTTATGGTGTGTGTGTGTGTGTGTGTGTGTGTGTGTGTGTGTGTGTGTGTGTGTGTGTGTGTGTGTGTGTGTGTGTGTGTGTGTGTGTGTGTGTGTGTGTGTGTGTGTCTGTCTATATGTGTGTGTGTGTGTGTGTGTGTGTGTGTGTGTGTGTGTGTGTGTGTGTGTGTGTGTGTGTGTGTGTGTGTGTGTGTGTTTTATTGAAGTTTCATGTTATTTGTTTGTGCTTCTTACAACACCTGCATTTTATGTTAATTTTTATTTAATTTTCATCTACCATATTTTTGTTTTGTTCTACCATATTATTTTTTTCATGTTCTTCCATACAATTTTTACACTTGAAAACACTAATATGGAAGAACATTGATATATATATATATATTCTCTCGTTGCTTAGTCAAGAGGAAGGGACAGTGCCAATGACACTTTTCAGGGCCTCTATGAACTGGGGGTGGGTAGAGACCTGGCCTGAATGCTTACAACAGAGTGAACTCTACTCAGGCCCTTCCCCAGAGGAGAGGTTGCAAGTAGAGGCATTAGATGGCACTGCTCTTCTTCTTATTTTCCCTTTTCTTCGATGGTACACCCTCAGATTTACAGTGATATGCTTATTGTAAATCTCTACCTGCTCAGAAGGTTTTGAAACTCTCCCCCACCTCATTCCAAGTATGTGTGTGTATGTGTAAGTGTATGTGTAAGTGTTGCTGAAGCTCCCACCTATGTCGGTTCAGCTGGTCTCCTCTGAGGATACATCTCTCATAGGAGGTTTATCAGATGCCTTAATGATAATCCTTTCTATAATGTATTCTGTGTTACTGGACTGAAGAAACAAAATCAAATCCATAAAATTACAATCATGAGTCCAACATCATAACCATTCTGTTATATGCCTTCACTATATAATAAAAATATCATCATCATCATCATCATCATCATTATCATCATCGTCATCATTATCATAATCTTCCATCTGCTTTTCCTGGACACAACCATATCTGGTTAATATATATACTTATAACGGTTTCTCTCTAAAAATGAAAGGCAGGCTGCATGATGCCTGCACACGAACAGCAATGTTACATGGCAGTGAGACCTGGGCATTGTGTGCAGAGGACCTACGCAGACTGGAGAGGAACGAAGCTTGCACGCTCCGTTGGATATGTAATAGTAATATACGTGAACGGCAAAGCATAAATGAACTAAGGGAGAAATTAGGAATAAGAGGGATCAGATGCTGTTTACTCGAGAGAAGACTACGTTGGTATGGTCACGTGATGCGCATGAAAGACGACAGCTGTATAAAAAAGTGCAGGGCGATAAAAATAGACGGTAACCATGGAGTAGGCAGACCCAGAAAAACCTGGGACGCCTTGATAAATTCCGACCTCACACACTTACACCTCTCCAAGACAATGTCACTGGACCGAGATCTTTGGCGCTACGCAGTAATACAGAAGATCCGCCTTGCCTATGTACAAAGCGAAACCTACAGTCAGTAGGCACCTCTTAAACAAAATACACCCCCTCCCACTAACCCTTACCCCCACCGCCATCTACACCACCCATTTCGATGTAAAGTTATGTTGGTACCACAACATCCAGTCCTAAATAAATGAGGTCGTGTAGGTCATACGACAAAAAAACACACAGTCCACGCTGTAATGTGGCCGTGTAGGTAACACGGTAAAAACCTCCCAGTCCACTCTGTAAACGTGGTTAGTGTTAGGAAGGGCATCCAGCCGTAGAAAACCCGCCAAACAGTCCTATACGAGCAAGACAACCAATCTTGCCTCAAGTGGGAAAATTCCCGTCCAGACCCATGCTAGCGTGGAAAATGGACGTTAAACGACTATGATGATGATGATGATGATGATGATGATGATATATTATCTATAGAAGTAAATTTAATATACATGGGAGAAAATAATTCAATTGTTTTTGGCTGAACAGATGAAGCAAAATATAATTGGTAAAACTGGGCTACTTGGCTTCTAAAACAATAATTTAGACTGATTTAATTTGCTTTTGATATAGAGGCTAAGATGTGTAAATATAGGTTGCATATATATATCATCATCATCATCATCGTTTAACGTTCATTTTCCATTGTAGCATGGATATATATGTATGTAAAAGGTATACAGAAATAACAAAACAATCGGTGCAGTATATGGAAGCTATATATTAGGTTAATGCTTAAAATAGCAGGAAGAGGGTCTTAACGTTTCGGACGCTAGTCCTTCACCAGAAGAAAGAATGAGAAATAAGATAGGGTGGAGTGAAATTGGAAAAAATGTCTTTACATAAAAATAACAGGTCCATTCATGCTAAATAATAAGTCTTGTTACTCCTGCTTTTCACAGTCATCAGACATAAATATATATGTATGTATGTATGTATGTATGTATGTATGTATGTCGATGATGATGATGATGATGATGATGAGATATATATATATATATATATAATCATCATCATCATCACTGTTTAATATTTATTTTTGATACTTGTATAGGTTAGATAGACTGTCATGTATTATAGCTAGATTAGACAGGTGATCATGCTCCTTTTTTGGCTTGGTTTCTATAGCCAGATACCCTTTCGAATGTGTACAGGGAATATCGCATCATGACTTTGGCACTATCACCTTACTATGTGGACTGGGTACACCTGTGCATGTGTGTGTATGTTTCATTGTGTTGGATTGGCAGTATCGGTAGAAGGTCGGACGCTATGCTTTCCAGCATAGTTACGTCCCTTTACAGACTGAGTTCAAATCCCGCCAAGGTTAACTTTGCCTTTCATCATTACGGGGTCAATAAAATAAAGTACCAGTAATGTACTGAGTAATTGCTGGCTTTGTGCCAAAAGTAGAAACAATTATTTATGTGAGTATGGGTGTGAAATCCCCACATAAATAATAAAAGATACATACGCACACAACCACAAACACACTCACACATATGTGCAGACCCATGCATGCACACACTCTCACACACAACTACTCCCTGAAAACATTAAAGAAAACATAAACAATTTATTCTAAAACATTTCATTATCAGCCTTTAAAGAACCATTATCCTTCCGTTGACCACTTATCCATTTACAGACATATCAGTGACCTAAGCCATATCTCTAATGAGATGGCTATTTCACAGCAGGTAGCTTTATCATCAGTCTCTGGAATTAGCTGTTGAAATGGCAAGAGCTCAGCCAGAGGGCCCCAACTCCTACAAATATATATATATTATATATATATATATATATATATATATATATATATATATATATATATATATATATATATATATATATATAACGAAAGAAATGTGGTAAAGAACCAGATGAACCATAACGCACCAAAGTACTCAATACTTAGGGTAGTAGAGTGGGTAATAGAAACAAGTATGACCACGACGGCAGAGGTAAAGCCTTTTCTTCGGTTATTTCTGGACTGAGTCGGGGTCATACTGCCGTCGGGGTCATACTTTTTCCTATATATATATATATATATATATATAATAATATTGTTTCTACTTTTTAGCACAAGGCCAGCAAATACCCAGTGTATTACTGGTACTTTATTTCATCGACCCCGTAAGGATGAAAGGCAAAGTCAACCTCGGCGTGATTTGAACTCAGACCGTAAAGGGACGTAACTATGCTAGAAAGCATGGCGTCCGACCCACTTGCGATACTGCCAATTCACCGGTAATGACAATAATAATAATAATAGTAATAATAATGCTTTCTTTATTAACCAAAAGGATTTACACAAAGTAAGACATTAAGGACAGTACAGGACAATACAGGACGGTACAAATGGGCATTTCTGCGTGTAAAAAAAACAAAAACAGAGGTTACAACAAAAAAAGAAACAATTAAAAATTCCCTAATAGGGGGGAGACTTCTGAGGGACATTCGTGGAGAAAGTCCATTAAAAAAGCCACGGTGACCCTGGCCACCAGGGCAAGTGCTCTCGCCCAGTTTTCCACCTTCAATTTACAGGCGCATACTCAGAGTAGGCCCATTCACTCGGGTCATTCTTGCCTCTCTCACCCATCTTTCAACAAAATGCTGGGAAGAGAGTACTTCCCTCTCTACCCTGATTTCGTCGACGTCCAGAGTCTCCCCAAGTATGTCGTCGTTCTTCCCCTCCACTAATCCTCTATAGAACGCCAAGGTGGAGTTTCCACCGATCACATTGCCCGACTGGTCGAGCGGTGTGAGCGCCTGAAGACATTCCACCCTCCAAGCACTCCCTCTCGGTCTTCGCTTGATCCAGGACTGCAGGTCCGTCAAGGAGACGAGCTGGGGATAGACGCGTCTAGCAAACGGCGACCACACCTGATCACCGTCGAGGAAGAGGTGGAGATGTCGTAGCCTGAGCGCGTGTCTGCGCATCATCAGCCACGGCATGCCCAGCCCTCCACGTAGCGGGTGTTGACAGCAGATGGACTGCCTGACCATCGGAGCGCGTCCCTTCCACAAAAAGCGAAAGAGCAAACACTCCAGCGTGGTCAGGCAAAGCTTAGGACAACGCACGACGGTCAGGCGGTAGTAGATGACGGACGCGATGTACGCATTCGCCACCTCCACTCGACCTTTCAAGGATAGCTTCCTCTCCGCCCATATCTGGGTGAGAGAAGCCTCCCTGCTCGTCACCTCGGCCCAATTTTTGTCCGTCTGGAGGTCTGGACCGAACCAGACCCCTAGCAATTTAACCGGTCCGTCCAGCGTCCGACGACGCCGTTGGACGGCATGGACCTGCCTCTCCAGGTGCCGAGCTGCAGGCCTACTGACTTTTCCTGGTTGATCATTGCTCCTGTCACCGCCTCGTATTCTCTTAGTGTAGTGCCGATCGCCTCGATGTGTTTGGCGTTCGACACCACTACGGTGACATCGTCTGCATATGCTGACACGGATCTTCCGCATCCCAGTTCGCACGGGACACCCTCAACGTCTCCAGTTTGTGCAGTAATGGCTCGAGAGTCAATACGTACAACAGGGACGAGAGGGGACATCCCTTGCGGACCGAACGCATGATGTTGAACGGTTCCTAAAGATGACCGTTCACTCTCACCACAGATTAGATGTCGCTAATGTATGGCGATCCAGCTTCTGAAGACGTGCCGAAAGCCAGCCGCCCTCAGTAAGTGGAGGTTGTCGTGGGTGGATCTGTCCGAAACGGCGCTTGGTGTTGGTGGTCGCCTCTCCCACCAGACCATCGACACCAAGCGCCAACCTCTTTGCTAGCACCTTGGACAAAATCTTGAACTCTGTGTTTAGCAGAGTTATGGGACTGAAATTATCTGTTATCCTCCTTGTTCGGATCCTTTCTCAGCAGCGCCACCACTCGTCGGTTCACAGAGCTGGGAATTCTCCCGTTCTCTTGCCAGTTGCAGTAGACGTCCGCCAAGAGGCCTCCGAACAAGTCTGGCATGTGTACGTAAAGTTCGTAGGGCAGACCATCCAAACCAGGCGATTTACCCCTTGTGCAGCCAGTCATTGCCTCCTGTAATTCAGCAGCTGTTATCGGCTTTTCGCAACATTCCGCCTCAGTGGCCGAGAGCCGCAGCAGTCCGTCAAGGTAGACAATAAATTCCATCCCGCGATACGGCCCGCCGCTGCTCCCGAACAGCTGAGCGAAGTGTCGCTGAAAAGCTTCACACATTTTTCCGGGATCGAGTAGTATACGCCCGTCGTGGTCCACCAAAGACCGGATCGTGGCTTTGTTGCCACGATGCGCCTCCGCCACTCGGGCCTATTGAACGGCTTTCGTCCCCTCGTGTCTGAGATCACGCACCCTAGCTCTGACAACGCAGCCTTCATGCTTAGCATTGAAGAATTGGTCGAGGGCCAATTTCGCCGCAAGCACGTCGGTCGCGATGCCTTTACTAAACGCCTCGTCTAATTTTCTAACTAGTTTTCCCTCTCCTCTATTTTTCTCAATTGTTAAAGCCTTACTAAACCTAATGGACTCTATTCTAATCGCTCTTTTCAGAGCAAACCACCATTTGTTGTTGACGATGGCCTCCGTCAACGTCCGTTTAACTAGTTCGCTAATCCGGTCTCTGTAAGCCTTGCGCGCTGTTAACGACGCGTTTAGCTTCCAGTAGCCGGGTCCCTGTCTATAAAACCTATCTAAGTCAACCTCACAGATCACGAATTTGTGGTCCGTGTAGCTGACTATCTTGAATTGCGGACAGCTTATGTTAGACTTATCTATTTCCCTACAAAATACCCTATCTAGATATGATCTGGATGACCCGATGCGGTTTGTCCATGTCCACATTGGCACATTCGGCAAATCCAGACGGTATCCGTCAGACAGTTGAAACCGTCTGAGCAGGTTTCCGAGGCTTTTACACACTCCGCCCCTATCCGCTAATCCCACACAGTCCCAACGTGCATCTAAGATCCCGTTCCAGCCGCCCACTAACACTAAAGAGCGGGACGTTCCAAGAAAGGACTCCAGACGCCGGAAGAAATCAGGCCGCCCTGTTCCTGTCGGGGCGTAGACGACCACTAGCCTGAAAGCTTGCCCTTCTCCACTGGTCACGTCCAGTACCACCAACTTACCTTCTGGGTCCAGGAAGATGGCCCGTATGGCGAGATCCAAACCTCTCCGAAAAAGCACTGCAACTCCTCCCCAAGACGGTTGGGAGATGCGTACACATCATAGCCGCCGAAGATCGGTGCGAAGGTTCATGCTTCGGAGATTCTGGTCTCGCTGATGGCCACTACATCTATGTTTAGTGACCTGAGGTCGTTGAACAGGTGGCTATGCTTCCATGACAACCCCAGACCACGCGCATTTATGCTGCCTATTTTGAGTAAGGTCATGTTGAAAAGGAGTGAAAAAAATGGGAAAGACCACTTACCTCACTTCTTGTGGAGGATGGATGGTTTTTTCTGTCCTTCTCAGTTTGTGGCCCCCTCCGGAAAATGTTTGTCGGAAGTCACCAATATCCTTGGGGAATTTTAATTTTAGTGTTGTGTATGTTATCTGTGTGATGCGAGTGATTTGTGTGTGGGTGGTGTGGATTGTTGGGGTGTTGTATAGTCTTTTTCTGAGATAATAATAATAATAATAATAATAATAATAATAATAATAATAATAATAATAATAATAATAATACTTTCTTTATTAACCACAAGGGTTTACACAAAGTAGACAGTAAGAACAGTACAGGACAATACAGGACGGTACAAAAGGGCATTTCTGCGTGTAAAAAAAACAAAAAACAGAAGATGTAATAAAAGAACAATGAAAAATTCCCCAATTGGGGGGAGACCTCCGAGGGCCATCGTGGAGAAAGCCCATTAAAAAAAGCCACGGTGACCCTGACCACCAGGGCAAGTGTCCTCTCCTAGTTTTCCACCTTCAATTTACAGGCATATACTCAGAGTAGGTCCATTCACTCGGGCCATTCTTGCCTCTCTCACCCATCTTTCAACAAAAAGCTGGGAAGAGAGCACTTCCCTCTCTACCCTGATTTTCCTTTTCAAATAATAATAATAATAATAATAATAATAATAATAATAATAATAATAATAATAATAATAAGGATTTCTTTATTGGCCGCAAGGGCTGACATCAAGAAAAAGAAAAGGACATAGAAACATATATATATATATATAAACAATAAAAATGAAAATTGAAACAATCAAAAATTCCCCAATAGGGGAAACCTCCGAGGGTTACCCGTGGCGAAAACCACACAAAAGACCACAGCCACCCTGACCACCAGGGCAAGCGCCTTCTCTCAATGTTTCCATTTCTCAAACTACAGGCGTATATTCACTCGGACCATTCTCGCTTTTCACCGTACTTGCTAGAAGGCAGCACATGCCTCTCCACCCTGATTTTCCTCTTCAAGTAAAACTTGAAAAAGTTAATTAGGGATTTGCCGAAGAGGAAAGTGTCTGTCTTTAACACTTTCAACCTTGTTCACCACACAATCTCTTTCGCCATGGCCACTAGGCAGATGAAAACCGCCTGCCCTTCCTCCTCGAAGGAAGACGGCGAGACCATCTGCACAATGGACTCAGTTGACAACCGGATCAGTCCTACACGCGACAGCAACTGTTCGACATAGCTCCACAAGTCAACAATGCTCGAGCACTGAACGAGTGCGTGCACGACGGTTTCGTCGCTCTGCGCGCATCTTGGACAGGCTCGGCTGACGGCACTTCCGTGCCTGTAGAGCTTATCTCGAACCGGCAACGCTCCCCGGTAGCACTGCCAGGCCAAGGATTTTTGGAAGTTATCCATAGGCCCTGGGCTGAAAGTTCTCCGGAAGAGAGCAAACAGCTGATTTTCTTCGACGCCCAGGATCTCTCCGAGAACGTCGTCGCTCTTCCCCTCCACTAGTCCTCTATAGAACGCCGAGGTGGATGTTCCACGGATATTGGTGCCCAGCTGGCAGAGCGCAGTGAGCGCCTGGAGGCATTCCAGTTTCCAAGCGCTATCCCTCAGTCTTTTTCTGACCCAGGACTGCAGCTCCGTCAAGGAGACAAGCTGTGGGAAAACGTGCCTGGCGAACGGCAACCACACCTGTTCACCGTCAAGGTAGCACCAGAGATGTCGCAGCCTCAGCGCATGTTTGCGCATCATCAGCCATGGCATGCCCAGTCCTCCACGCAACGGGTGTTGACAGCAGATGGATCGTCTGACCATGGGAGCGCGTCCCTTCCACAAAAAGCGGAAGAGCAGGCGCTCCGTTTTGGTGAGAGTTGGACCGGGGCAAGGGACGACGGTTAGGCGGTAGCAGATGACGGATGCGATGTACGAATTCGCCACCTCCGCCCGGCCTTTCAGGGACAGCTTCCTCTCCGCCCATTTCTGGGTGAGGGAGGCCACCCTGCTTATCACCTCGCTCCAGTTTTTCTCCATTTGGAGGTCCGGTCCGAACCAGATCCCGAGCAATTTAAAATAATAATAATAATAATAATAATAATAATAATTGTTTCTACTTTAGGCACAAGGCCCGCGAAATCCCCAGTGTATTACTGGTACTTTAATAATAATAATAATAATAATAATAATAATAAATTGTAATGCTCTGGGTAATTGCTGGCCTTGTGCCTGGAGTGGAGACAATTATTAATAATTTCATTCTTAAGCCACGCAATGCTCACATTAAGGAACCACTCATGATAATAACAATTTAAAAAAACAACAAAAAAGAAAACCCCGTGACCAAGAAATACCGGGATGGCGGCCGGCGGGGAATAGCCGTGTCTCTAGGGGAGGACGACCCTTCTAGTCTTGGTTGACACTCGTTCTAGAAGTGGTAACACGAAATGATTACCCCTTGGCGGATAAGGATAAAACGCGACAAAATAAAGTAAATGTCTAATGATAAAATCTCATACCGGATCGGCCGTCACCCGGGTCAAAAAGGGCCGCGTCCCTCAGAGAGGAACCAGACTGGGGTCGAAAAATCAGCTAATGGTTCAAACCTTCCCATCACTTCGGAGCAGGAGACCTCCTATAACCGGAATACTCCTACTGTTGGCCCTCCATGCTCACCACCAAGAAATCCAAAGAAAAAGAGAGAAAAATGGTCAAGGGAAGATAATAAAGTAGTCCTTGAGGCTTTCTACACTGCCATGTACTACCCATCAAATACATCGAATACAGAACAGACATATATCAACTGGAAAAAGAAACATTCCGAAAACAGAGGCCATATTGACAGTAACAAACTAGCCAATATACGAAGAAATATTGTAAAAAAAAAGTTACTAACTGATATAGAAATTGATCAGATCAAGCTATTAGCACAAAGTAAAACGAAGGGAAAATGAAACATGTGTCAGTGAAAACGAGGTAAATTGTCACACTTCGAATCCCAGGGTTGGGGCGAATCACTGACAACAGAACAAATTAAAGAAAGGATCGAAAAAGTGGAGGGAGTGCATGCTCAAGATGAAACTCCAAATGAAAACAATGAGATCGTAAATGATAAAGAAATGAATGAGAATGAACTTGCCAACTTGAAGGATGAAATTATGATCGAATGGATGAAAATGAAAGAATCTGACATGGGGGAACGAGACACCCTCCCTAAGATCCAGAACTCCAAACAGAACTAAAAGATAATACACAAGACTAACATAGTTATCAAAAACATTATCATCACAAACAAACTAAACATTACTGATTTAAATCATCTCTATTATGCATCGACTAAAGTCACCACTCACTTATGTGGAGTGAAGATGAAAAAACAAAGGAATTCCCACAAGAAATCTACTTGGCAAGAGAACATCAATCGCCAAATAAACCTTCTCCGATCTGATATAGAATTTTTTAAAAACTATAAAGTAGGTGAACATGTTAAAGAAACTAAACTTAGAAAATTGAAAAGAAAGTACAGTATAAAACCAACAAGTGACATAGGCATGCTGATAGAAATAATCAAGCAAAAAGTGTCGGCCAAAGTTGCTCGTATAAGGCGCTTTGAAAAACGATCTAGATTCTATAAGGACAATAATATGTTCAAAACCAACCAAAGAAACTTCTACAGAAAAATTGGTAAGTCAACAATAACTGCTAAATCAATACCACCCAAGGAGGAAGTGCAAGAATTCTGGGAAAAGATCTGGGCCGAAGAAAAAGTTCATAACATACATGCCCCATGGATAGACAGACAAATGAAAGATACAGCTCACCTTGAGGAACAAATATGGGAAAATATAACAGTTGAACAGTTGCGTTTGGCTCTAAGAAAAACCAGCAAATGGAAATCCCCAGGAAAAGACAAAATACAAAATTTTTGGATAAATGCCTTCACAGAGTCTCATGAGCTGTTAGCCCAACTTTACAATGAAATAGTTAAGGAGCCAGAAAAGATACCATCATGGCTAATTAACGGCATTACATTCCTGCTTCCGAAGAATGATGAGACAAACAATCCCAAAAATTACAGACCGATAACTTGCTTGACCACAATGTATAAAATTTTAACATCAGTCCTAACTGAATACACATATGACCACCTGATAACAAATGACCTATTTCCCATTGAGCAGAAAGGGTGTAAACGAGGCTCATATGGCTGTAAGGATCAGCTTTTGGTTAACAAAATGATACTGGAAGATGGTCATAATAGACACAAAAATCTATCAATTGCTTGGATAGATTATAAAAAAGCATTCGATAGTTTGCCACACAGTTGGATTGAAAAATGTTTAGAGATTTTCAAAATATCCCCCGTTGTCAGGAGGTTTTTGTCATTCAGTATGAAGACATGGAAAACGACACTCCTTTTGAATAGTGAAACAAAATCACTGGAAGCTGGAGAAGTTAATATTAATTGTGGAATTTTTCAGGGTGACTCTTTATCACCGCTTTTATTCTGCATCACACTTATACCATTAAGTAAAATGCTCAATGAAACAAAACATGGATATAAAGTCTATGACAAAACCATTAATCACTTGTTCTACATGGATGACCTGAAACTATTTGCAAAAAATGATGAACAATTGCAAGGGCTATTATCCAGTGTGAAACAGTTCAGTGATGACATTAAAATGGAGTTTGGACTAGATAAATGCGCCAAAGCAACGTTCACCAGAGGAAAGCTGCTGAAAAGTTCAGACATTAATCTTGATCGAGGGAATGTGATAAGAGAACTTGATCAAGAGGAAACTTACAAATATCTAGGTGTTTGTGAAGGAGACGGAATCAAGCACTCGACAATGAGGGAAAGGA
>OZ024744.1:34809273-34819273 GCA_964016885.1 Eledone cirrhosa
ATAAATTGTGTTCCGATGCATCACTGATGCTTCGTTTTCCATATTGTATATACATGTATATATATACATATATTCATATATATATATATATATATATATATATATATATATATATATATATATATATATATATATATATATATATATATATACATATATATATATATATATATATATATATATTTATATATATATATAGGTAAGTTATTCCGGGTTGAATCGGAGGTAACCACAGTAAGTAAGGTACTCAATACATTGCAGAGTATAAAAGTTTTAATATAGATGAGATTCTACAGGACTAGAACTGTTTCATTCTTTAGAAATCATCATTCTTTAGAATTCTTTCTGTCTTTGTCTCTCTAAATATAAATTATAGCCTTGAAGATATATATATATATATATATGTATATATAGTATTTTAGTAATCTACAGGGGGGGATATACAGAGATGACGGGCTCTTACTAGTTAATAACTTGAATAACCAAAATCTTGAAAGGCTACGGAAAAATATTAGAAAATATTTTAGTGAACTGGGTCTAAAAATAACATACGAATACAATCTTAAAGTAGTAAACTTTCTGGACGTAACTCTTAATTTAAATACCGGACAGATACGACCCTTCCACAAGGTAAATGAGAACCTTACGTATATTAACTTTAACTCTAACCACCCACTCTCCATGATCAAATCAGTTCCCCGGAGTATTTCTCTTAGAATCTCTCGCCTATCGTCTAACTCTGATATTTTTAGTGAACACGCTGAATACTACAATAATGCATTAAGGAATGCTGACCACCGGGATACAATAGAATACATTGATAGGAATTTCCATAACACACATAGCTCTACACGAAATCAAGGAATGCGTAACCGGGGGACTAAAATACAAGCACACACACACAGTACTACCAGACATACTAATAATAGAAGATCACCACCAAATAAATCACGTTGTAGAAAGTATATCTGGTACAATCCTATTTTTAATGCCTCGATTAGTACAAAACTATCTCTTTCATTCTTTAAGTTAATCAACAAACACTTCCCTAGTTCCCATAAATACAGCAAAATTCTGAACTCTAAAACTATTAGACTATCATACTCCACGGCACCAAACCTTGAAGCATACATAAAAAAACTTAACTTAAGGCAATTAAACAACTCTACAAAACAAAACATTTTAGTAACAGATGGGCAGAACGCAATATCTGCCTCCCAACCACTAAATGGGAGACGGGTATTACACAACCCACCTGTACCGCTATCACAACCTATCCATGGTATACCCGCTACCCACAACAAAGAATGTAACTGCCATCTACCTGAAAGATGTCCATTGAAGAATGAATGCCTAAAGTCCAACATTGTTTACCAATGCACGGTTGAATCGAACGACCAGAAATGGTATTATATCGGATCTACCACCACATCGTTTAAATCTCGCTGGTACCGTCATCGATTCTCAATCAAACATCCGAATCACCGTTTTGTGACCACGCTCGCCAACAAGACCTGGCAACTCCGTGAACACAACCAACAGTTCACCTTAAAATGGGATATACTTTCCAGCGCAAGTGCATATCGGAGTGGATTGAAGTACTGCAGGTTATGTAACCTTGAGCTCTTTTACATATTAAAATCCAAAAACAAACTACTTAACGATAGAATTGAACGATCATTATACTGCAACCACAAACTAAAAGCTAAATTCTCTCACTATAAAATAACTTAACATTCGAACCCGTAACTATAACACCGCTTCTAGCTAACAACCTTCTCTTCCCCCCACACTACAAAACAATACACTGCTTATCACTATACATGGTAACTCAGTGCAATTCCTAGATTACTACTACAAACCCAAAGTTCACTCACCACACAAACTTCGTCTGTCCCCTCTCTACCTCTCTCTCTCTACATCCATTACACTCTCTCTCGCCTTTCGCCTACCTCCCTCTCAACATCTATGAACCTGCCCTCTGGGGCAATAAATAATTCCGACCTTAACTATCAACGCATCTCTCCAAAAGTAACCAGTATAATAAAACCCCTACCATAACATTTTGATTGAGATATCTACAAGCCACTCTCTCCTATTTCTTCAACCCCTGCATATCTTTCTTTCTCTCTCCCTCTTCCCTACTTTTCTCTCTTCCTTTTCTACTCTATCTTCCCCAACAACCCCACTTAAGGGTATTTACATTGTACATTTTACCATTCTGCTCTGAGGAAACAGTGGTCACAGCATTGGATATTTGAGTTCTGCAAGTACTTGTGAATTTGCACATAGCATAACTATGCTGCAGTACCACCGTGGAAACACTTGTAAGCACACGGAATAAATTACCTTTTTATGATGTCTACCTGTTATTATTCATTCTTTATATATATGTATATATATATATGTATATATATATATATATGTATATATATATATGTATATATATATATATATGTATATATATGTATATATATATATTTCGTTTCTGAATTAGTTTAGCAAGATTCTTTATCTGAAAACGTGTGTTGAAACCGATATTGTTATACTTTGGGAGGGTCATGTTGCCAATAAGAAACACACGCACCAGTTGCTTTCACTTCAATTTATTATAATAAATTTATAAATTTAGGAATTTATAAATATCTGGTTGGTTGGTTGGTTGGTTCCACAACCAGATGATTGTTTATATATTGTCAAACTTCTTTCGTCACACATTATGTGACCTCTTCAGTAACTGGGGATTCTTTTCTTTGTTTTCGTGCCTCTCCTTTGTTCTGTCCTACGCCATCTTGTTTGTGTGTGTGTGTTGTGTGCTTAGTTTGCGCATGTGTTACATCCGGGTGTCTGTGTGTGTTTATATTCGTTTGCTTATTTGTTTATTTACATGTTACTGGTTGGTTGTTTGTTCTATGTGCGTGTGTGTTTTACTTTTGTCCTTAATTGTAAGTTGTGATGTTGCTGTTCCACTCATGTTTTCTATTTAATTTTGGTTGGAGTTCATTTATATTTATTGCCTCTGTGATTTGTCTAAACATTGCGTCTTTTCTGTGTGTAGATTCTATTTTTATTTCTATGTTCTCTAATTTACCCTTATGTTCTATTTTAGCATGTTGGTAGAGTACAGATGATTCTTTACTATCTTGAAGGTCTCGCCAGTGTTCATTTATCCGTTCCCCTACACTACGAGCTGTCTCACCTATGTACACTATATTTTTGTCTCTACATTGTCCTTCAGTACATATTATGCTATATACTACATTTCTAGTTTTACAGTTAATATGGGGGCTTAATTTACAGATTATACATTTCTTATCTATACAGGGAGGTCTTTGAAAAGGGTATGTATTGCTAATAAGTGTTTTTACGGAGGTACCTGGTCTTTCTACTATCTTAATATTGAGTTTATGTTTATCTAGTGCCCTTCTAAATTTGTAAGCTAATTCACCTCTAGGGGTTGTATCGATGAACATTACACTCTGGTATTTATTGGTATCATACCATGATACAACCCCTAGAGTTGAATTAGCTTACAAATTTAGAAGGGCCCTAGATAAACATAAACTCAATATTAAGATAGTAGAAAGACCAGGTACCTCCGTAAAAACACTTATTAGCAAGACATACCCTTTTCAAAGACCCCCCCCCCCCCCCTGTATAGATAAGAAATGTATAACCTGTAAATTAAGCCCCCATATTAACTGTAAAACTAGAAATGTAGTATATAGCATGAGATGTACTGAAGGACAATGTAGAGACAAAAATATAGTGTACATAGGTGAGACAGCTCGTAGTGTAGGGGAACGGATAAATAAACACTGGCGAAACCTTCAAGATAGTAAAGAATCATCTGTACTCTACCAACATGCTAAAATAGAACATGCTAAATTAGAGAACATAGAAATAAAAATAGAATCTACACACAGAAAAGACGCAATGTTTAGACAAATCACAGAGGCCATAAACATAAAAGAATTACAACCAAAATTAAATAGAAAACATGAGTGGAACAGCAACATCACAACTTACAATTGAGGACAAAATGAAAACACACACGCACATAGAACAAACAACCAACCTGTAACATGTAAATAAACAAATAAATAAACTAATATAAACACACACAGACACCTGGATGTTTGCGCATGCACCGACTGATCACACAACACACATACAGAAACAAAATGGCGTAGGACAGAACAAAGGAGAGGCACAAAATCAAAGAAAAGAATCCCCAGTCACTGAAGATGTCACAGAATGTGTGACGAAAGAACTTTGACAATATATAAACAACTATCTGGTTGTGGAACCAACCAACCAACCGGAAATTTATAAATGTATTATAATAAATTGAAGTGAAAGCAACTGGTGCGTGTGTTTCTTATTTGCAACATGACCCTCCCAAAGTATAACAATATATATATATATGTATATATATATATATATATATATATATGTGTGTGTGTATATATATATATATGTATATATATATATATATGTATATATATATATATATATATATATGTGTGTATATTATCATCATTTCATATATATATATATATACACATATATATATATACATACATATATATATATCATCATCATCATCATCATTTTACGTCTGCTCTTCGCTGCTTGCAAGGGTGGGACGGGTCTTATTCAGCACAGCATCTCTCCACTTGTCGCGGGCCTTCGTCATCTCCACGGTGAGCTTCAGCGATCTGAGCTCTGTTCTCACCACCTCCGCCCATGTTTTTTGTGGTCTACCTCTACCACGTCTTCCTTCAACTGGCATTTCCTGGCACTTCTTCACCCATCGGTCATCCTCCATGCGCATCATATGTCCATACCACCTCAGTCTCCGCTCCCGTACACTACATTCTATCCCTCTCAGACACAGTTTCTCTCTCAACACATTTAAGCTGGGTCGTTCACGCACATTGACACTGCACATCCAACGAAGCATGCTTGCCTTATTTCTCTCCAGCCCTCGCATATCCTCTGCAGTTGCTGCCCATGTCTCATTACCATGCAACATCGCGCTCCTCACACAGGCATCATATAACCGGCTTTTTGTACGCAGGGAGAAACCCTTCTTCGTCAGCAGAGGAAGTAGCACCTTAAAGTTCTTCCAATCCGTCCTTATTCTAGATACTATGGCCTCGGAACACCCACCCCCCTCCCATGCTAATCTGATCTCCTAGGTACCGGAAGCTATCCACCACTTCTATAGCACCCGCCTGCATTTGAAAAATGTGTCTATCAATGCGACTTCTACTGTCTAATTTCCCTGTACATCTACTGCATACATATTTCTCCCTACCTGTTAGTTTGCCTGCTATCCCACTACATCTCTTGTGTACGCAGGATCGGCATTGTGTGCATTTTATAGAATTTATGCCAGTTCCTTTTCTGCATATCGAACATGGCCATTTCCCTGACGGAATCAGAGTTTTGTCCTCTTTTCTACTCATCAACACTTTTGCCTTAGCTAGATTCACTCTCAGTCCTCTTGTTTCCAACTGCTGTTTCCATAGCCAGAATTTATTCTCTAGCTCGTCTACTGATTCTGCTATAAGAACCAGATCGTCAGCAAAGAGAAGTTCCCATGGACAGCCAGTCTTAAACTTCTCTGTTATGTCTTGGAGGACTATATTGAACAAGAGCTGGCTGAGGACCGAACCTTGATGTACTCCTACCTGTATCTGGAATTCCTCACTAAACTCCATTCCTACCTTGACTTTACTGACAGTACCTCTGTAGAAAGTTTGCACTGTCCTCACAAGCCATTTCTCCTCGCCTAGTTTCCGTAGGGACCACCAGATGACAGATCGGGGTACCCTATCAAAAGCCTTCTCTAGGTCAACAAAGGTATAGTGGCTTATTTTTCTTTAAGAACCTCTCTTGCAATTGTCTCACCAAGAAGAGGGCATCTGTTGTACTCTTCCCAGGCACAAAACCAAACTGCATCTCATCTAGTTGACCCTTTCTCTAATTAGTTGTGCTAATATCCTTTCTGCCACTTTCATAACCTGATCCATCAGTTTTATACCTCTATAATGCTCCAGAGCATCCCCTTTACCTTTGTAGCAATTTATGAGAATACTGCTGCACCAGTCTTTCGGTATGACAACACCTGATTGATGATGCGTGCAACCAGTTTAATGCCTACGTCCCCTGATGCCTTCAGTATCTCAGCAACTATCACCGATGTTCCAGCAGCCTTACCATTTTTCATTTCCTTAATCGCCTCTTGGACCCTATATTCGTCAATTTTAATAGCTGGTCCCTCTGTCGGATCTACCAAGGGTAATTTCTCTCTCTCCCATTCGTTCTCCACGTTCATCAGTCTCTCATAATGTCATTTCCAGGCCTCCTTTTTCTGATCATTCGTGACAGTAAGTACACCGGCATCATTCCGGACACATTTATCTCCAACAACATCCTGATTTGCATTGACACACTGCCTTGCAATGTGGAACACAGCACGCCTCCTATCTTCCCGTCGCAGAACATTGGCAAACCTCCTACTCTCAGCCTCCCTGCGTGCTAAGTACACCTGACGTCTAGCTTCTCTCTTAGCGGCTTTATATCCTTCTATACTCCCACCCTTTTCCCAAGCCTTCCATGCTAGTCTTTTGTCTCTAGTGGCCTTATCTACTGTGCTGTTCCACCACCAGGCCACTCTCTGTCTGGTTGGAGCTCTGCTCTAGCCACAAGTTTCATCAGTAGCCTGCAATAAGTTGTCACATAAGAAATTCCAGTTATTATCTATGTCATACGTCTCTAAATCGCCTTCTTTACCGTCATACACATTTTGAAGGGCTTTCCTAAATTTGTATTTTAGTGAAAGGTCTTTTAGCTTCCAGACCTTTCTTCTCCACACCTTCCTGTATGTCTCATTCCATCTCTTGCTTACTGAGATATCACTAACGACTAACCTATGCTGGGGGGGGGGGGGGGTACATTCTTCCCCAGGGTATGCCTTGGTATTAGACAATATCTGCCTGTCCCGCTGCCTAACTAGTAAGAAGTCAATCTGGCTTATGTGCTCACCAGATTTGTAGGTTATTAAGTGGTTGGCAGGTTTCTGGAAGTTTGTGTTGCAAATAGTCACTGTACTTGCATCACAAAATTCAAGAAGTCTCACTCCTTCTTCATTTCTTGAGCCGTAACCGTGCCCACCATGTACCCCAGTGTAACGATCCTGGAGCTGTCCAACATGACTATTTGAAGTTTCCTGCTAGCATAACGATGTCTCCGTCCTCTGTCATTGCGGTTGTTTGTAAAAGTTGCTCGTAAACGCAGTCTTTCTCATCTTTGCCTAGGCCTGCTTGGGGATCATAGGCCGAGATGATTGTCAGTAGTCTCCTGCCTACAACTAATCTAAGCTTAATTATTCGATTACTAACTCGAACTACCTCTATTCTCTTATTGATCCATCTCTCAGCCAGGAAAATGACTACTCCCCCTAACCCATCATCCTTATCTACCCAGAAAAGCTTATAGCTAAGATGTTTGCCTACGACTAGTCTAGCAGAGGCACCTCTCCATGTCACCTCTTGCACACAGCACACATCCACATGCCTTCTCTCCAGCATCTCCGCTATTTCAGCAGATCTACCTCTGAGAGTGCCAACATTAAGTGTTGCAACTCTGAGATGCGACGTCTTCATACTTTGTTGTTGTTCCTATCTATTTGTTGTGTGCTGATAATCGTTTTGGCATTGATACACTGGTTGGATGCCCTTCCTAACACCAGCGCCAATTTACAGCATGGACTGGGTGCTTTTCTTTGTGCCACCAGCACTAGAGAGGATGTCTTACTAGACTCAAAGGCCCTCTCTACCCCTCCATTTTACAGCATGGTCATACAAAAAAAATATTTAAAAAATTTAAAAAAAACCGCTTATATATATATGCATACATATATATATATATATATATTAATAAAAGGAATTTCAACTTTGTCTGATTTACTCGTTTTATTTACAATCCTTTAAAGTTTATAATGGTATTAGAATGAAATAGTATGGTAGAATATTAAATGTTAAGTGTTAATTGAACAAGTACTTTCATGCTTTCGCAATCTTCAGGTTCATATTCTGTGGTGACAGACAAGTTTGCAATTTTCAACTTTAATGAGATGCGTAAATTTTGTGCCTTATATACAGTGAAAACTGGCTACAGAATGCTAAATCTTGCAATCTGTATTTCGACCAATCTGTGTGTAGTTTCACTGGATTACTAAAGCTGATTGGTTTAGGCGTCACGGTTGGTTGAGCATGTCTAACGACTACTAATTGACCCTATCCAAAGCATCAATTGTTTTGCTATTTTTAGAAATGATGAAAATAGCATTTTCTAGTAATCATCACCATCAACATCACTTTTATTAACAACTGTACACGTAGATCCTAAAATAATTAATTTATCCAAAAGAGATCTTGACAATGATGAAATGCAAATTCTGTCAAAAGGACTGAAATTCACACCGACTCCAACAGTCAACCACCAAGAACTGAAGGAGGATACCCAAGAATTCTGTCGTAAATTATGACTTGTAGAATTCTTCGCTGATAAAAGTAATGAGAGTGATGAATCACTAGTAAAGAATAAATCAAATTTCACTCCGCCAAAAGGAAGAAATATCTAACTCGACCAATACATTGACATCCTGTCTAAATTTCCTCTTAGACGTAATACTAATGTCAGGCCAAACATTAACAAATCAGAAATGTCTGCACTTAAACGTATACAAAATGATAAAACAATAATAATTAAACAAGCAGATAAAGGGGGTGCAGTTGTTATAATGGATACTGAATACTACAAGGATTTGGTTGAGGAACAACTGAAAGACACAACATTCTATCATGAAATACCGTCAAATATAGACCACAACATCATGAAGAAGATCAACAACCTGGCTTCAAAATACCACAACTCACTTACTGATAAGGAAAGCGACTACATCACCAATTTTGAGCCACAACCCAGCAACCTGTATGGCCTACCGAAAGTTCATAAGTCAAAAGAAATCCAACTGGCAGTAAAAGAACAAAACAGTGAGTACATTAAATTACTACACCCAAAAGACTTAAAACTTAGACCTATTATAGCTGGTCCAACATGCCCCACCCACCGTCTAAGCAATTTTGTTGACATTATTTTGAAACCACTATGTATTCACATACCCAGTTTCATGTCCTGTCCCATCTTCCCAAAACCACGGAAATGAATTCACTTCTACTTAGTTTTGGTGTGGTAAGCCTTTACACCAACATTACACATGATTTAGGAATAAAGGCGGTTAAATACTGGGTGGAAAAACATAGAGAAGTGATTCCCACCAGATTCACAGCGCCATTTATATTAGACGCAGTTAAACTTATTCTGGAAAACAACACTTTCTTCTTCAATGGAAAGAATAACATCCAAATTAGACACAGCTTTGGGAACGAAGTTTGCTCCCGTTTACGCGAACTCTGTAATGGGATACTTAGAACAACAACTCTACCAAGAAATAGAGGAAAATATAGTACTGACTTTAGAAAGTACATTGAAAAATCTTGGGGTACCTTGACGTTTGTTTCATCATCTGGACAGAATCTCTAGATACTCTGGATGAGTTCAATATCCTCCTGAATAACCTACACCCATCTCTCCAATTCACAAAAGAGATGAGTAGTACCAAATTACCATTCCTAGATATAATGGTAATCAAAAATGACACCACCATTACCACGGATATATATTATAAACACACAGACACCCATCAATATCTGAATTTTAAGTCGTGCCATCCACCTCATACAAAACGCAACATCCCATACTGTCTAGCCAGAAGGATTTGTACCATTGTAGAAGATACGAATACCAGGAACAAACGCCTAACAGAACTAAGAGAATTTTTGCTGAAACAAAAATACCCATCTCTACTTATAGAAAATGGCATACAGCGGGCTAGAAAAATACCTATACAACAACTTAGGACAAC
>OZ024744.1:34821773-34824273 GCA_964016885.1 Eledone cirrhosa
GGTGGTACTTGTTTGCTGTGGCTGTTTGCTGTTTGCTGTCCCAGTACAGCTGCTGCATGTGAAGCCTACATTCTTAATTAAGCTTCCTGAGATCCCGCTACATCTCTTGTGTACCCATTGTTTGCATTTGGAGCAGAGAATGGAGTTCCTACCTACACCTTTCCTACATACTGAGCAAGGCCATTTCCTGAGGGGATCTGGGTTATGTTTTCTCGTCTACTTACAAGGACCTTAGTCTTTGTCATGTTGACTTTGAGACCCTTTCTTTCTAGTCCCTGCTTCCAAGTTTGGAATTTCTTCTCTAGTTCTACCATAGATTCAGCTATAAGTGCGAGGTCACAGCATATAGGAGTTCCCATGGGCTTCCTGTCTTAAACTCCTCCGTTATTGCCTGCAGGACTTTGATGAACAGGAGAGGGCTAAGAACAGAGCCCTGGTGGACACCAACCTGTACGCTAAATTCCTCGCTATACTCATTGCTAATCCTAACTTTGCTGACTGCTCCCCTATACATGGATGGTACAGCTTTCACAAGCCATTTATCTACTCCTAGTTTTCTAAGAGCCCACCTGATTACAGCACGTGAAACTCTGTCAAATGCTTTCTCGAGATTGACGAATGCCAGGTAGAGTGGCTTACTTTTAGCTAGGTACTTTTCCTGTAACTGCCTCACAAGGAAGAGGGCATCAGTGGTGCCTCTTCCTGGTACAAACCCAAATTGCATCTCATATAGTTTCACCCGGTCCCTATTTAACTGTGCTATAACTCTTTCTGTTACTTTCATGACCTGGTCCATCAGCTTTATATATATATATACATATATACATACATATATTTATATACATGTAGGTTATTAAGTGGTTGGCAGCCTTCTGGAAGTACACTGACCATTTGATAACATGGATCTCCACAATACCAACTGGGATGCAATTATGAACGAACTATCACGTCGACTGGTCTTTTACACACGCACACACTTCCACCAACATCAAAACATCTTGGCAGATCTTTGTAGACACTGTCACAAATATATGTTCAAAACACCCCCCACCAAAGCCTGTGAACAAAACTAAGTGCAGTATCCCCCAAAAAAGAAAAACTATTATCAGAAAAATAAAAAGAACAAACAAAAAAATTAACACACTAAAATACTGCCAACAGCAACACACACATTCAATGGCTATTACCCTGCTTGAGTAAAAAAAATATAACCTCCAACAGTGCATGATGACCATCATCAATAACCAGAGAATAGCTGAAGAGAGGTGGGCCATTGAGAAAATCAAACTCAACCCCAAAGTGTTCTTCTCATTCGCTGAAAAACACAAGGTCACCGTCTCCACTGTTGGCCCCCTAGTTGATGAAAGTGGCACACTCCAGGACAATGCCAAAACCATGGGCGAGATACTGCAGAATCAATACTGCTCTGTTTTCAGCAACCCTGATATGGCCGATCTGGGCCGTATCAGTGATATTAACCCCCAACACGCTATATCAGACATAACGTTTGGCGCCCCTGATGTCTTAGCAGCAATAAACGAAATTAAACACAATTCAGCAGTAGGCCCCGACAGGTTCCCTGCTTGTGTCCTGAAGGTGTGTCGGCACCAACTTGCAACTCCTCTTGCTAATCTGTGGAGGAACTCACTGGACACTGGCTATATTCCTGAAAACTTTCTGTCCCAGTCTTCAAAAAGGGAAATAAGTCCCTTGCAGTGAACTACCGTTCTATCTCACTCACCTCTCATATTATCAAGGTATTTGAGAGGGTGGTGAGATCACGAATAACCCACTTTCTTGAAAGCAACGGCCTGCTGAACATGGCTTAGTGGTTAGAGCATTGGGCTTGCAATCGAAAGGTTGTGAGTTCAATTCTCAGACCGGGTGATGTGTTGATTCCTTGAGTAAGTCACTTTATTTCACGTTGCTCCAGTTTACTCACCTGTAGAAATGAGTACCAGCCTGTCCGCCCAACCAGTGGGATGGCATTATCTTATGGGTAAAACAGCACGACGTGCTGTGACCAGCGGCGCCCGACAGACTGGTCGGTCAAGGTAATATACATATATATATATATAAATTAATATGTATGTGATGAAACACAGATACCAACACATCTGTATATATATTGCGAAAGAAAAATTATATATACATGTATTTATTTATATTTATATATATATATATACATGTATTTATATATACATGTATTTATATATACATATATTTATATGTATATATATAAGTATATATATATAGATATATTTATATGTATATATATATATATATATACTGGGAAATGACCATGCTCAGTGTGTAGGAAAGGAATAGGCACAAACTCCATTTTTATGTCCCAAATGCAAAGTATAGGTGCATAAAAGATGTAGTTGGATCACAGGTAAGCTAACTAAGAATATAGATTTTATATGTGGCCGGTGTTCTGGGGCAATAAGTAGCTGCAAGTGCCCACAGAATACTAGCTCATTCCATTGCACAGATGGTT
>OZ024744.1:34839273-34864273 GCA_964016885.1 Eledone cirrhosa
GCAATTTAGTTTGGAACAGTAAAGTTCTTGCCTATATATAAATTTGAGTGAATTCCATCCGTCCTTCCGTCACTCAGTGAAGATATTTGAGGAGAGAAGGGGTGATGACGTCACACACTAGAGATGATTGAGAAAGGCAGGAGTGATGATATCACACTCTAGAGATGACTGAGGAAGGAAGGGGTGATGATGTTACGCTCTAGAGATGTTCATTGTGTTCATCAAATAGAGTTCCTACCTACACTTTTTCTATATATTAAGCACAATCACTTTCCTAAAGGAATCAGAGACCTATCTTCTTTCCTACTCACTAAAATGTTGGTCACTGTTAAGTTTACTCTCAGCCCTTTTGATTCAAATTTCTGTTTCCACAAGCATTTCTTTCCAGCTCTTACATGTCATTCATCAACATACAGGTGTTCCCATAGACAGCCACTTTAAACTTCTCTGTTATGACCTAGAAAACTATGATAAACAGAACCATGATAAACAGCCAACTGCACTTTGAATTCCCCATTAAACTCACTACCCACTCTCATTTTATAGGCAGCTCTTCTGTACATGGCTTGCACTGCTCACACTTAGTTTTCTTAAGAACCACCAGAACATTGGTATGGTAATCTCCAAAAGGCTTTCTCCAGATGAACAAAAGCTAGATATAGTGGCTTACATTTAGCTAAGAACTTCTCGTTGTCTCAGTAAGAAGAGGGCAAAGCCAAATTGCATCTCAACTAATTTGACCTTTTCTCTAATTAGTTGTGCTAAAACTATTTCCACCACTTTCATAACTTAATCCATCAGTTTCATGTCTCTATAGTTACCCGTTTCTAAAACATCACCTTTTTCTTTGTGACAATTAAAGATTATACTATTATGCTACTCATTGGGTATTACGCCATGTTGTATCACCTGACTGACTATGTAAGTGATTAATTCAACTCCTCCTTTACCAAATGATTTGAGCATCTCAGAAACTATCTCTGTCAATCTAGCAGCATTTCAATTTTTCATCTTCCCGATTGCTTCTTTGACTCTATAACTGTTAACTTTGATAGCTGGTCTCCCTGTTGAGTATATTGGGTGTAGTTCTCTTCCTTCCACTCATTCTCCACATCATCCACCTCCCATAATACCATACCCAGGCCTCTTTCTTCTGAGCATCAGTGAGGGTAAGTGCACCAGTGTCATTCTGGACACACTGTTCCCCAATAACATCCTGATTCCCATAAACACATTATGTCCTATACAAAACACCTCATGCCTTTGAATTCACCTCATGTGCTTCTCTCTTAGCTACTTGACATTGTTCTTTCCAAGTCCCATTTTTCCAGTTTTTCCATCTCTGTCTCTTATCTTGAATAACTCTACCCAGAGTGCTGTTCCTCCATTAAGTCACTCTTTAGCTGGTTGATACCTAACTCCATCCATGGGTTTCATTAGTAGCCCATAGTAGGTTATCCCATAGAAACTATCAATAGTCCTCTATATGATGTGTATCTAAACCCTCCTTGTACACATCATGTAGAGTTTTTCCAAACCTATATGTAACAGATCCTTCTCCAAATTTCTAGTGTTTTTTTTTTTATTCTGCTTGGTTCTTTCTTATAGTGCACTAATAACTAACTGATGCTGTGTGGTTCATGTATTCTTCTCTGGGAAATGACTTAGTATTCACAATCATCTGCCTATCCCATTTTGAAGTTAATCTGCTTTGCTTGTTTAGCTGATTGCTAGATGATTAAATGGTTGGTTAGTTTCCTAAAATTAGTGTTGCAAATGGTATTGTCATTTATATCACAGAATTCTAGCAGTCTTGGTCCCTCCGCCTACACTTTCTTCTTCTCCTCCTCCACATCCCTCTTCTTCTTCTTCTTCTTTGCCCACTTATTCCTGAGAAGGTCATGGGGGCAGAGTCCTCAAACACTCCTTCCAGTTATTCCTGTCAGAAGCAACAATCTCCAACTGACCTGACTGGATCCCCAAGCCTGACCAGCTAAGCTCATGGATGTTATCCAACCATATTGCTTAGGGTCTACCACTGGGTTTCCTACCAATTAGTTTTGCCTGTAAAATCTGTCCAGCAATTCTTTCCTGAGACATTCTAACCACATGCCCATAGTTTAGAAGCTGTGATCTCTCAATTTGGAGAAGTAGCAGCTCTACTTGGAGTGACTCTCTGATCTCTGAGCTAGGCACTCTATCGACTAACGTTACTCCAAAGACCCTTCGGAGAACCCCATTTCAGTCGCTTGTATTTGCAATCGTATTCTTTCGGTCATTACCTAAGATTCATGACCATAAGTAAGGGTTGGCATGAAAACCGAATTGAAGATAGTGAGTTTGGCTTTTACACCTACCTCCCTTCTGATTACTGAATGCTGAAGCTGCACATGACTGCACCAACTCCTGCAATACTTGCACGTAATTCAGTCTCCTGTCTTCCATCATTTGTGAACATATCCCCGAGATACTTGAACACTTTCACCTGCTTTAGTGGAACTCCATTCACGTGGAGGCTTCCTTGAGGAGATGAGTGTCTCAGTTTTCACAACACTGATACAATCTAAATATAAAAAAGCTGATCCTGCTACTTACTATGCCATCAATGACGAGGCGAAGGATATAGCCACCACCCTCAAAGTAGATAACAAGTTAGAATGCTTGTCTAATAAACCAACATACAGATTCAAAAACCCTGCCAAATTGAATTTCGACTTGTAAGTAAGGTCATATTTAAAAACATTAATAGAGCTAAGAAAACTAGTTTCACTTAATTTGATATAGTTGAATCTTACCCTACGATCTCCAGGGCCTTATGTGATAAGGCCTTGAATTTTGCTACCAATTTCACTAATATATACGAGTTATACATGTTAGTTAAATCCCTCTTCTTTAATAATGAGGAATTCTAGATAAAGAAATCCATTAACAATGACCTATTCGATGTGTCAACGGGATCATTTGATGGTGCTGATATATGTGATATGGTGGGCTTTTTATCTTAGACAAACTACGTAAGAAATTCCCTGACTTACATACGGGCCTATATCATGATGACGGTCTGGCACTATCAAGCTATAAATGTAACCATGACCTTGACACATTTAGAAAAAAAAATCTGATTACTACCTTCTACAACTTAGGACTAAAAATTACAATATCTACCAACCTCACCTGTGTTAACTTCCTAGACGTTAATTTAGACTTATCTACATGCACATATAGACTATTCCAAAAACCCAGTGAGAAACTTAGATACATTCATAAGGACTCCAGCTTCCCCCACTATAGTTTTTAAAAACCTCATTAATAACTGTTTCTACTTTAGGCACAAGGCCAGCAATCACCCAGTGCATTACTGGTACTTTATTTTATCGACCCCGTAAGGATGAAAGGCAAAGTCAACCTCGGCGGGATTTGAACTCAGATCGTAAAGGGACGTAACTATGCTGGAAAGCATGGCGTCCGACCCTCTACCGATACTGCCAATCCACCGCCCTTTAATAACATCAGTAAAAGGGTTTCCAACCTCTCTTCTCGCAAAGCCATCTTTGACAAGAAAAAGAAATAGACATATAGCCATCGTGTGTTTCACACCACCGTTCACACTCAATATGAAAACCAATATAGGTGTTAAAATTCCTATCCCTCCTAGATTTTCTCTTCCCTGCAGACCATAAATACTGACAAATATCCAATCGCTATACAGTGAAAATAGGCGATTCTTGTACCAGTAACCTAAAATCCCACATCACCGACAAACGCAAAAACCTTCCATCTTACAGATGCTTATGCTGAAGGTTAGAAGCATATATGAAGCAGCAGTGACCTCCACCAACCAGGACCAACAAACTGAAGCCTGGACTTATGTAGGGATGACTGAGAGTCGTTCAAATGCTGTTTCCTAAATCACGCAACAACTTTGAGACATCCTGACAGGAACACACCACTCAGCTCGCGAAGCATGTGTGGAACTTCGAAAATAATGGCACAGCATTCTCCATTAAATGGAGAATATTAGAAAAATCCACCCCCTTTGTCAATGGGACGAAATTTTGCTAGCTGTGTAACTTGGAGAAGTGGGATATATTCTCACAACTGGCTTCAGGAAAACGCCGTTTAACTACCCACCTCGACTGCTTTAGTAGCTGTGTCAAAATGAAACAAAATTCCTTCTGAAAATAGACCGGAAAAACAGGATTAACTGAATTTATTTTCTTCGTTTTTTCAACTTAACTCTTGGGCGCCTTGTACAACACGTTTCCCCCTTTTAGTTTTTTTATAATTACCTCTCTGTTTATATAACAGACTGAATGAGTTAGTGTGTATAACCAACGAAACTTAAGTACCGGTATATGTCACTGTTGTAACTAATTATATATATATATATATATATATATATATATATATATATATATATATATATATATATATATATATATTCATATATATATATATATATATATTCATTTTATATCTTGTCTGGTGACCCTGTGATAAACATGCGAATCTCCAGTGAAACAAAACCCATTATTTAACCTGTATTTAATCTGTATGTGTGAGCACTCTGCTTTCCTTTTTGGTTGGTATCCGAGTGATGCTGGCTTAATTAAAGCATTGGGTAAGTGACAGAATGATCGGAGACACACCGGTTCTTCCGATCACTTCGTTTGCAGCATAGAGTTGTGGCCCTTTACGTTCTGAGTTCAAATATCACCGAGGTTAACTTTGCCTTTCATTCTTACGTGGTCGATAAAATAAAATAACAGTAATACACTGGAGTAATTGCTTGCCTTGTGCCAAAAGTAGAAACAATTATTATAAAATAAAGTACCAGTAATGCACTGGAGTAATTGCTGACCTTGTGCCTAAAGTAGAAGCAATTATTATAAAATAAAGTACCAGTAATGCACTGAGGTAAGAGGTAATTGATGGCTTTGTACCAAAAGTAGAAACAATTATTCCACACACACACAGAGAGAGAGAGAGAGAGAGACGTTGACATTCGTATATTCAGCAGCTGTTTGGAAAGTCATCATTTCCGTTTTGTTCGTGTTGTAGCAATGTTGCTTCTGATTATGTTGTTTTGTTTTTTGTGTTGTTAAATGTATTTTTTTTTTTTTTTTTTTTTTTTAGTAAACAATAAATATTTTCTTCCGTCTTATTACATATGCTATTCGTTCCATCATCCATGAAGAGCTTTTAGTAGGAAATTATTTAACAAAATAGACAAATAAACGAACAATCAAACAATAATATTAATATGAAAAAAGCACTTACAAGAATGACAGTGGTAGCAGGTTGTCACATCAGCTGAATATGTTCTTTTATATGGAGATTAACGAACGAAAGGCATGTCTGTCCCATTATATTTTGTATGAAAGTGTGTGTGTGTGTATATATATATATATGTATGTGTGTGTGTGTCTATATATATGTGTGTGTAAAAGGTAAACAGAAATAACAATATGTGTGTGTGTCTGTGTTTGTAAAAGGTAAGCAGAATATAATAACAATATACATATGTATATAATAACAATATATATAAATATATATATATGTGTGTGTGTGTGTGTGTAAAAGGTAAACAGAAATAACAATATATATATGTGTGTGTGTGCAAAATGGTTGTGTTTAGGAAGCCGTTAGAATGCAGGTGGCTTTGAAATGCCAATTTTTTAGGAGTATGGGGAAAGTCGATTAAATCGATCTCACTGCATTACAGGTACTTTATTATATCGATCTCGTAATGATGAAAGGCAAAGCTAACTTCGGCGGGATTTGAACTCAGAACTGTCAATCCACCTTCTGAGTAATAATATAATAATTGTTTCTACATTTGGTACAAGGCCAGCAATTACCCAGTGCATTACTGGTACTTTATTTTATCGACCCCGTAAGGATGAAAGGCAAAGTCAACCTCGGCGGGATAATATAATAATATAATATAATAATATATAATATAATAATAATATAATATAATAATAATGTAATAATATAATAATAAACTGGCAACCTCAACAAGCTTGTTTGGCGAGGAGGGTGATTTTTAGAAACCCCGCGGGATGAAAAACGAAACTCATCAAAGGGTGGAGGAATTCAGGAGAGTTAACAGCCATCCAAAGATTCGTAAAATCCCCTGCTGTGGAGTACAAAATATTAGATTGATGACCAGCGCAGGGTAGCTCACTTCAATTTTAAGGTTTGGGTGCCCCTTAAAATCGTTTACGTCACCTTCTAGAGATGGTGTCACAAAACAAAATATATATATATATATATATACCTGTCATGGTGGAACCTTAGAACCACTAACTTCAAAGAGTGAAATGAATCAAAACATTTGTTTAGTCAAAGACGTGAATGGTAGTGGAGCTACTAGTGATATGCCTCGTCCAGTAGGTGGTTGAGCAGCATAGGCCCGGTCGTCATCATGACATTGCTAATATGAAGTGGAGTAAGGAGTAAACAAGGTTGTTATGGAGTGTTATTTTAGAAGCAGGCCTGTGAATGGAAATGGTGTGTCAATATAGACAAAGGATGTTACAGGTACGACAGGAGATGGGGCTCTTTGAATTAACTGGGCAGAAGATTTGTGATTAGGCAAGGGCAATACGCAGAAACGGATGGTTATCTGAGATTCAGATTGACATGATAACGAAAAATATAAACCAGGAAGGTGTGGAGGATATAGAAACTCAGGAATCCAACAGGAAGAATATTCGATGTGATGCGGGGGGGGGGGACACATTAACATTGATGAACTGAAGGACATATCAGAAAAAGACAGATGGATGATTGTTGATATATTGGAGATATATTGGAGGCAGTAATCAAAAAAGTTTAAAACAGCAAACCAACGTCAGCTAATAGAAATAACTAACAAAGTAAACAACATCCTTGACAAGGTGTCAACTAGAACCACCACAGAAACCAACAATCTAATCAGCGCTACAAGTATCTCCATTGCTAAAGAGTTAGGTTTGAAACAAACTACACTGAAGCAGATCAAGGAACCATGGCGGAAAAGGAGAATTGAAGCGGACATCAAATGCTTAGGAAAGATATTAAATATTCTGGAAAGGGAAAAACGAGATGAATTAAGAAAAGGGGAAACGATTGAACAACTTTCAGGGAATTACAATATCAGGAGAAAGAAGATTACTACGGTAATTGAGGAGCTGAAACAAAAGGTACTTGCCAAAGCTGCAAAGATTAAGAATGTACGTTTCCAACAAAATCAAAAGAGATTCTAACAGGAGGTATATGGTATGGCTGGGAATGGTGATGTAATCCCTGATGCAGATGAAAGTAAGAAGTTTTGGAATGATATATGGAGTATAGGAAAAGAGCACAGTAGAAGTGTGGAGAGGCTGACATAAAATGACATTGGGCATAATCAACAGGGAGAATTGGTGATAACAACTAATGTGGTAACTATCCAGTGTAGAAAGATAACATATTGGAAAAGTCTCGACAGAGACGGTGTGCAACGGTTCTGGTTGAAAAAACTAAAGGCCCTTCATGGGAGAATTGCTGTGCAACTGAATGGGGAAGAGAGGTTGCCAGAATGGCAATCTTGAAGGACCCCAGAAATAATAATAATAATTGTTTCTACTTTTGGCACAAGGCCAGCAATTACCCAGTACATTACTGGTACTTTATTTTATCGACCCCGTAAGGATGAAAGCAAAGTCAACCTCGGCGGCATTTGAACTCAGACCGTAAAGGGACGTAACTAATAATAATTCAGTGTCGGTTTTTCTTTGTTTAAAATGAAATTTATAAAAGAGACTACAAAAATAAACGTTTAACAACTTCTCCAAAATAATAATTACGATTGCTTATTGGCCATAAAGGTTCATGACGTTTTATTTACAATTGTATAAATTTATAGTTGAATAATATTACAAAAGAGGGCTCGATAAGGATAAATATATATCAAATATATAAGAACCGTAGAGTAAATATTTATTAAAATAACAGATTAACGTTTAAGCAAAGAATCGCTGCTTAAATAACGAATATTTTCACGTATTGTCTGTAACATTGTTTGTTTTAAATATATACATAAATAACATTACGTGTTCAGGACATTACAAATATGTTTAAATCGTGTATAGAAATATAATTCATTGAACAATAATGATAAAGGAAAGAAAAAGGAAATGGGGGAGGGAGCAATTCACCACCAAGTGTGACAATCTGCAACACCTCACATCTTAGGAGTTAACTACACACTTTCAGGCAAGCCAACACGCTCGCAGCATTACCACGGGTGATGGCGAGGCTAAGGCGCTGAAATAACCAAACACCCTCACGGGCATCAGCCGACACCTCAGTAAGGTGAGCTGCCAGTGAAGACAAGAACTTCACTGACAGTGGCCCGACTCCACCAAACGTCTCGAACGCCACATGCTGGAAAAAATAATTGTTTGGTAAGTCCTGGTATTTCCGAATTTTATTCTGTTTGGCAGCGGAAGCAGTGACCCCAACATTTACCATGGCGTCCATGATGTGGAAGGGGGTAAAAAGAGTCGCTAACTGTGATGTCCCAGATGAGACACCTTCATCTCACCCAGGGACAAAGGGTAAGATTGTCTGGTCTCTTCCCATCACTTCTGGATATACCAAGAACTGTGGAGATATTTACCCAAGCCAGAACCCGTTTGATGATCAGGTTTAGCTCGGTGTGACGGGCAATACGACCAACATTCAGGCGTCTGGACAAACCATGTAAACCTGTGGAGTCGAGGGACCTACCGCAGCGGCATCTCAGACCCCCCACAGGCGTCGGCTCCCACACGAAGTGCAATGGAGATGCGGAGTATTTAATTCTGATAATATTCGTCAAGAAATTCATTTTTACTTTTCAGTAGAATATGTTAATTATAATTTCATGTTTAACTTGTTTGTTTTTGTTAAATTACATGAGCTTGATAATGAGAAAATTAGTTGGATTACTAAGTCCCTCCAAAATTCTAAATTTTTTTTAAAAGCATTTGAAAATCATTGACAGTGTCTTTCATTAGAAATATGGCAATGAAACAGAAACAGTTAAAGAAGCACACACAGAGGAACATGCACATTTGCAGCGATGCAAGTTATTTGGTTGTAGCGTGTGAAGAGTTGGTATTAGTTTGGTTTTGTTATTCACTTTTGTGTGGCAAAATTTGTGGTAGTAACAGTTGGCTTCGTCGGTGATTCCGTGAATTGCTTCCTCTCATATAAGCGCTATGGAAATGTTTGTGACTTATGGCAAATGAATTGTGTCTGTGTCTCATTGAGTCGATATGTGTGGCTATTTTCGTTGCCATAATCAACAATAACAAACACCGATACTTTACTAATCTTTATTAAGAAATAACTATTAAGAAATAACTAACGTCGAAGCTATTTTGACAACACAGGAAAACAACAAAGAATCAAACGTAATTGCATGTTATGTTTGTGTAAATACTGTAATAATCTGACAACATGCATGGAACTAACCTTTATCGAAGTGCCAACCCTTTTGAGAGGGCTGGAGTGTTTTGGCTAAGTGCTACATCCCTCTGCTTCCTGGAGTAAGCTCTATGTGATGTCTCTTTTGCGAGACGAGAGTAGAATGGTTTGAAGAAAGTGTTGTATTTGATAACCTGAAAATGACTCTAGTGGGATGATTTCCTAAGACTGATTGACGTCAATATTTGAAACAAAGAAAATGGCTCTTCCAACGCATCTCCTTTACCTTCCTCCGGGAAAAAGCCTTCTACATCCTGTCCGCCGGGGCTATGGTGAAGCCAGCACGTGGGATCCCATTTGTTCAGCATACGGATTAACCACACTGTTTGGCATGTTCACAGTTTAAAGACTTAAATAAGTAATAGAATAAAAAAGAATAAATGTTGCTACATGAACTACGACTTCACACTTATTTCCAATGTATGTTCTTTCATATCATATTTTTCGTATATATATATATATTTTTTTTTTTTTCTTTTTTTTTTTAGGTTTCATATGGGCTGAATGTAAACAGCTGTGGGAAGAAGGACTAAAAGCTTATGTTCGCCAGTGGTGGAATTGGCTGGATTTTATTATGTTATCACTCTACCTGGCTACATTTTCGTTACGAATTGTGGCCTACATTCAAGTAGAATCAGGAAAATATGGACCCGACAACATGCAAAGAAAGAACTGGCCAGTTAATGACCCAACCCTTATATCTGAAGGACTTTTTGCTGTTGCAAATGTTTTTAGCTTTGCTCGAATTATATTTTTGTTCCAAGCGAACCAACACTTAGGGCCATTACAAATATCCTTGGGGTGTATGTTGATAGACATTGCAAAGTTTTTATTTATATTCTTCTTGGTTTTGACGTCATTTGCGTGTGGTCTCAATCAGCTCTACTGGTACTATAACCCAAGTAACAACCCTGGAAATAGAGCATTTTCAACGTAAGTAATAACTTTCTACAACATATTTTACTTTTTATGTATCAAAAATTTATCGAAATTATCTACCGTGGATTTAGGGGTGGATTGGCAGTACCGATAGAGGGTCAGACGCCATGCTTTGACGCATAGAGTTACGGCCCTTGCCATTCTGAGTTCAAATCCCTCCGAGGTTAACTTTGCCTTTCATCCTTACGGGGGTCGATAAAATAAAGTACCAGTAATGTACTGGGTTATTGCTGGCCTTGTGCCAAAAGTAGAAACAATTATCTACCGTCTATCGCTTCACAGAAAAACTTTATTGTTGTTGATTAGGGCCATGTTGGCTAAGCTCAAGCAGTCATCATAACATATCCAGAGTTGTTGCCGTAACTTATAAAATATCACATTCATTCATCTTACATTCAATTTTTAAACGAATTTTAGTTAATTTCAATTCCAAGGTTGTCTTCCCTGTTATTTTTAACTACAATTAATCATTAAGATAATGAATATTTTTGTATTTCCTCTTACCATAAATGTTCATGTATACGTTGTATCTTTTCTCATAAAAATATGTGAAAACCCAGCACGTATTTTATCAATTAGACTTACAAAACCTCAATTCAATATATCTGCCATGAAAGTCAACTATAACAGTTAGCATCAGGAAAGCATCTGGCCATAAAACACTGCTTCAAAATGCCCCATCCAACCCATGTCAACATGGAAAAACAAACATAAAATCAAGGATGACAATGATGATAATTGTTAATATCATACGTAAAATAGAGGTGCTATTTATCCATGAGCATTTGCAGCATGTTTGTGTGTGTGTGTCACTGGGTTGTATTGCCTAAGATGCTGTTTGTAGAAGTCCTGTCAATAATTGCGTAATGGCATCAATGGAAAGTAAAGACTGACACCGCAGAAATGCGTATTAAGCATATTACGTAATAAAGGGAATGCTGGAAATCTTGATTTCGTATTCATTATTATTGTACGGATAGAGCGGTGGATTGACAGTATCCATAGAGGGTCGGGCGCCATGCTTTGCAGCATAGAGTTACGGCCCTTTACATTCTAAGTTCAAATCCCGCCGAGGTTAATTTTTCCTTTCATCCTTACTGGGTCGATAAAATAAAGTACCAGTCACGCACTGGGGTCGATTTAATCGACTTTCCTCTCCCCCAAAATTGTTGGCATTGTGCCTATATAAGAAACCATTATTATTGTATGGATATTCTGTCATGTACTACACAGGTGATCCCACATTGCAATTGGAAAGATGCATGCGACGTTGAGTGCTTGATATACTTATGCCATTATACAAACGTATTTATTTCACGAGGCTCGATAAGGATAAATATATATCAAATATATAAGAACCGTAGAGCAAATCCCGAGCAACGCCGGGCCAATCTGCTAGTAGCTCCTAAAATTCTTGAGCGCTTTGTGATGTAAAAGAGAATAAAAGCATTTACCTTCTCTGGAACTCTCCGAACATCCCCACACCAAGTAAGCTGACACCTGACAGATGTTCCTCAAGCAAGTGCATTCCTCATACAGAGAATGCGAGGACAAGGATTCCTTCTCGATTTGAAGATAATAATTGTTTCTACTTTTGGTACAAGGCCAGCAATTACCCAGTACATTACTGGTACTTTATTTTATCGACCTGTAAGGATGAAAGGCAAAGTTAACCTCGGCGGGATTTGAACTCAGATCATAAAGGGACGTAACTCTATGCTTTAAAGCATGGTGTCCGACTCTCTACCGATAAACAGCGAACTTCAAGTGAAAGTCATAATTTCGAAAATAACGTATGGAAGAAGTTTATAGATAAATTGGAAATAAAACCCTAGAATGTCATTCGCTGTCAACAGAACCAAATATAGACCTTGGTGGCCCAGGCCAGTTCAGGGGTGCTGGGCCCCTAATATAAGAACACACATACACACACACACACATTTATATATATATATATATATATATATATATATATATATATATATATATATATATATATATATATATATATATATATATATATATATATATATGTATATTTATAAAATCACCAACGTTTAACGTCCAATTTCCTCATTAACATTGGTTAGACGAGTAGTCCCATTGTAAGACAAGCCAAGTCATGTGACCATGTCTTGCTCATACAGAACTGATTTTGGCTTGGTTTCCACAGTTGGCTGCCTTTCCTAATGCCAACCACATTTACAGTGAGTACTGGGTGTTTTTTGTCCTGACACCTAAACGGCCACTTTACATTGTGGACTGGGCGCTTTTTATTGAGTCACCAACACGACCACTTTACATTGTAGACTGGGCGCTTTTTATTGAGTCACCAACACGACCACTTTACAGTGTGGACTGGGCGCTTTTTATTGAGTCACCAACACGACCACTTTACATTGTAGACTGGGCGCTTTTTATTGAGTCACCAACACGACCACTTTACAGTGTAGACTGGGCGCTTTTTATTGAGTCACCAACACAACCACTTTACAGTGTGGACTGGGCGCTTTTTATTGAGTCACCAACACGACCACTTTTCAGTGTGGACTGGGCGCTTTTTATTGAGTCACCAACACGACCACTTTTCAGTGTGGACTGGGCGCTTTTTATTGAGTCACCAACACGACCACTTTTCAGTGTGGACTGGGCGCTTTTTATTGAGTCACCAACACGACCACTTTTCAGTGTGGACTGGGCGCTTTTTAGTGAGTCACCAACACGACCACTTTACATTGTGGACTGGGCGCTTTTTATTGAGTCACCAACACGACCACTTTTCAGTGTGGACTGGGCGCTTTTTATTAAGTCACCAACAAGACCACTTTACATTGTGGACTGGGCGCTTTTTATTGAGTCACCAACACGACCACTTTACAGTGTAGACTGGGCGCTTTTTATTGAGTCACCAACACGACCACTTTACAGTGTAGACTGGGCGCTTTTTATTGAGTCACCAACACGACCACTTTACATTGTGGGCTGGGCGCTTTTTATTGAGTCACCAACACGACCACTTTACATTGTGGACTGGGCGCTTTTTATTGAGTCACCAACACGACCACTTTTCAGTGTGGGCTGGGAACTTTTTATTGAGTCACCAACACGACCACTTTACATTGTGGACTGGGCGCTTTTTATGAGTCACCAACACGACCACTTTACAGTGTGGACTGGGCGCTTTTTATTGAGTCACCAACACGACCACTTTACAGTGTGGACTGGGCGCTTTTTATTGAGTCACCAACACGACCACTTTACATTGTGGACTGGGCGCTTTTTAGTGAGTCACCAACACGACCACTTTTCAGTGTGGACTGGGCGCTTTTTAATGAGTCACCAACACGACCACTTTACATTGTGGACTGGGCGCTTTTTATTGAGTCACCAACACGACCACTTTTCAGTGTGGACTGGGCGCTTTTTAGTGAGTCACCAACACGACCACTTTTCAGTGTGGACTGGGCGCTTTTTATTGAGTCACCAACACGACCACTTTACATTGTGGACTGGGCGCTTTTTATTGAGTCACCAACACGACCACTTTACATTGTGGACTGGGCGCTTTTTATTGAGTCACCAACACGACCACTTTACAGTGTTGACGGCGCTTTTTATTGAGTCACCAACACGACCACTTTTCAGTGTGGACTGGGCGCTTTTTATTGAGTCACCAACACGACCACTTTTCAGTGTGGACTGGGCGCTTTTTATTGAGTCACCAACACGACCACTTTTCAGTGTGGACTGGGCGCTTTTTATTGAGTCACCAACACGACCACTTTACATTGTGGACTGGGCGCTTTTTATTGAGTCACCAACACGACCACTTTTCAGTGTGGACTGGGCGCTTTTTAGTGAGTCACCAACACGACCACTTTTCAGTGTGGACTGGGCGCTTTTTATTGAGTCACCAACACGACCACTTTACATTGTGGACTGGGCGCTTTTTATTGAGTCACAAACACGACCACTTTACATTGTGGACTGGGCGCTTTTTATTGAGTCACCAACACGACCACTTTACATTGTGGACTGGGCGCTTTTTATTAAGTCACCAACACGACCACTTTTCAGTGTGGGCTGGGCGCTTTTTATTGAGTCACCAACACTACCACTTTACATTGTGGACTGGGCGCTTTTTATTGAGCCACCAACACGACCACTTTACAGTGTGGACTGGGCGCTTTTTATTGAGTCACCAACACGACCACTTATCAGTGTGGACTGGGCGCTTTTTAGTGAGTCACCAACACGACCACTTTACAGTGTGGACTGGGCGCTTTTTATTGAGTCACCAACACGACCACTTTACAGTGTTGACGGCGCTTTTTATTGAGTCACCAACACGACCACTTTTCAGTGTGGACTGGGCGCTTTTTATTGAGTCACCAACACGACCACTTTTCAGTGTGGACTGGGCGCTTTTTATTGAGTCACCAACACGACCACTTTTCAGTGTGGACTGGGCGCTTTTTAATGAGTCACCAACACGACCACTTTACATTGTGGACTGGGCGCTTTTTATTGAGTCACCAACACGACCACTTTTCAGTGTGGACTGGGCGCTTTTTAGTGAGTCACCAACACGACCACTTTTCAGTGTGGACTGGGCGCTTTTTATTGAGTCACCAACACGACCACTTTACATTGTGGACTGGGCGCTTTTTATTGAGTCACCAACACGACCACTTTACATTGTGGACTGGGCGCTTTTTATTGAGTCACCAACACGACCACTTTACATTGTGGACTGGGCGCTTTTTATTAAGTCACCAACACGACCACTTTTCAGTGTGGGCTGGGCGCTTTTTATTGAGTCACCAACACGACCACTTTACATTGTGGACTGGGCGCTTTTTATTGAGTCACCAACACGACCACTTTACAGTGTGGACTGGGCGCTTTTTATTGAGTCACCAACACGACCACTTTTCAGTGTGGACTGGGCGCTTTTTATTGAGTCACCAACACGACCACTTTTCAGTGTGGACTGGGCGCTTTTTAGTGAGTCACCAACACGACCACTTTTCAGTGTGGACTGGGCGCTTTTTATTGAGTCACCAACACGACCACTTTACATTGTGGACTGGGCGCTTTTTATTGAGTCACCAACACGACCACTTTACATTGTGGACTGGGCGCTTTTTATTGAGTCACCAACACGACCACTTTACATTGTGGACTGGGCGCTTTTTATTAAGTCACCAACACGACCACTTTACAGTGTGGACTGGGCGCTTTTTATTGAGTCACCAACACGACCACTTTTCAGTGTGGACTGGGCGCTTTTTATTAAGTCACCAACACGACCACTTTACAGTGTGGACTAGGCGCTTTTTATTGAGTCACCAACACGACCACTTTACAGTGTGGACTGGGCGCTTTTTATTGAGTCACCAACACGACCACTTTACAGTGTAGACTGGGCGCTTTTTATTGAGTCACCAACACGACCACTTTTCAGTGTGGGCTGGGCGCTTTTTATTGAGTCACCAACACGACCACTTTACATTGTGGACTGGGCGCTTTTTATTGAGTCACCAACACGACCACTTTTCAGTGTGGGCTGGGAACTTTTTATTGAGTCACCAACACGACCACTTTACATTGTGGACTGGGCGCTTTTTATGAGTCACCAACACGACCACTTTACAGTGTGGACTGGGCGCTTTTTATTGAGTCACCAACACGACCACTTTACAGTGTGGACTGGGCGCTTTTTATTGAGTCACCAACACGACCACTTTTCAGTGTGGACTGGGCGCTTTTTAGTGAGTCACCAACACGACCACTTTTCAGTGTGGACTGGGCGCTTTTTAATGAGTCACCAACACGACCACTTTACATTGTGGACTGGGCGCTTTTTATTGAGTCACCAACACGACCACTTTTCAGTGTGGACTGGGCGCTTTTTAGTGAGTCACCAACACGACCACTTTTCAGTGTGGACTGGGCGCTTTTTATTAAGTCACCAACACGACCACTTTACATTGTGGACTGGGCGCTTTTTATTGAGTCACCAACACGACCACTTTACATTGTGGACTGGGCGCTTTTTATTGAGTCACCAACACGACCACTTTACAGTGTTGACGGCGCTTTTTATTGAGTCACCAACACGACCACTTTTCAGTGTGGACTGGGCGCTTTTTATTGAGTCACCAACACGACCACTTTTCAGTGTGGACTGGGCGCTTTTTATTGAGTCACCAACACGACCACTTTTCAGTGTGGACTGGGCGCTTTTTAATGAGTCACCAACACGACCACTTTACATTGTGGACTGGGCGCTTTTTATTGAGTCACCAACACGACCACTTTTCAGTGTGGACTGGGCGCTTTTTAGTGAGTCACCAACACGACCACTTTTCAGTGTGGACTGGGCGCTTTTTATTGAGTCACCAACACGACCACTTTACATTGTGGACTGGGCGCTTTTTATTGAGTCACCAACACGACCACTTTACATTGTGGACTGGGCGCTTTTTATTGAGTCACCAACACGACCACTTTACATTGTGGACTGGGCGCTTTTTATTAAGTCACCAACACGACCACTTTTCAGTGTGGGCTGGGCGCTTTTTATTGAGTCACCAACACTACCACTTTACATTGTGGACTGGGCGCTTTTTATTGAGCCACCAACACGACCACTTTACAGTGTGGACTGGGCGCTTTTTATTGAGTCACCAACACGACCACTTATCAGTGTGGACTGGGCGCTTTTTAGTGAGTCACCAACACGACCACTTTACAGTGTGGACTGGGCGCTTTTTATTGAGTCACCAACACGACCACTTTGCAGTGTGGACTGGGCGCTTTTTATTGAGTCACCAACACGACCACTTTACATTGTGGACTGGGCGCTTTTTATTGAGTCACCAACACGACCACTTATCAGTGTGGGCTGGGCGCTTTTTGTCGTGGCACCAAAACGCCCACTTTTCAGTGTGAGCTGTGGACTTGAGTGGGGAGGTGCGTGAGGTTTGGGGAGCTGGATTAGGGGTCATGGGTAGAGTGTTAAGATGTGGGTGTGGCATTACGGCGTGAGAGGTGTATGGAAGGTGGATGGTGAGGAAGGAGGTATGTACTAGATGTATGCTTCAGTCGTGCACACGGGAAGGCGGATCTTCTGTATTACTGCATAACGCCAGAGATCTCGGTCCTATATCATCCCCTTTGAGAGGTGCAATTGTGCAGAGTCAGCTTTTATTACCTCATGCCAAGTTTTCCTACTCTATAACTTTCTTCAACTTTGAGCTCTCTGCACATTTCTATACATCCATCATCCTTTTATATGCATCACATGTCCATACCAACACAATCTCCTCTCTTGTACACTGCAACTGATACCTCTTCTCTTAATTTTTATTTATTTTCTATTATAGTTTCAATTACATGCGCTTATGCTTGTTTAATGTGCGTGTATTTACACATTTGCTGCTGTATGTGTGTATAGCTTCATATTATGTTTGTTTAATGTGAACTCAAAGAACAAACACCAGAAAGCATTTAATCCAATACTTTAACAATTCTCCACCTACACTTAATTTTTTTTCCCAATTCTAGCAACTCAAGATTAACTTATGTTTCTCTTGATTCCATGAAGTATTTAGCAATTGAGAGTGAAATACTTCCCCCTTAGACAGTATGTCTCTCCCCAACAAGTTTTACCCCCAGCTGTTACCGGTACTCATTTTCAACTGAGTGCACTGGAGCAATATGAAATGATGTGCCTTGCTTAATACCACAAAATATGACCCAGTCATGAGATCAAACTCAACATCCTAGCCACTAGTACAAGTGTTTTCACTATGCATATGATATGGGATACTAGAATTTAACTGTTGTGAACATTCACTCTATACTTAACAGTACCCCAAAAGAAAAAAAAAGCAAACTCTTCTACCAGATAGAAATCTAAGGAAAAAAGAAAAATGACATTATATGAGTGTATCATAAATAGTAGAGTAATTTATCAGTTAAGGTGAAATATGTGGTAAATTATTAGATAATTTTCAATGACCTGTTGTTAAATAAGAGAAAATTAGGAAAATAAGACAAATTATTCAATTTGTTTCATGGGATTTGAGTTAAACAAGGAAAAATGAATTATTCAATTTCTTTCATTGAATAGAGGTTAAATAAGAGAAAATTATGGAAATAGGGCAAATTTTTCAATTTCTTTCAGTGAACAGAAAATAAGACAAATTATTTAATTGCTTTCAATGGTTGGAAGTTTAAATAAGATAAAATGAGGAAATACGAAAATAAGAGGAAATGAGGTTATTCATGACTATAATCGTAAATTGGGGAATCTCAGCATCAGGATGCTTGTTTGGCAAGATCGGCAAATTTTTTATGGTAAAAAAATAGATATTTAGTTTTTATTTTATAAAATTCATCATTATTATGTGCTATACTCTTGATAAAGCATCTACATACTTCAACTTTACTAGAATGAAAAGTGGTTGTCTTTAAGAAAAGGTATACTATTTGAGAGAGAAAGTGAGAGATGAATCAATTCCTGTATTTGACTGGTACAATATTTTATCAACCCTGAAAGAATAAAAGGCAATATTCACCTCGGCAGGATTTGAACACATAAGGTGAGGAGCCAGAAAGAATATAACATTTATCCAATGCTGTAACAATTCTACTAATCAACCACCCAATATTCAAGTACAAATTACAAAGAGTTTAAAACATTTGGGGCCTTTGTTTCATCTGAACTAGCCTTTTGATCTCACAAATTTTTAAAATAATACAAATTATTCAATTTTTTTTCTAATGGACAAAACTTAAATGAATAATTTCTTTCAACAATTGGAAAATGATGTGATGTATTTTTGTGGATTTGTTGTGGTGTCAATACACTGTGACCTAGTTTAATGCTACCTCCAAGTCCATCGATGCATTTATCAGAGTCTGTTCTGTTGCAAAAGTTAAGACCGGGGCTTCTGGCAGGGATATATTATTATTGCAGTCTCATAGCAACAACATCATTTGCATTTACCCAAAAGTTTTATTAAAAGAATCACACTGAACTTTGTAGAAGATGTTAGCATTTGATGGGAGCTAAAATGTTAGATGGTTCTGAAGAGAAATGCCAGTGTTTGTGATATAGCCTATGTTATGTTAAAGATTTGGCTTTACCAGGAGAGATCATCTGTGATTGTGAGACCTTACATTTGAAGTGATCACAAAAGGGCTCTAGTTGTGATAATGTTTTCTCATGTAAACAGTTCGACATACATGTGTCATATTTTAAATATCCCTGACAGCACATATGCTTCACCCCTGATTCATTTAAAACTACTAGATGAATGTCTAAAACCAACCTCTTAGGTATCACCTCAAAATACAACCTAAACCCAGAGTTTAAAATTGCTCAAGTTGTTCACAATTAACTGCACCTCAGCAGTTCAGGTAAAAACAAAAAAAAACATGGTCTACAACACTTGGAAAATATTATCAGCTCTTATAAACTGAATTGTTACCCAACACCTCAACTTTTGTAAAACCATCAACCAAATGCAAGATATGCCTGTGTGACTTGCCATCACTAATGATGTACTGCAGTTAAAACATTTCAGAATTACCTTGAGTACTGCAACAAATGTCAATAAAAACAAAGTTCAACCAATGTTGACACCTTTCATGCAACAAATTTTATTTTCAACTCATCTCTTTCACTGAGCTAGATTGCTGGATCAAATGCAAACCAGTGTTGGGTGTCTTGTCTGGCATCTAGGGTGCCTGGCAACACTCTAGATACCACTTTCACAGATGAACAACATAATCAGTAACTGGGAAATAACACTTGCTTTCTATAGAGGATTAGTGGAAGGTATGAATGATAATGACCTGGGAGCATCAACAAGGCAAATCCTCCACCCTAATGGGATCCAATCCATAACACATTCTGACAGCCGGGAGTTTGTGAGTATTCCCACTCCCACTTTTGCAGTCATTTCTGGCACCACACCTCAATAGTGGAGTTTCCATCTTCCATCTAAATCTAAAACATCAAAGTCACGGAACTTTGTGGTGAGACACCGACTATATCTAGCAAGTAGCATCTAGCCTCCTCCACTAGTTCCTGCTCCTTACCTGTAAGGGTTGTGATGTTCCAGGTTCTAATTGTCAAGGTTTGCTCCTTTCCGGGCCCTCTTTGGAGTTCCGGGATATGCGATCTTTGTGTGTCCATCCCATGCCTCCCAGAATAGGTCACAGGCATATCGCCAGTTTTTGTGGCACAAAATGGAGATTGCAATATATTTTTTAATAAGCCCCTCTACATAAAGCTTGAACGTATCTCTTGTTAACCTGTGCAAAGACAATGCTGTATGGTTCTTTTTTGTTTTCCTCATCACATTGTAGTTTCAGTTTCAGTTGTCTTATTTGCAACAGTCACCAATCTGGTACTTTGTCAAACCTGCAAAGACTAGGTTTTTTTAGAGGTTGCCTTTACTTGCTTCATCATAGCTATGTCACTGGGTTGTGGGATTTTTATTTCAGAGCTACCATTGCTCCATCTCCCCTAGTAGTTTACGGCTTTTGGTCTGGGGTTGCTTATTCGTTGCCTACTTATATCACAACTAGCCATCATATCTGGTAGCCATATTGCTATCTACCACCTGCAACTGGTTCTCTAGCAAAACAGCTTTACGAGAATGGGTATATAGTGAAAATTAACTCACCGCCTTCTTTTACAAAGAAGGTACAACATGTCTTCATCTACCTGGTAGCTATTGTGAAGGAAGTTATATGGTGGACTCACCTGAAAGGATTGAGAACAGGAATCTTCCTCTATGGCCAAGACCTCATCAACTTCTTTTTCAAAATTGCAGCCATTTGATGTAAAATGTCTGGCAAGTTCTGTCGGACTACTATCATACACAATAACAGTAGTTCGACAGAACTTGCCAAATATTTTGCCTCACTTTTGAAAAAGACTTGAACGTGCATATTCTCAGAAAATATTCTGAATCTGCTACACTTTCGGTACTCAAAATACATGAGGGAGGGATATGTTTGCGGGTTATTAACATCACACCCTGGAGGAATGAACAAAATGACAGGAGAATTTCATCATATTTACACAAACCTGTTTGATTAAATATTCTTTTTATTTTTATTTTTCTGTTTTCTTGCCATCTCTTTTTTTTCCTCATGGGGACGCAGGTTGACCTCGTTCATATTTTGGATTTGAATTTCTATAATTTTGAATTTTTATCACTTTTCATTTTGAACTCGACAAAGACAGACTAGCTGTCAAAATATCGTTCAACCAATCTATTGCAATCGCATTGTGTTCTTCATATTGTCTATTTACCTTTGTGAAGAAGAGTTACACCAATCCTTTTAAAATATTATTATTATTATTATTGTTATTGTTATTGCTTGAATCTCAGTCATTGATGTTGGTTAACTGGAAAGTCCGTTGGATTGAATATCAAGCCACTACCTGCAGCTTCAGATATTCAGGACGTATCGGAGGGTTCTTGCCGTTCCAAGCAAGCATGCCTTTTGAAGCGTTCCAAAAAGCGTGAAGGGGCCGATTTTCTTTAACCATCCCTGGAAACCTTTGGAGATAGTCCCCAGTGCGCCTATGACAATCGGGATCACTTTGACTTCATGGCAGTTCCAAATCCTTTTCACCTCCCACTTTAGGTCCTGGTATCGGTTAATTTTCTCCCTCTCCTTCTCTTGCACTCTCGTGTCGAACGGGCAGGCCACATCCACAATCAGGCACGATCTTTTTTCTTTGTCCACAACCACCAGGTCAGGTCTATTGTGTTCCAGTTTTTTGTCCGTCTGTATCCTAAAATCCCACAGCACCTTCACCTGACTGTTCTCCATCACCGCCTCTGGCCTATGCTCATACCATTTCTCAGAATGTGGTAGATTGTTTACTTTGCACAGGTGCCAGTAGATCACCCTGCCCATCACATCGTGTCTCCAGCCCTTATAGTGGGTCTGGGCTAGGTGTTTACACTCGGACACAATGTGAGCCACAGTCTCCTCTCTCCACAGATCCTGCACAGTAGGCTAGCCTCCTCCCTGTAGATATGGTGCTTCAACCACTTCGTTTTGAGGGCCTGCTCCTGCGCAGCCATTAGCATTCCTTCTGTAGCCTTTTTGAGGTCTCCTCTTCTCAACCAGTTCCATGTCTGTGGATCTCTAAATTCAGTTTTCTCAAAGAAGGTACTATGAAGGGATTTTCCCTTAAGGCTGCTCTTCCTCCTTGATGTTATTTCCTCCTTGGATATCCCCTGGCCTACTGTCCCCTCCTTCAGTACAGCTCTGAGCATTGGCTCCTTACTATAGGTCACGTATTTGTATAGGTTGTTTTTCTCCATCTGAACACAGTCCTCTATGCTGATAAGACCTCTTCCACCCTCAGATCTCCTTAGGTAGAGTCTATCGACATCACTCCTCTTGTGGAACATGTTGTAGATAGTCAATAGCTTCCTAGTCTTCCTATCCATTTCTTTTTGTTCAGCAACATTCCATCTCAGAATTCCCGCACTGTACCTAATAATAGACACAGCTCGGGAATTTACTGCGCTTATGGCATTTCTGCTGTTCAGATGTGACTTCAATACGCTCCTTATTCTCCGAATGTATTCAGTTCTTAACAATTCCTTCATTTTTTTGTTCTTTATGCCATCAGCCTCCAGAACGCCCAAATACTTGTATCCTTCCTCAGAGTCAATTTCCTTTATCATCTCACCTGTTGGTATCTGGATCCCGTTACTTCTGCTCAACCTACCCCTCCTCATCACAATGACTCCACATTTACCAATACCAAACTGCATACATATATCACTGCTGAAAATACGGACAGTGTCAACAAGCACATCCAACTCCTTCTCACTTTTAATTATTATTATTATTATTATTATTATTATTATTATTATTATTATTATTATTATTATTATTATTCACAGGCGGTGAATTGGCAGTATCGGTAGAGGGTCGGACGCCATGCTTTGACGCATAGAGTTACGTCCCTTGCCATTCTGAGTTCAAATCCCGTCGAGGTTAACTTAGCCTTTCATCCTAACGGTTGTCGATAAAATAAAGTACCAGTAATACACTTGAATAATTGCTGGCCTTGTGCCTCTTGTAGAAACAATTATTATTATTATTATTATTATTATTATTATTATTATTATTATTATTATTATTATTATTATTATTATTATTATTATTATTATTATTTCAGGCTTGGAGCTAGTTATGGAACTCTGTTCTGGTCGTTGTTTAGCTTAACTCAGCTAAAAGATATCAAGATTGAAGATGGACCGAAATTCACAGAATTAATGGGCGAAATTTTGTTCATGGCATATCATGCAATGGCTATCATTGTCTTAATCAACATGCTAATTGCCATGATGTCTAATTCATATCAAGAAATTGAGGTAAGTGTGACATTGTTGGTGGTAGTACTGTTGATGTCATTTCATCATCATCATTATCATCATTGTTGTAATCATTGTTGTCATTGCCATCATTGTTGATGTCATCACCATCATCATCATCATCATTCTCATCATAATAATGATAATTCTTATCACCATTGTCATCATCATCATCTTCATCATTATCAACATCCTCATCATAATGATCATAATTCTCATCACCATTGTCATCATCATCATCTTCACCATCATTATTATCAACAAAAGATTGCAGTGTGTGTGCGTGCGCGTGGACTTGTATATCTAATAATGGTATTTTGGGGGGAGATGTAGCCACGGATGCTGCTGTTAATGAAGATGATGTCAATGATGCTGAGAATCATGATCATTATGATGAGGAAGTTGATAATAATTGTTTCTACTTTTGGGCACAAGGCCAGCAATTATCCCAGTGTATTACTGGTACTTTATTTTATCGACCATGCCAAAAATGGTAAGTATATATGAGACATGTTTCTCCAACCCATCTAATCTCAAACAGTAATGATCTATTCAACCCATGCCAATATGAAATGTGGAGGAAAAATCATGATGATGATAATATATTGGATAGATATACATATACCTTATATAAAACATTGTTTTGCTTGTTTTTACACCTATGGTTCTATTTTTGGACTTTGGAAGTTTCCTTTATAATTCTATATTCAAAATATACATATATATGTATGTAAATAAATATATATATATATATATATATATCATCATTATTTTACTCCGCTTTTCCCTGCTTGCAAGGGTGGGACGAGAACTGATTCTGGCTTGATTTCTACAGCTGGATGCCCATCCTAACACCAACCTCATTTACAGTGAGTGCTGGGTGCTTATTTTTCCATGGCGCCTACACGACCACTTTACAGTGGAATGATAGGGTCCCCAGTCGCTATCATCTCATTTCTACAGCTGAGTAAACTGGAGCAATGTGAAATAAAGTGTCTTGCTCAAGGAAACAACACATCACCCAGTCTGAGAACTCACAACCTTTTGACTGCAAGGCCAATGCTCTAACCACTAAGCCATATGCCTCCATATATATATATATGTATGTATATATATATATATATGTA
>OZ024744.1:34871773-34874273 GCA_964016885.1 Eledone cirrhosa
ATATATATAGAAATTGGAATAAATGCTCTGAAATAGCGATATATATGTGAATATAGACATAGAATATTCGAAGATATTCTGTATGTTTATAATAAACATTTTGAAGACCTAATCGCTATAGAATAGAATACGTCACGTATTACAATTAGATTCTCGATAAAAGCAAGGGAAGTAAATCTACGCGTTTCATTCTTATTAGAAATCGTCAGGACTACATATCCAGTGCTTTTATCGAGAATGACACAGCTAGAGACTTATAGAATACTTAGCTGTGTACAGGAACTGGTTTGAAAGAGCGGTTGCCGGTCCGGCAGAAATTAGAAATTGGAATAAATGCTCTGAAATAGCGATATATATGTGAATATAGACATAGAATATTCGAAGATATTCTGTATGTTTATAATAAACATTTTGAAGACCTAATCGCTATAGAATAGAATACGTCACGTATTACAATTAGATTCTCGATAAAAGCAAGGGAAGTAAATCTACGCGTTTCATTCTTATTAGAAATCGTCAGGACTACATATCCAGTGCTTTTATCGAGAATGACACAGCTAGAGACTTATAGAATACTTAGCTGTGTACAGGAACTGGTTTGAAAGAGCGGTTGCCGGTCCGGCAGAAATTAGAAATTGGAATAAATGCTCTGAAATAGCGATATATATGTGAATATAGACATAGAATATTCGAAGATATTCTGTATGTTTATAATAAACATTTTGAAGACCTAATCGCTATAGAATAGAATACGTCACGTATTACAATTAGATTCTCGATAAAAGCAAGGGAAGTAAATCTACGCGTTTCATTCTTATTAGAAATCGTCAGGACTACATATCCAGTGCTTTTATCGAGAATGACACAGCTAGAGACTTATAGAATACTTAGCTGTGTACAGGAACTGGTTTGAAAGAGCGGTTGCCGGTCCGGCAGAAATTAGAAATTGGAATAAATGCTCTGAAATAGCGATATATATGTGAATATAGACATAGAATATTCGAAGATATTCTGTATGTTTATAATAAACATTTTGAAGACCTAATCGCTATAGAATAGAATACGTCACGTATTACAATTAGATTCTCGATAAAAGCAAGGGAAGTAAATCTACGCGTTTCATTCTTATTAGAAATCGTCAGGACTACATATCCAGTGCTTTTATCGAGAATGACACAGCTAGAGACTTATAGAATACTTAGCTGTGTACAGGAACTGGTTTGAAAGAGCGGTTGCCGGTCCGGCAGAAATTAGAAATTGGAATAAATGCTCTGAAATAGCGATATATATGTGAATATAGACATAGAATATTCGAAGATATTCTGTATGTTTATAATAAACATTTTGAAGACCTAATCGCTATAGAATAGAATACGTCACGTATTACAATTAGATTCTCGATAAAAGCAAGGGAAGTAAATCTACGCGTTTCATTCTTATTAGAAATCGTCAGGACTACATATCCAGTGCTTTTATCGAGAATGACACAGCTAGAGACTTATAGAATACTTAGCTGTGTACAGGAACTGGTTTGAAAGAGCGGTTGCCGGTCCGGCAGAAATTAGAAATTGGAATAAATGCTCTGAAATAGCGATATATATGTGAATATAGACATAGAATATTCGAAGATATTCTGTATGTTTATAATAAACATTTTGAAGACCTAATCGCTATAGAATAGAATACGTCACGTATTACAATTAGATTCTCGATAAAAGCAAGGGAAGTAAATCTACGCGTTTCATTCTTATTAGAAATCGTCAGGACTACATATCCAGTGCTTTTATCGAGAATGACACAGCTAGAGACTTATAGAATACTTAAACCAGTTCCTGTACACAGCTAAGTATTCTATAAGTCTCTAGCTGTGTCATTCTCGATAAAAGCACTGGATATGTAGTCCTGACGATTTCTAATAAGAATGAAACGCGTAGATTTACTTCCCTTGCTTTTATCGAGAATCTAATTGTAATACGTGACGTATTCTATTCTATAGCGATTAGGTCTTCAAAATGTTTATTATAAACATACAGAATATCTTCGAATATTCTATGTCTATATTCACATATATATCGCTATTTCAGAGCATTTATTCCAATTTCTAATTTCTGCCGGACCGGCAACCGCTCTTTCAAACCAGTTCCTGTACACAGCTAAGTATTCTATAAGTCTCTAGCTGTGTCATTCTCGATAAAAGCACTGGATATGTAGTCCTGACGATTTCTAATAAGAATGAAACGCGTAGATTTACTTCCCTTGCTTTTATCGAGAATCTAATTGTAATACGTGACGTATTCTATTCTATAGCGATTAGGTCTTCAAAATGTTTATTATAAACATACAGAATATCTTCGAATATTCTATGTCTATATTCACATATATATCGCTATTTCAGAGCATTTATTCCAATTTCTAATTTCTGCCGGACCGGCAACCGCTCTTTCAAACCAGTTCCTGTACACAGCTAAGTATTCTATAAGTCTCTAGCTGTGTCATTCTC
>OZ024744.1:34879273-34881773 GCA_964016885.1 Eledone cirrhosa
TAAAGATATAGAGTCCTTGCGAGGTCTGCCGACTTATCAAGAGGATACCTCATTTTACTAGCCTCAAGAACGCGTCTACACGACGTGAGAAAGAATCCCAAAAGGCGGAGGGGGAGATAGTCACGCGATATAACGGTCGAGAAACAGAGCTAAGCCTCTTATAACCCCGAAGAAAATACCACGGAGGCGGAGGGGGTATTTATATCGAAGCCGTAGAAGAGGTGGTGAAGGAGGCGAGAAGTATGAGTAATGGCAGCTTTCCAGCAGTCACCACACTTCAAAGATTACTCAACCAGAGGGAGTTATTAACAATATATTTAGAAACACACAGATACATGCGGGGACACACATATACATGAATGCATCCACACCCAACCGTGAGTTAAGGGTGCCAACCTCACCGATGTTGCTCAATGAATGACTGGGACAGACCAATCCGGTTGAACCAGACTGAACCAGTATCAGAGTTAAAAATACATTATGAAGAGAGAAGAAACATTTAGATATAATTAGTAATAAAATGTATCATACCTAAACTGCTCCTAGATTCCTCGACTACGTAGTTTCGTGGCATAAACAAAAACAATACATCATAAAGATATAGAGTCCTTGCGAGGTCTGCCGACTTATCAAGAGGATACCTCATTTTACTAGCCTCAAGAACGCGTCTACACGACGTGAGAAAGAATCCCAAAAGGCGGAGGGGGAGATAGTCACGCGATATAACGGTCGAGAAACAGAGCTAAGCCTCTTATAACCCCGAAGATATATATATATATATATATACACATATATATATCGTTATACTTGGGGAGGGTCATATTTGTGTAATAATATTGCCAGAATTAATAACAGAACACACTAACTGTTTGGTTAGTTTTCGCTTCTGTATCTTTTATTCTGTTAATTTAATTTATTCGGTCCTCGATGTTGCCATTGACTGACCAACGGTCAAAAATACAGATACAATATAGACACAAACACATATATATAGTCTAACAAAGTTCTTTTGTTGCGCATCTGCAACATCGTCAGTGTTGCTATTATGTTTCCTCCCGTTGCATTGTATGCTTACGCCATCTTTATTTAGTCTGTTTATTTATTTATTTATTTGTTTATTTTTGTTTGTCTTCTCTGCGCATGCGGTTGCGTATAGTGTTTTGTTTGATGTGCGTTCGTGTTTGGGTGACTCTGTATTGGTTAATGTATTCTATCTTAGTTTACTAGTTTGTGTTTATATGTGTTTGTTGTTATTGTGCTTGTGTATGTATTTATTTATTTATTTATATTTCTCTTAGGTCAGTGTTGTTTGTTTGGGTGTTGTTATTCCATTCCTTTTTACTGTTTAGCCTTGGCCTTCTAAGTTCTATTTCGCTGGCCTCTCTGATTTGACTACCGGCTGGGTCATTTCTATGTTTAGATATTATTCTAACTTCTATGTTGTCTATGTTACCGTTGTGTTGTTGTCTGGCATGTTCGTATAGTACTGAACCGTTTTTTTCGTCCTTTTAGTCCTTTTAGTTCCCCCCCCCCCCCCCCAGTGTTGGTCTATCCTTTCACCTATGCTACGAGCTGTCTCGCCTATGTATGTTGTTGTCATGTTTATGCAATTACCCTCTGTACATCTTATGCTATAGACTACGTTTACAGTTTATCCGGGGGTTTACTCTACATATGATACATTTCCTATTAGTACAGTGGGTTTTCTTAAAAGGGTAGGTTTTGCTGATCAGGGATTTTATTGTGGTTCCTGGCTTTTCTACCACCTAAATCTTTAAGTGGGTCTTTCTCAGGGCCTTTCTACACTGGTTAGCTAATTTCCCTCCAGGGGTGGCGTCCACAAACATGACACTCTGGTATCTCTGGTTGTCGTACCATGAGGTGGCTTTCCCTATCTTATGTCTAGTCCTATCTAAGCTATTCCATGATTTGCTCCTGTATAATGGGCAAATTCCTTTCATGTCCAGTTCTATGAGGGTCTTATACTTCTCCGTGGCTCCTTCGTATACTCTGACTCTGTCTCTTTGGTTGTAGCCAGAGAACTGCATGCGGTTGATGAAGTGTTGGATGTATCTTTCCATTTCTGTTGGGTCGCACATGTGGGACACGTTCTTCATCACAAGTACCAAGTCTGCGATCAGAATATTAAACTTAGCACTACTGGACATTGCTGAGTTTTTGAGTATCAGGTATTTGGAGGCCATGGGTTTAGCATAGTGTGAGTGGAGAATTTTGGTTCTCTCGTCTATAGTGTTAATCCAGAGTTCCGTGTCTAATACAGGTAGTTTATTGTTAGGGTGTTTGGAAGGGTAGTCGATAGTTACAGTTATACTCTGGTGTATGGAATTAGCTATCTGCTGGATGCTTTCCATTGTGCTACATTCGGACTGGATGTTGTGGTACCAACATAACTTTACATCGAAAGGGGTGGTGTGGATGGGTGGGGGTGTTAGGACGGGGGTGTATTTTTGTTAGAGGTGCCTACTGACTGTAGGTCTCG
>OZ024744.1:34886773-34896773 GCA_964016885.1 Eledone cirrhosa
TCTATAAGTCTCTAGCTGTGTCATTCTCGATAAAAGCACTGGATATGTAGTCCTGATGAATTCTAACAAGAATGAAACGCGTAGATTGCTTCCCTTGCTTTTATCGAGAATCTAATTGTAATGCGTGACGTATTCTATTCTATAGCGATTAGGTCTTCAAAATGTTTATTATAAACATACAGAATATTTTCGAATATTCTATGTCTATACTCACATATATATCGCTATTTCAGAGCATTTTTCCAATTTCTAATTTCTGCCGGACCGGCGGCCGCTCTTTCAAACCAGTTCCAGTACACAGCTAAGTATTCTATAAGTCTCTAGCTGTGTCATTCTCGATAAAAGCACTGGATATGTAGTCCTGATGAATTCTAACAAGAATGAAACGCGTAGATTGCTTCCCTTGCTTTTATCGAGAATCTAATTGTAATGCGTGACGTATTCTATTCTATAGCGATTAGGTCTTCAAAATGTTTATTATAAACATACAGAATATTTTCGAATATTCTATGTCTATACTCACATATATATCGCTATTTCAGAGCATTTTTCCAATTTCTAATTTCTGCCGGACCGGCGGCCGCTCTTTCAAACCAGTTCCAGTACACAGCTAAGTATTCTATAAGTCTCTAGCTGTGTCATTCTCGATAAAAGCACTGGATATGTAGTCCTGATGAATTCTAACAAGAATGAAACGCGTAGATTGCTTCCCTTGCTTTTATCGAGAATCTAATTGTAATGCGTGACGTATTCTATTCTATAGCGATTAGGTCTTCAAAATGTTTATTATAAACATACAGAATATTTTCGAATATTCTATGTCTATACTCACATATATATCGCTATTTCAGAGCATTTTTCCAATTTCTAATTTCTGCCGGACCGGCGGCCGCTCTTTCAAACCAGTTCCAGTACACAGCTAAGTATTCTATAAGTCTCTAGCTGTGTCATTCTCGATAAAAGCACTGGATATGTAGTCCTGATGAATTCTAACAAGAATGAAACGCGTAGATTGCTTCCCTTGCTTTTATCGAGAATCTAATTGTAATGCGTGACGTATTCTATTCTATAGCGATTAGGTCTTCAAAATGTTTATTATAAACATACAGAATATTTTCGAATATTCTATGTCTATACTCACATATATATCGCTATTTCAGAGCATTTTTCCAATTTCTAATTTCTGCCGGACCGGCGGCCGCTCTTTCAAACCAGTTCCAGTACACAGCTAAGTATTCTATAAGTCTCTAGCTGTGTCATTCTCGATAAAAGCACTGGATATGTAGTCCTGATGAATTCTAACAAGAATGAAACGCGTAGATTGCTTCCCTTGCTTTTATCGAGAATCTAATTGTAATGCGTGACGTATTCTATTCTATAGCGATTAGGTCTTCAAAATGTTTATTATAAACATACAGAATATTTTCGAATATTCTATGTCTATACTCACATATATATCGCTATTTCAGAGCATTTTTCCAATATATATATATATATGTATATATATATATATGTATATATATATATGCATATATATATATATAAGTATATAGATATATATATGTATATTTATATATATGTATATATATATATATATATATATATATATATATATATATATGTATATATATATATATATATATATATATATATATATGTATATGTATATATATATATATATATATATATATATATATATATATATATATATATATATATATATATATATACGAGGTAGAAATGAAATTTCATTGCATTCTTTTCCATTTATCGTTTCCGGTGCGCCCGGCCGACTAACTCACTAGATATGCAAATTAGGCTGCTCAGCAGTTAATATGCATAAGAAAAGTATATACTTTCAGACGTTCTACCATCTGACAGAAAGGTATACGATGCTGACGATAGCTAATAAGCTTGAAACTAGTACATCGTTCCTGTGTCAGTGTTGAACAAAAAGGTGACGTGGTTGCCTAAACACTGTCCGGCGTAATTCGGGCTGTTTGTTTGTTTACAAACAAACAAACCGGGCATTATAATAAATGTTCGGTAAACCGATACTTGCATATATATATATATATGTGTGTGCATGTATGTATATATATACATACTACTGTACGTCTGTATACATATATGTATGTACGTGTACATACATACTTAAACTTAAGTATCAGCCGTACTAAGAGTGAGAAATGAAATTTCATTTCATTCTTTTCCATATATGTATATATATATATATATATTTATATATATATACTGGTATGTATATATATATATATATATATACTGGTATGTATATATATATATATATATATATATATATATATATATATATATATATATATATATATATATATATCGAATGTAAAAAAGTAACAGACGAGTTGATATATATAAAAACAAATACTAGAAAGAAAAAAGATTTTTCCAGTAGAAAATGTTGAAGAGATTCTTTCAGTGAAATATCAAAACATTAATTTATTTACAACCGGTTTCAGCATTAAATGTATTGTCAATTGTGGATATGCAGAATATTGTTAAGTTGCATATTTGTACAAATAGTGATAATAATAATAATAATAATAATAATAATAATAATGATAATAATAATGATAATAATAATAATGGAGGCACATGGCTTAGTGGTTAGAGCATTGGCCTTGCAATCGAAAGGTTGTGAGTTCAATTCTCAGACCGAGTGATGTGTTGTTTCCTTGAGCAAGACACTTTATTTCACATTGCTCCAGTTTACTCAGCTGTAGAAATGAGATGATAGGGACTGGGTCCATATCATTCCACTGTAAAGTGGATGTGTAGGTGCCACGACAAAAAAGCACCCAGCACTCACTGTAAATGAGGTTGGTTTTAGGAAGGGCATCCAGCTGTAGAAATCAAGCCAGAATCAGTTCCCGTCCCACCCTTGCAAGCAGGGAAAAGCGGACGTAAAATGAAATGAATGAATGAATGAATGAATAAGGGGAGGCTATTAACAGAGAAGGATGGACAGAGAATTGAACTTTCTTCTCTGAATGAACATGTATGTGAAGATTAATTTTTCTTCTCCTTTTTATTATTATTATCACTATTTGTACAAATATGCAACTTAACAATATTCTGCATATCCACAATTGACAATACATATAATGCTGAAACCGGTTGTAAATAAATTAATGTTTTGATATTTCACTGAAAGAATCTCTTCAACATTTTCTACTGGAAAAATCTTTTTCTTTCTACTATTTGTTTTTATGTATATATATAAATATATATATATATATATATCGAATTTCATACTATAAACCACAATTGAATATATATCTGACCAGGAATGCTTTTTGTGAAAATCAGTCATATGAAACTATTGTCATCTTGCCTGATGGTTTGAACTTTACACACCACCTGCCTCTTTGAGGTCAAATACCAACCCTACTAGCATCTACAAACTGACCAATGAGAATTAAGATTATTCCTGTTGACAACATTAAATTATTCCTAACAAGCTCATATGTCCCAAGACTCTGATACAATCAACACTATAAACACAGAGCTGGCATATCTAAGAACTTACTAACTACCTGATGAGGTCATAGCAACTCAATGGCTATCATCGAAATATATATAGCAGTAAATAAAGGATTATGAGTTCATGCAATTGACTTATGTTTCGTCACTATATATATATATATATATATATATATATATATATATATATATATATATATATATATATATATATATATATATATGCATATATATATATAGCCAAAATCAGTTACCAGGTCACCCGACCTGGCACTGCCCACAACAGGACAACCCATCCAACCCATGGAAGAATGGACGTAAAATGGTGATGATGATGATGATGATGATATATATTTATATATATATAAATGTATATATATATATATATATATATATATATATAAAGAAAAGGAGATAAAATCGAAAATGCAACTGGAGTCTTATTTTTTTTTTTTTTTTTTTAAATATATATATTTATTTGGTTCCTTTACCGGTTTCGCAGTTCTTCTGCTTTTCAAAAGGTGAGTTGAGATGGAGGGTCTGTGGTTTTTGTCACATCTGGTTGGTCTCTGAATGTTACTTGTTTTATATGGAAAAAGTGGCTCGAAATGCCAGGTTTTTCGAGAAGTAATTTGATTGGTTTGTCAATAATTATAATAAATTTACAATAGTTCTTCAAATAAGAGGGGGGGCTGTCACAGGTTGTTTTTTCATATATGAGTGTTTGAATTTCTTTTTACTTGAAACAACCCCCACACCCACAACTCCCTCCCCATTTCTACTAATAGAACCACTTTCCTACACACATATATATATACACACACACAAAATATATATTCTCTCCATCTTAACATACTCGCACACACACACATAACACCCATATACACAAACACACAACTCCCTCCCCCATTTCTACTAATAGAATCATCTTCCAATACACACATACACACACACTCACACACACACATACACACACACACAAGCACACAAATAAACATACATATCTTCACTTCAATAGAAAATCTGAACTCTGACACCCCAGCGAACTAACCATATTCACTGAACCAGAACAATTCTCCCAATCCCATTTCTCTTGACCACTATCTTTCCATTGTCATAACATTCGCTATAAAGACTACAGAATAGTTTTCCAAATAAGGGCGCAAAAATGTAATGAAAACTTGTTCACGTGACAGCCAAATTTCATTTATAACCAATCAAATCACGTTTATTAAAAAAAAGCCTTCGTGAGCCACCTTTTTTTAAAGTAAAGAAATTCAAACACACACACACACACACACACACACACACACACACACACACACACACACACACAAGCACACAGATAAACACACATATCTTTACTTTCTTTATTCAATAGAAAATCTGAATTCTGACACCCCAGCGAACTAACCATATTCACTGAACCAGAACAATTCTCCCATCCCTTTCTCTTGACCATTATCTTTCCGAGGTTAACTTTGCCTTTCATCCCTACGGGGTCGATAAAATAAAGTACCAGTAATACACTGGGATAATTTCTGGCCTTGTGCCAAAAGTAGAAACAATTATCTTTTACTTATCAAAACATTCTCTAAAAAGGCTACAGAATGGATTTCCAAATAAGGGCACAAAAATTTAATGAAAATTTGTTCACGTGACAGCCATAATTTCATTTATCACCAACCCCAAAAAAGCCTTCGTGAGCCTCCTTTTTTCAAGTAAAAAGAAATTCAAACACTCATATATGAAAAAACAACCTGTGACAACCCCCCCCCCTCTTATTTGAAGAACTATTGTAACGCGAACTGGCGCGAAATTTATTATAATTATTGACAAATCAATCAAATTACTTCTCGAAAAACCTGGCATTTCGAGCCACTTTTTCCATATAAAACAAGTAACATTCAGAGACCAACCAGATGTGACAAAAACCACAGACCCTCCATCACAACTCACCTTTTGAAAGCAGAAGAACTGCGAAACCGGTAAAGGAACCAAATAAATATATATATTTTAAAAAAAAAAAAAAAAAAAAAAAAGACTCCAGTTGCATTTTCGATTTCATCTCTTTTTCTTTATACTTTCACTCGTGTAGGACACCTCGGTTATTTTTCATTTTGTAAAAAAAACCTCACTTTCTAATATATATATATAACTTTGAAATGTTTCGGCCAGTATTGGCCCAGGCCATGTCTAACTTAATAGCACCACCTGGCGAAGTCTTTCAATTCAGGATTTGGGCACCATGGCCCATTCGAGAAGGGAATTACTGTTTGCGGAGACATATCCGGGTGTGGGTGGTTTGTCCGGGATTACTTGGAGGAATTTGTCCAAAGACTTCTTGAATTTTGTGTGGTCAGTTTCTGTTTTGACGTGTCCTGGTGTGATGTTGAAGAGAGCAGGGCCAATTGAGGTGAAATAATTGTGCCGTTATGAGTTGCAATTTAGATTTTTGTCATAGAGGGTATACAATCAATTATTAGTTAATTAATTATATAATTCAATAATTAGAATCATCAGAATTTAAACACAAACAACATTATTACCTCACCAAATAGTTGTATTAAGGAATTCATACATTTAAATATTGTATGTAGCCTTCTGTATAGTTTACTGTAATAAATCTCATATTTTGAGCTGTAAAAATTTCTTCACCTACCTTTATCTCTTTTCGTATTTGAAAAAGACTTATTATATATATATATTTGTGGTTCCTATTTAAAATTCATCTTCATTCAAAAACAAATGTATTTTCAAAATATTTACCGTTTGAAATATTTGTATAAGTTTTAAATTATACAAATTTTTATTCTTTTTCTTTTACTTCTTTTTCTTTCTTAAAAAAAAAAAAAGAATCATGCCGATATGGAATGGAAGTTTGCTCGATCCAAACTTTGGATGGGCTATTTCGATGAAGGTTCAACATTACCACCACCATTCAACCTAATAATAAGTCCAAAATCTGTATATTATTTCCTACGCATCATCAAACAACTGATTTGTCGATGCGTGACACACAACAAGCATCGTAAACCAAGAAGAAAATCTGTAGAAGGCACTATAAAGGTATGCATCATATAAATATTGTTGAAAAAAAAATCTTCCTCTCAGTTTTCATATATTGAAATACTACTTTTGTTTTATTGATGTCTTATTTAAATATTCTCTGAGGAATTCAATAGATGCATTATTATGGTATTTAATTCATCTGAGTTCAAATCCTGTCATGGTTTACATTATTTATTTTTGTTCACAACATCATAGTTCACAAAATAAATGGACATATTAGGGTCCATTCTAAGTCCATCAGCTATCCCCCTTCCTTGAAAAAAATCCAAAAACATTTGGCCTTGTGCTTATTCAGAAATTAATACTTGTTAATCTAGTTTATGCCAGAAGTATGTCCATAAGAAAATCATGAAAGTCATATTATTATTATTATTTTTTTTTTTATTGTTATTGAAATGCTGCCTTCTAACCTGTTTGTTGAAAGGTGGGTGAGAGAGGCAAGCATGGTCCGAGTGAATGCGCTTGGAAATTGGAGGAGAATATCTGAGAAAGGGCACTTGGCCCAGCGGAAAAGTTTACCATGGCTTTTTATGGGCTTTTCCATGAGTGACCCTTGGAGGTATTCCCACTTTTGGGGAATTTGTTGTTTTGATTATTAAATGTTTATTTTTTAGTTTTCTTTATGAAACTTTCTCTCACACAAAAAACCCACACTGTACTATCCTGCACCGTCCTTATTGTCCTCTTTATGTAAGCCCTGTGTGGCTAATAAAGACACATCATCATCATCATCATCATCATCATCATCATCATCATCATCATCATCATCATCATCATCATTTTACGTCCTCTCTTCCCTGCTTGCAAGGGTGGGACAGGTCTTATTCATCACAGCATCTCTCCACTTGTCACGGTCCTTCATCATCTCCACCGTGAGCTTCAGCGATCTGAGGTCTGTTCTCACCACCTCCGCCCATGTTTTTCGTGGTCTACCTCTACCACGTCTTCCTTCAACTGGCATTTCCTGGCACTTCTTCACCCATGGGTCACCCTCCATGCGCATCACATGTCCATACCACCTCAGTCTCCTCTCTCGCACACTCCATTCTATCCCTCTCAGACACAGTTTCTCTCTCAACACATTCATGCTGGGTCGTTCACGGCATTGACATTGCACATCCAACAGAGCATGCTTGCCTCATTTCTCTCCAGCCGTCGCATATCCTCTGCAGTTGCTGCCCATGTCTCACTACCATGCAGCATCACGCTCCTCACACAGGCATCATATAACCGGCCTTTCATACGCAGGGAGAAACCCTTCTTCGTCAGCAGAGGAAGCAGCTCCCTAAACTTCTTCCAACCCGTCCTTATTCTAGATACTATGGCCTCGGAACATCACCCTCCCATGATAATCTGATCTCCTAGGTACCGGAAGCTATCCACCATTTCTATAGCACCCGCCTGCATTTGAAAAATATGTCTATCAATGCGATTTCTACTGTCTAATTTCCCTGTACATCTACTGCATACATATTTCTCCCTACCTGTTAGTTTGCCTAATATCCTGCTACATCTCTTGTGTACCCAGGATCTGCATTGTGTGCATTTTATAGAATTTATGCCAGTTCCTTTTCTACATATCGAACATGGCCATTTCCCTGGCGGAATCACAGAGTTTTGTCCTCCTTTCTACTCATCAACAGTTTTGTCTTAGCTAGGTTCACTCTCAGTCCTCTTGCTTCCAACTGCTGTTTCCATAGCCAGAATTTATTCTCTAGTTCCTCTACTGATTCTGCTATAAGAACCAGATCGTCAGCATAGAGAAGTTCCCATGGACAGCCAGTCTTAAACTCCTCTGTTATGGCTTGGAGGACTATAACGAACAAGAGTGGGCTGAGGACCGAACATTGATGTACTCCTACTTGTATCTGTAATTCCTCACTAAACTCCATTCCTACCCTGACTTTACTGACAGTACCTCTGTACAAAGTACCACTGTCCTCACAAGCCATTCCTCGACACCTAGTTTCCTTAGGGACCACCAGATGATAGATCTGGGTACCCTATCAAAGGCCTTCTCTAGGTCAACAAAGGCTCAGTATAGAGTATAGTGGCTTATTCATCTCTAAGAACCTCTCTTGTAATTGTCTCACCAAGAAGAGGGCATCTGTTGTACTCTTCCCAGGCACAAAACCAAACTGCATCTCATCTAGTTGACCCTTTCTCTAATTAGTTGTGCTAATATCCTTTCTTCCACTTTCATAACCTGATCCATCAGTTTCATACCCCTATAATTACTCCTCTCCAGAGCATCCCCTTTACCTTTGTAGCAATTTATGAGAATACTGCTGCACCAGTCTTTGGGTATGACACCACCATATATAACCTGATTAATGATGCGTGCAACCAGTTTAGTGCCTACGTCCTCTGATGCCTTCAGCATCTCAGCAACTATCCCCGATGTTCCAGCAGCCTTACCATTTTTCATTGCCTTAATCGCGTTCTTGGACCCTATATTCGTCAATCTCAATAGCTAGTCCCTCTGTCGGATCTACTGAGGGTAATTTCTCTCTCTCTCCCATTCGTTCTCCACATTCATCTGTCTCTCATAATGACATTTCATGGCCTCCTTTTTCTGATCATTCGTGACACTAAGTACACCGGCATCATTCCGGACACATTTATCTCCTTCACCTGATCGTTTTCTATCACCGACTCTGGCTTATGCTCATACCACTTCTCAGAATGTGGTAAATTGTTTAGTGTGCATAAATGCCAGTGAATCAACTTTCCTATTATATCATGCCTCCAACCTTTATAGTGAGTCTGGGCTAGGTGTTTTATTATCATCATCATCATCATCATTATCATCATTTGTAATGAGCAAGCCATAGCCAATGGTCAAAGGTCCTTTGGGTCATTCCTTCTCCTTCAACTTTCTAAAACCCTTCTTAGAATTCTTAGCGTTCCTAGCAAGGCTATTTTCTGCAACAACTCCGTCCTGGTGGTAATTCCTAGCTTCTCAAGCCATGCCTCCAACCTTTTGCTAACTGCACCAAGTGTACCAACCACAATCGGTACCACTTCTAAGTGTCTGATTCTACATAGTTTCCTGATTTCCCTCTTCAGCTCTTGATAGTTCTCAACTTTCTCACTTTTCTTTTCATTCACTCTGTGGCCCTATGATGAAGCAATAAGTGCTTTGTTGTTCTTCTTTTCTATAACAGCAATGTCAGGCTTTCTAGCCACAATAAGATGAGACTCCAGGTTTGGGACAGACTTTAACCTTTTCTAATATAGTAGACTATATGTTTGTTTGTACCCTAACTTCTATATCTAGTTAAAGCAACTTGATTTCATCTATGTTACTAATGACCTTGAGAAGATCACAAGTACTTTTGATTCTATTCTTCTGTGATAAAAATAACAAGACATGTGCATACTCAGAAGAGCTAACTAGAAACCACAT
>OZ024744.1:34901773-34903490 GCA_964016885.1 Eledone cirrhosa
AGAAATGAAGAAGGAGTAGGGCTCTTGAATTTTGTAATGCAAATGCACTAACCATTTGCAACACTAACTTCCAGAAGCCTATCAACCACCTAATAACATACAAATCAGGCGACCACATAAGCCAGATTGACTTCCTGCTAGTTAGATAGTGAGACAGACAGATGGTGTCAAATACTAAGGCATACCCTGGGGAAGAATACCTACAGCATAGATTAGTCGTTAGTGATATCTCAATAAGCAAGAGAAAGAACATACAGACATACAGGAAGTCTGGAGAGATACAGGAAGATGTGGAAAAGAAAGGTCTGGAAGCTAAAAGACCTTTCATTAAAATATAAATTAAGCAAAGCCCTTCAAGATGTGTATGAGGAAAAAGAAGACGATTTAGAGTCGTATGACATAGATGATAACTGGAATTTCTTGCGTGACAACTTACTGCAGGCTACTGAAGAAACTTGTGGTTGGGGCAGAGCTTCAACCTGACAGAGAGTTACCTGGTGGTGGAACAGCACAGTAGATTAGAAACAAAGGCTGGCATGGAAGGCTTGGAAACGGTGGGAGTAGAGAAGGATACACAGCTGCTAAGAGAGAAGCTAGACGTCAGGTGTACTTAGCATGCAGGAAGGCTGAGAGTAGGAGATTTACCAAAGTTCTGCGACGGGAAGATCAGAGGACATGTTCCGCATTGCAAAGCAGTGTGTCAGTGCAAATCAGGATGTTGTTAGAGATATATGTGTCCGGAATGATGCCGGTGTACTTAGTGTCACGAATGATTAAAAAAAGGAGGCCTGGAAATGTCATTATGAGAGACTGATGAATGTGGAGAATGAATGGGACAGAGAGAAATTACCCCAGTAGACCCAACAGAGGGACCAGCTATTGAGATTGACGAATATAGGATACAAGGGGCAATTAGGAAATGAAAAATGGTAAGGCGGCTGGACCGTCGGGGATAGTTGCTGAGATGCTGAAGGCATGAGGAAAAGTAGGCACTAAACTAGTTTCACGCATCATTAATCAAGTTATATAATGTGGTGTCATACCCAAAGACTGGTGCAGCAATATTCTCCATAACGAATATTGCTACAAAGGTAAAGGGGATGCTCTAGAGAGGAGCAATTATAGGGGCATAAAGCTGATGGATCAGGTTATGAAAGTGGCAGAGAGAATATTAGCACAACTAATTAAAAAAAGCGTCAAATTAGATGAGATGCAGTTTGGTTTTGTGCCTGGGAAGAGTACAACAGATGGCCTCTTCTTAGTGAGGCAACTACAAGAGAAGTTCTTAGAGAAGAATAAGCCACAATACTTAGGTTTTGTTGATTTAAAGAAGGCCTTTGATTAGGGTACCCAGATCTGTCATCTGGTGGTCCCTAAGGAAACTAGGTGAGGAGGAATGGCTTGTGAGGGCAGTGCAAGCTATGTACATCGGTGCTGTCAGTATAGTGAGGGTAGGTATGGAGTTTAGTGAGGAATTCCAGATACAAGTAGGAGTACATCAAGGTTCGGTCCTCAGCCCGCTATGTTAATTATAGTCCTCCAAGCCATAACAGAGGAGTTTAAGACTGGCTGTCCATGGGAGCGTCTCTATGCTGACGATCTGGTTCTTATAGCAGAATCAGTAGAGGGGCTAGATAATATATTCTGGCTATGGAAACAGCAGTTGGAATTAAGAGGACTGAGAGTGAACTTGGCTAAGGCAGAAATGTTGATGAGT
>OZ024744.1:34903690-34936190 GCA_964016885.1 Eledone cirrhosa
GCCTCATAATTTCTTAGTTAGACAGTTAAACAATTTCTTTTAATGTTTTTCTTTCTTTTATGAATTTTATTGCAGGTACTAAATATGTGTGTATCCATATATGTGTGTATCCATATATGTGTGTATCCATATATGTGTGTATTCTTATATGAGTATATTCATATATGTGTGTATTCATATATGTGTGTATTCTTATATGAGTAAATTCATATATGTGTAAATTCATATATGTGTAAATTGATATATGTGTAAATTCATATATGTGTAAATTCATATATGTGTATTGATTGTATATGTTTATTAATATGTGTATATTGATGTATGAGTGTATTTGTATATATCTATATTTATGTATACATGTATATATGAAATTAATGTGTGTATTCATGTATGTGTGTATTGATATATATATATATACATATATATATATATACACAAGCAGTTATATATGAACAAGACATGGTCACCTGACCTGGCATTGCCCACAACAGGACAACTCGTCAACCCATGCTAACATGGAAAAATGGATGTAAAACGGTGATGTTGCTGACGGTGAGGATATATATATATAATAAAAAGGATGAGGGGTTACATCTCCATTACATTTATTGAGGGGTTACATCTCCATTACATTTATTGAGGGGTTACATCTCCATTACATTTATTGAGGGGTTACATCTCCATTACATTTATTGAGGGGTTACATCTCCATTACATTTATTGAGGTGTGATGATCAGGCTGAACTCTGGAATCAAAGCTCATGAGATTTCTATGACCATAACAGAAGTTCAGTGAGCTTTTGATTCCAGAGTCGAGCCAGATCAATACAGATCGAGCCTTGAGATGTGCAAACATGTGTCACACCTCAATAAATGTAATGGAGATCTAACACTTCGTCCTTTTTATTATTATTATTATTATTAATAAAGGTGGATTGGCAGTATCGATAGAGGGTCGGACGCCATGCTTTCCAGCATAGTTACGTCCCTTTAGTGTCTGAATTCAAATCCCGCCGAGGTTGACTTTGCCTTTCATCCTTACGGGGTCGATAAAATAAAGTACCAGTAATGCACTGGGTAATTGCTGGCCTTGTGCCTAAAGTAGAAACAATTATTATTATTAATATAAATGGTGGTGGATTGCCAAAAGTAGAAACAATTATTATTAATATTACACTCTGCTTAGTACAACACCTTTACTACTGGAAACTATGCATCGAGTGCTCACTTATATATGTTGTCAATAGTGTCCAACACGCATCTCTGATAATAAAAATATTTTTGATGAAAAATATAATGAAGCTGAATATTATAATGAAGCTTTAAATAAAGCAGTATATTCGAATAAAATTAAATACATTGATAACAATAACATGGCAAATCATCCTATTATTAATTATAATAATAAAAAACAATTTAACTTAAACACTAAACCAAACAAAAAACTAGAACTAGAAATATTATTTGGTACCCCCCCCCCCCCCCCATTCTCATTAAGCGTTAAAACACCTTTAGCAAAGCTATTCTTTAAAGCACTAGATAAATGTTTTCCTAAAGCCCATAGATACCACTCTATTTTTAACAGACATACTATAAAACTATCCTACTCTACTACTATGAACATAGCACAATATATAAAAATATAAATAGAATTAATAATAGAAACTTAAATTTAAACCCTAACCAAAATAACCAAAATAGCAATAATAATATTTCTAGCAATATCCAGTATAATAGTACCATTCCGAGCAACAACAACTCCATAAAATGTAACTGTAGAATCAAATCAAACTGCCCTTTACAAAATAATTGTTTAGATAAAAACGTAGTTTATAAATGCACAGTTAAAACTAGAGATAAAATATTTAACTATGTTGGTGCCACTTCTACAAAATTTAAAGAATGCTGGAATAACCATAATCATACTTTTAAAAGATCTGATAAAAAATCTTCTACTTCACTTTCACATCTTATATGGAACTTAAAAGGCAAGAATATAGACTATTCAATATCTTGGAAAACGATTTCAGAAGCACCTGCATACCAAAATATGGCTTTATCAAGATTCTGTAAATTGTGTATCGAAGAAATTTTTTATATAATTAACTGTCAAAATTCTATTAATCTCAGAACAGAGTTATTTTCTTCTTGCAGACATCGTCAAAATTCCACGTTCAGAACTATGTTTAATTTATAATATTCCTATAATCCTTCAAAATGATCCTATCCTCTTTAACAATTTAAAATTTTTTATATTTTTTATATTTTAATATTTCTAAATGTGAATATCTCTATTATTTGTAATACTTTTACCTTTCAGCAAAAAATTTATTTTAATATATATATATATATATATATATATATGTGTGTGTGTGTGTGTGTGTGTGTGTGTGTGTGTGTGTGTGTGTGTGTGTGTGTGTGTGTGTGTGTGTGTGTGTGTGTGTGTGTGTGTGTATATCATTTTAATTTTTAATTCTTACATTACTATTTTTCTAATGACACCCTCTAAAGATATATTTTTTAGATGTAGATTAACTGACATTAGAAAAATGTATCTTCTTCACGACAGTTTCTTAGATAAGCACTTTACATATCTCCTCTTTTTTGATTTTCAAACATTCACACATCTTTCGACTAAAATAATTAATCTCACACTAACGCTTCAAATTTATCGATTAACAAACAAAATTGGAGTTATCTTTCCTTTCTCAATCGTGTAAACTTATATACGCAACTTCGCTAAATTAACAATATTATGACAACATTTTCAATGTTGAACAAAATATTCAAATCTATAAATTGTTCTTCTCTTATAACTTAAAATACCTATTTATTTACATAAAACACAAAATCAACACCCTCGTAACTTATATTATAAACAACTAATAAGTGTAAATTATCTGTATCTCTTTAATACTAATACATATGCAATTGTTAATATATACAGATATTTTTACATATAACCTACTACAATATTGTAATAAGATAAATACTTACAAACATAATTCTCCATATAAGTATATACATAATATATTTCCCCAAAATTAACGTAAATATAAGGCCTTCTCTTCTTTTTTTCTTTTCCTTCCGTTTCTTTCTTTCCTACTAATACAAACACATATCTAACTTCTCCATAGCGTCTAAAATAACGTTTTTTTCAAACATATACCTCAACCTCATTTACATATTCATTTGCATACTCATCTTAACAATTTTGAAAAATCTGTCTTTAAGTCCACTATCCAAGGAAAACTTCAACCGTTAAGGTATGTTCCCTGGCTATGTCAAAATTTATAAAAAATACAAAGTGTATTTTATCTGATGAAAGCATACCAAAGTTTTTAGTACCCTTGAAATATATATAATAGAATAAATATGGTTTTATAAATATAGTTTCCATTTATTTAATATCATTGTATATATATATCATCATCATCATTTTACGTCTGCTCTTCGCTGCTTGCAAGGGTGGGACGGGTCTTATTCAGCACAGCATCTCTCCACTTGTCACGGTCCTTCGTCATCTCCACCATGAGCTTCAGCGATCTGAGGTCTGTTCTCACCGCCTCTGCCCATGTTTTTCGTGGTCTACCTCTACCACGTCTTCCTTCAACTGGCATTTCCTGGCACTTCTTCACCCATGGGTCATCCTCCATGCGCATCACATGTCCATACCACCTCAGTCTCCTCTCCCGTACACTACATTCTATCCCTCTCAGACACAGTTTCTCTCTCAACACATTCATGCTGGGTCGTTCACGCACATTGACACTGCACATCCAACGGAGCATGCTTGTCTCATTTCTCTCCAGCCCTCGCATATCCTCTGCAGTTGCTGCCCATGTCTCACTACCATGCAGCATCGCACTCCTCACACAGGCATGATACAACCGGCCTTTCGTACGCAGGGAGAAACCCTTCTTTGTCAGCAGAGGAAGCAGCTCCCTAAACATCTTCCAACCCGTCCTTATTCTAGATACTATGGCCTCGGAAATAATATATATATATATATATATATATATATATATATATATATATATATATGGTACCCGTCCCACCCTTGCAATCAGGGTAAAGCGGACGTAAAAGGATGATGATGATGATGATATATATAGTATTAATATATAAGGGAACAAAGAATCAGTGTTGTATCATATACATATTTAATTACATATTAAACATATATATATGCCGGTTAGTAAACAATGATGCAATGAATGTATGAATATATATGTACATATATTTTTTATATAGTGCGGTGAAAACTTAGAAGGTTGTTAGAGCACTCAGTCCAAAGGACAAGTTGGGTATTGAGTTAATTCTACAACAATTACCAAACCATACTTGAGGGCATGTGTTTCACCTAAAGAGGATTTTCAACTCAGGTCTGGTTATGATGTGACCAAAAATATTTTAAATGGATCTAAGGCTTGCAGATTGTGCATTGATGAAAGATCAAATATCTTATAAAGTATAAGTTATAAGCAAGGAAAATTGGTGTACAAACCAATTTTCCTTGCTTATAACTTTTTTGCCTGTATTTTTTTTTTGCTTGTGATTTTTACTTATACCTCTTACACTTTCAACCAGTGCTGCCTGTAATTGTGTTCTTTCAAGCAGAACATCTTTTTAACTCCTAACTCTCCACATGATGCCTATGACACTAAGAACAATTATGTACCCTAAATGTTCTAAATGACTAGGACTTTAGTAACATGTTTTGACATTCCTTATGCTCCGATGAATTCAGACTTCCCTCTGGAAGAAACAATTGTCAGCAAATAAATGTTCTAAATTAAAATTTGATCGTTTTAACACTTTATATATATATATATATATATATATATGGTATTAATAAATGGAAACTATATTTATAAAACAATCTTTGTATTTTATCTGATGAGTGAAATATATATAATAAAGTAAATAAATATTGTTTTATAAATATAGTTTCCATTTATTAATATCATTGATATTATACTCCAGAAATCCTGTCGAGTGCTTCGAATCTGTTATAAATATATTTGTTGAATTACCAACAAATTAAATATCCCTTTGCTTATATATATATATATATATATATATATATATATATATATATATATATATATATATATATATATATATATATATATATATATATATATATATATATAAAAGTAGTTCCACAACAGTTAATTCACCATTTCCGAGAACAATTGTTTCACCTTAGTCGGATCATCAGCTCAGTTTAAATGAGATTGTACGGAAAAGTAAAAACAATTGTACAAATACACATGAGCAGAAGTCACTTCCCAAAGGGGAGATAACCCACGTTAGATCTATGCCAGGGAGACAACTGTGGAAACTCAGAATAATGATAGATTATTCTTGCTATTCGGTCCAGAATATGTTAGATTATTCATGGAGCTTTATAATTATGTAATAGGTATTTCCAAACGTGTGGACAATGCAGGAAAGCTAATTCCTTGAATTTAGACAAGCGCTATTAAGTAAACTCCTCGGGATATTGATTCTTTCTTCAATGCACAGCCCACACGATGGATTCACATTTCGGTATGGCTTAGACTTAGTAATAACTTTCCATTGAATGGAGTAATCCACACCTGTGTCCTTGAGAGACCATACGTGGCTCGCGACCTTTGTTGACAATTATAGGTCCGGGTATCTGAATGTTGTAAATAACAGTGAGTGTGCTACATTGTTGTTGAAGGGGACAAGCTTCAGGCCTTCGGCAAGAGCATCCTGGTGGAGTTTTCCTCTTAATGTTGTTGGTGATGTAGGGCTTCATATTCTTAGCACAGAAGTATCCTAGTTTCACCTTGTGTCTATTAAAAATGGAGCGGTATTTATAACCTATGGGGAAGTGCCTATCTAAGAGAGTTAAACATCTTTTACCTACATTAGTTATAACGTTGAGTGAGAAGGGGGTGGGTTAGAACCAAATTATTTTTATATTAGCACGATTTCTTTTTCCATTGTTGACATTAGTAGACTCAGACTCAGAAGCTGCCGCGTCTTGCGACGCATGAGGCAATCATAGTGTTCCATCGCGTTCGGTAAGCAGTCAGTTTCACAGCCTCCCGCCATTGTCTGTTTGTCGCTCGCAGGTCCCTCTCAACTGTCTGGCGCCAGTTCATATTGGGTCGCCCTCTCCATTTGCTTCCCTGCGGGCTCCATTTAAGTACTTGGTTCGCCAGTCTCTCTGGGGAAAGTCTCAAAGCGTGTCCAAACCAGCCCATGTGTCGCTTGCAGATGGTAGAAGAGACTAGCATTAGTAGGGGAGTAAGCAATTGTTTGTGACCAGTTTTATGGCTCGATAGGATCAGACCATCGTCACAATATAAACCCATATGGAAGTCCAAGAATTTAGTTCGTAATGTATCTAAAAAATATTTAATTGCAACATTTATGAGTTAGGAATTACGATAACAGTAGCTACTAACCTTACTAGCGTAGATTACTTAGACATAAATTTAGATCTTCACACACACACCTTTAGACCCTTCCATAAACTAAATGAAAAACTAAATTACATATACAAGAACTCATGCCACCCTCCTACAGTTTTTAGAAACTTCGTTAAAAATATCAGTACTAGAATCTTTAACCTCTCTTTGGATAAAACAATCTTTGACAGAGCGGTACCCTACTACAATGTAACGTTAGCTAACAGCGGCTTCTCACAACCAATTGCTTACTCCCCTACTAATGCCAACAATAGAAAAAGAAATCGTGATAACTGAAAAATAATTTGGTTCTACCCGATCCCCTTCTCACTCAACATTAAAACTAATGTAGGTAAAAGGTTTTTAGCTCTCTCAGATAGGCACTTCCCCATAGGTCATAAATATCGTTCCATTTTTAACAGACACAGGGTGAAAATAGGATACTTCTGTGCTAAGAATATATATTTGCTATTGAAGCAGTTAAGCCATACCTTAGGGCACAACATCCTTGTAACTTTTCTACTATTTATACTCTGCTTTTCATACATATAGAATACTAAGTTGTATAATGGCCTTACTGGCTGGTCATAACCAGTAACATTTCACCTATATATATATATGTAGTAATAATTATATTTATATATAGAAATATAAATAAGATAAGGGTAATATTGTATATTACCCGATTACCAGTAAGATAAATAGCTCCATGTAAAATATCAGATGTACTACAGAGCAGGAATACAACATAAATAACAATCAAATTGTGTTTAAGGCATTTATTAGCTTACACTTGTTTCATCCAAACATAGGTCTGGTTTCATCGGAGCATATAAAAGGTTAAAACAAATATATTCCTCATCATTAGAACATTTAACAGGATACATTTTATGTGAGAAGACTAATTATAAGTGTTAATTCAAATATATTAAGGAGCAAGAGCATAGGAAAGTTGAACAGATATGAAAATAGTAATGAAATATTGTAATGAAAAATTGTATTCCAGCTATAATATAAATATTAGGAGGTGTATGTTGTAGATAAGGATATGGTTATTACTTATAGCAAAATAATTATAATAATTATATTATAACAAGAATATTATATCAAAAATATTAATTACAATAATTACAAGAATATATATATGCTCCGATATATATGCTCCGATGCATAGAGATGCCATAAACTTGTCGGAACTCCATGCCCGGCTTTTTGAGTGGTTTATCCCCTCTATGGTCTGTGTGTTTCGTCTCAAGTACCCATGAACAACTTTCTCTGTAAAATGGTCCATTTTTTAATCTTGTCCGAGCATTGAATAGGATCTTCCAATGTCCCTGTGAGAGAGATTTATATCAGGCCTTATTCGATATCTCTCCTCCAGATCAGTGGCTATCCTAAAGATATTATTTCCTTCGTGCTCATAAAGCTGGGCAAGATGGGTGCTGACCTTTTTCTTCTGTTGAAGATGTTGCTTCAGTGTTACTATCTGGGTTTCATATGATGTTAATATGGATTTTAGACCCCGGGCCACCTTCCTTGCATGAGAAGTATAGCCTATCCACATCACCATTGATGTTAAAGTAACACTGAGAATCTTGCGAGTTCTTATATCCATCTCTCTTAGTTCTTGCAAAGACCAGTTCAGCAGACCAAATGTTGGTGTTAGGATTGTAGTCAAAGTATTTCTTGTACACTGATAGTTGCTGATGACCATATTTTTATTACTCTACTGAGGTATCTGTAGTTGTCACCTGACTGTAGAGGTTGTATTGCCAAGCCATTCATCTCTAGATTTCCAGAGGAAGGCACAACCCTTCCACGTTTTACTGTCAAATATGCACATTTGGACTCATCATTTTATTCTGATGTATGTATGTTCTTCTGGTTTTATAATTTCACAAATTTTTACCAATAGAGAGAGAGTCGGTTTCTAACATAGACACAAGACTCTCTCATTGGAATTTACACAACATCAGCTAGGTAGATTATGTATATATGTGTAGATATGGATGTTATTGTATGTGTGGATGTGTATGTTTTGAGTTATATGTGTGCATGTGTATATGCTTTGCATCTGTACATGTGTATATGCAGTTATTAGATGCAATATTTTTGGAATGTTTTACATATTTTTACTGTTCCATTAATGGATTGTACTTGTAATTTCCTAACTAGTTGTGTTCTTTCTGTTCCTGTGAAGCCTAGCTTCTCAAGATTTGTATTGAGGCAGTTACTAACATACCCCAGTGACCCAATAATCACATGCATAAATCTGAAGGTATAATCAGGGTGGAGTATCTGCAGATTTCTCATCAGTTCTGCATAAATATTCTCCTTTTCGTTAATCTTTGATATTATATTGGCATCTGCTGGGCAGCTAATTTCAACTACTGTGCATGTTTTCTTCTCCCTGTCCCATATCATAATATCTGGTCTGTTATGCCTGCATTTTATTGGGGTTTTACTGGAACATTCCACCAGTACTCTTTCATATTATGTACATGGATGTCTACCACATTGTTGTAGCTTTTAATGTGTTTATTATCGGGGCTATCTTTTTTACGAACTGCATTGTACAATGTTTTGGCCACTACATCATGCCTCATGGGGAGATAGTACCGCGATGACATCTTTGGACAGCTGCTAATGACATGGGTGATATCCTCGATGTTAGTTCTGCAGAGTCTGCACTTGTTATCACATCTAGGTGTTTTTCCTGCATCCCTATCTCTTTTGTGAATCAGGTATTTCGTGTTAATCTCCTGTTCTTGGATTGCAAAAGTGTATCCTTCAAAGTGGGAGCCAATATAGTGGTTATTGGTCCAAGATAGACTACATTCCTTATCTATATTACTCTCACTCTGGAGCTTCCTAGCAACATATCCATGCATGATTTTTTGCTAATAAGCATGCAGTTTTTCATCCATGGATTCACTGCGATACTGTTGAGCGACTTCCCTGGGTGCGAGTTTTTGATTATCACACAGGGAATATCTCTCGAGGAGTTCCTTCCCAACTCTCATGATCTTATCTGTTTCATGCAGATAGACTTGCTCGAGAAACGGGCTCCTACGCTTCGAGGTTCGTAGATGTTGTCGGAGAGATATGATGCGACATTCAAATGTTGTCTGGACTGATGTTAGGCCTCTGCCTCCCTGCTTACGTTTCAAGTAAAGGCGGTCGCTGTCACTGTTGATGTGGAAGTTTCCGGTGTTGTTCAGTATTTTTCGAGTTCCAACATCAACTGCGCGGATTTCGTCTATCGTCCAATTGAGTATTCCAAACGTTCGTGTTAGGACAGGCACAGCAAACACATTGTGAGCCACTGTTTTGTTTTGCGCAGAGAGTTCCGATGACCAGATCTTTCTTAATCGGGTTTAGTATTCCCTGGTTACGCGTTCCTTATTACAGATGCCATTATAGCATATGTTCTCATCTATCCCCAGGTATCTGTAGCAGTCCTCATCAGATATCGGTGAAACAGTTAGACCATTGATGACAATGTTGCTAGATTGGGTTGTTGTTTTTCCCCGCTTTACAGTCATGTATGAGCATTAATCTTGGCCAAACTCCATTCCTATATCCTTTGAGAATGTTGTAACCAGGCAAGATTTTTCTTCATCCCATCCATGTTCTTGGCATAGAGTTTCAAATCGTCCACAAAGAAATTATGCAGTGTGGCTAAGAGAAATCCGAAATACCTATCGCTCCTTCACTACAACAAAAACATACGAAATAAGTTATTAGATATATATATATACGAAATATGTATACAATATATATATACAAAATAAGTCATTAGATGCAGAATTTTTGGAATGTTTTAAATATGTTTACTGTTCCATTAATGGATTGTACTTGTAATTTCCTAATTACTATGTATGTATGATTGCATGTATGTGTGTATGTATGCATGTATGTGTGTATGGGTGTGTGTATGAGTGTGTGTGTTTGTAAATGTATGTATGTGTATATTAGTAAATGTCTATATTCATCTGTGTTCATTGATATATGTGTGTATATCCATTTACCATATATACTCATGTAAAAGACCATCTCATGCAAAAGTTAACATCTGTGAATCAAGGTATCATCATGGACTTAAGTGTTACATTGAGGAAATCTTAAACAATGTTATGTTCTTATGAACACCTCAAAACACACTAAAAAAACTTAAATATGCCTGCGTTACTATTATGAATTTTGCTAGTTCATCATCATCATCATCATCATCATCATCATCATCATCAATCATCATCATCATCATCATCATCATCATCATCATCATTGTTTAACGTCCATTTTCCACGCTAGCATGGGTTAGACGGGAGTTGTCCCACTTGAGGCAAGGTTGGTCGGGTGACCATGTCTCGCTCATATAGGACTATCTGGCAGGTTTTGAAACACCCGTCCACAAATAATACAATATCTCATTTCGTTCTTATTTCCACTTAGGGTTTCTTCCTATGTAATTTAAGAGGTCTCTTCAATCCACCACTTGAGTTGCAAATTTTCTGACAAACATCAACTGATTCTCTGTAACAGAGTTTGAATAGTCAACTTGGACTTTACCATCATGTGCTGGTTGGTGTGACTTCAAGCCAGCGTACAAAAGGCCCACCTTAGAACACACAGGGTATTTGACAACCAACACTGGATAAGATTTATCATTTTTACTGTTAGCCTCATTCTTCTACACTTCTCTGTTCAGTTCTCATGTTTTATCCTCCCCGTTTAAAATGTTTTAACTACATTCCAAATGGTATTTCTCTAGGCCACCCTTTCAAGATTTTTGTAGGATGTGTTAAGGTATTTTAAGTTCTCTTTTATCATCATCATCATCATTATCATCATCGTTTAACGTCCATATTCCACGCTTGCATGGGTTTGGATGGGAGTTTTCCCACTTGAGGCAAGAGTGGTTGTCTTGCTCGCATAGGACCGTCTGGCGGGTTTTCTACAGCTGGATGCCCTTCCTAACACCAACCACATTTACAGTGTGGAACTGGGAACTTTTTACCATGTTACCTACACGGCCACATTACAACGTGGACTGTGTGTTTTTTTGTCGTGACACCTACACGATCTCGATCTCATTTTCTCATGCTGTTGGTGGGAGTGGGAGGATGGGGTAGGGGTAGTGGATTGGGGTGTATATTTGGTCAAGAGGTGCCTACTATTTATTCTTAATATTCGCCTGCCTTATCTACAGGGTGTCCCTCCAAAAAATGTATACAGACTTTGATTATCTGTACAAGCAATATTTATTAGAATGCTGTGTATACATTTTGGGTGGACACCCTGTATTTAAATCATTGTGCCTAAATCCACAGGTGATGTGGATTTCTGAGGAATATTTTATTTTATTGACTGGAAGGATGAAAGGTAAAACTAGCTTCGGCAAGATTTGAATTCAGATCGTAAAGAAGTGTAACTCTATACCATAAAGCATGTTGTCAGATGCTCCATTGATTATTGATACCGCCAATCCACCACCCTTTGGCAAAACATAATTTTGATTCCTTCCTGCCTTTATATGAACCTTGATTGGACATGCAGCTGTGGATGATTATCTCACAGTTAGATTGGTCAGTAAGACTCTATGATACTTAACTCTCTAATTTGTTATCAGAAATATATGCTGTAGTTGTGGGCTTTCAATTTTCCTTTAGCTAATTTAATGAGTGTAATGCAATATAAGAACAGCTGGAAATATTTAGAAGAGCTACACACCCTTATTTATGTGGTTTATTATTAGGAAGTGGGTTTTGATGTATAGACACATTAGTATTATCACTGTAAATCAGAGCAGTGGATTAGCAGTATCAATAGAGAGTCGGACATCTTTTGCAGCACAAAGTTATGCCCCTTTACGTCTTAGTTTCATTCCTGCTGAGGTTAGCTTTGCCCTTCATTCTTATGGGGTTGATAAAATAAAATACCAGTAACGCACTGTGATCAATTTATTCGACTTTCCTCTTCCCTGTGAATTGCTGGCCTTGTGCCAAATGTAGAAACATATATTTTATACAGAGTGAACGATAGAATAATTAAAATAAGACTTGTCCTAAATAGAACTGCTGTGACAATAATATCTGCGTATGCACCCCAACCCGGACTGCCTGGCATTATAAAAGACAGATTCTATGAGTCGTTAATGCTCACTACCTCCCAACTAACCGACAGTGACTATATAATTATTGCTGGCGACCTAAATGGTCACGTTGGACAACATTGTGACGGCTATGACGGAATCCATGGGGGCTATGGTTTTGGTACTAGAAATGAGGAAGGCTCCAGAATCCTGGAATTCTATGACGCAAATAACCTAACTATCTGTAACAGAAACTTCAAAAAACGAGACAATCACTTGATCACCTACAGATCAGGGGAACACGCCAGTCAGATAGATTATATCCTTACCAGAAGATGTGACAGAGTGTCTGTTGTAAACACTAAATCCCTCCCCTATGAAGAATGCACCTCCCAACATAGCCTCATAGTTAGCGACCTCATAGTCAGGACGAGACGTACTCGACAACAGAAGAGGACTATCCTCAGGAGAAAAATATGGAAGCTAAAGGACCCCACAGCCAGTAATAAATTTAAAAGCATATTACTTGATGCTTTTGACAGTAAGGAAGAGCAATTAGAGTCGTACAATATAGAGGAACAGTGGGAATTCCTGAAAGCTAACCTGCTGAGGGGACAGATGAAATCTGTGGCTGGAGCAGACCTATAGGCAGGAGGAGAGTAACTTGGTGGTGGAACAGTAAAGTGGAGGAGTCAATTAAGGCCAAAAAGCAGGCTTGGAAAGTGTGGCGGGATTGGGGAAGTAGAGAAGACTATCAAGTGGCCAGGAGGGAAGCTAGGAGACAAGTGTACTTCGCAAAAAGGGAAGCAGAGGAAAGAAAATTCAAGCATGTTCTACAACGCAAGGACGAAAAACGTGAGGTGTTCAGGATTGCTAGGCAATGTGTCAAGGAGGACCGAGATATTGTCGGGGAGAAGTGTGTCCGTAATGATGATGGTGTACTTGCCATCACTGACGCTGATAAGAAGGTAGCTTGGAAGTGTCACTACGAAAGGCTACTAAATAAGGAGAATAAATGGGAGAAAGACGGTCTCCCCCACATCGACCCGATAGAGGGACCAGCAGTGCAAGTTGAAGGTAGTATAATAAGTAAGGCAATCAAAGATATGAAGATGGGCAAGGCGGCTGGGCCTTCGGAAATAGTTGCTGAAATGCTGAAAGCATCTGGAATCGTGGGACATACTATGGTCACCCGGATAGTAAACCAAGTCGTACAGAATGGGGTTGTTCCGAAGGACTGGCGTAGCAGCAGCATCATTAACTGTTACAAGGGTAAAGGAGATGCCCTAGATAGGGGAAACTATAGAGGCATTAAATTAATTGACCAGGTCATGAAGGTCACAGAAAAAGTTATAGCGCAACTAATCAGAGAGCGAATTGATCTAGATGAAATTCAGTTTGGGTTTGTGTCAGGTAAAAGTACAACAGACGCTCTTTTCTTTGTACGACAACTACAGGAGAAGTACCTAGCTAAAAGTAAACCCCTATACTTAGCATTTGTTGACTTGGAGAAAGCCTTTGACAGAGTCCCCCGCTCCATTATCTGGTGGGCTCTTAGAAAACTAGGTGTTGATGAATGGCTCGTGAGAGCTATACAAGCCATGTATAAAGAAACAGTCAGTAAGGTTAGAATTAACAACGAATATAGTGAAGAATTTAGCGTAACAGTCGGTGTTCATCAGGGCTCTGTCCTTAGCCCCCTCCTATTTATTATTGCCCTTCAGGCTATAACAGAGGAGTTCAAGACTGGCTGCCCATGGGAACTTCTATATGCAGATGATCTAACGCTCATAGCTGAATCAATGGCTGAACTAGAGAAGAAATTCCAAACTTGGAAGCATGGCCTAGAATCAAAAGGCCTTAAAATTAACCTGTCTAAGATTAAAGTTCTAGTATGTAGGGAGGAAAATAGGGCACTGGTCCCTTCTGAGAAATGGCCATGCTCAGTGTGTAGGAAAGGAATAGGCAGAAACTCCATTTAATGTCCCAAATGCAAACTATGGGTGCATAAAAGATGTAATGGGATCACAGGCAAGCTAACTAAGAATATCGATTTTATATGTGGCCGGTGCTCTGGTGCAATAAGTAGCAGCAAATGCCCACAGAATACTAGCTCATTCCATTGCCCAGATGGTTCTATAGAAATAGTGGACACCTTCCGTTACCTGGGTGACAAAATCAGCAGTGGTGGAGGGTGCTCCGAAAGTACTGTAGCTAGAGTCCGAACGGGATGGAAAAATTTCAGAGAGCTTATACCACTATTGGCCGCTAAAGGTTTCTCTCTAAAAATGAAAGGGAGGTTGTATGATGCCTGCATACGAACAGCAATGTTACATGGCAGTGAGACCTGGGCATTGTGTGTAGAGGATATACGCAGACTGGAGAGGAACGAAGCTTGCATGCTCCGCTGGATGTGTAATAGTAATAAACGTGAACGGCAAAGCATAAACGAACTAAGGGAGAAATTAGGAATATGAGGGATCAGATGTTGTTTACTCGAGAGAAGACTACGTTGGTACGGTCACGTGATGCGCATGAAAGACAACAGCTGTATAAAAAAGTGCAGGGACGGTAGCCACGGGGTAGGCAGACCCAGAAAAACCTGGGACGACTTGATAAAATCCGACCTCACACACTTACACTTCTCCAAGATAATGTCACTGGACCAAGATCTTTGGCGTTACACAGTAACACAGAAGACCCGCCTTGCCTAAGTACAAAGCGAAACCTACAGTCAGTAGGCACCTCTTACCAAAATACACACCCGTCCCACTACGCCTACCCCCACCGCCCTCTACACCACCCCTTTCGATGTAAAGCTATGTTGGTACCACAACATCCAGTCCTAAATAAATGAGGTCGTGTAGGTGTCACGACAAAAAAACACATAGTCCAGGCTGTAATGTGGCCGTGTAGGTAACACGGTAAAAACCTCCCAGTCCACACTGTAAACGTGGTTGGTGTTAGGAAGGGCATCCAGCCGTAGAAAACCCGCCAGACAGTCCTGAGCAAGACAACCAATCTTGCCTCAAGTGGGACAATTCGCGTCCAGACCCATGCTAACGTGGAAGATGGACGTTAAACGATGATGATGATGATGATTTAGAATTCATTTGGTCATCTGTTTATTGATACAATATTTTTTAATAGAGTGATTTTCAGCTCCTTTAAATTAGTACCCAAGTAAGAGACGGACATATTGAACCTAAAAACAAAGCAGTCTAAAAATGTTGTCTTTTGTATGAGTGTATACTGTATGTATGTATCCATATATGTGTGTATACATAGACGTGTGTATGCATATATGTGTGTACGCATATATATATGTATCCATATATTTGTGTATTCATATATGTGTATCTATATATGTGTGTATTCATATATGTATGTATCTATGCATATATGTATATATCCATATATGCGTGTGTGTATCCATATATGTCTTTATACATATTTGTGTGTATGCAAATATGTGTGTATCCATATATATATGTATGTATCCATACATGTGTGTATTCATATATGTATGTATCCATATATATGTGTATCCATATATGTGTATATTCATATATGTGTGTATGCATATATGTGTGTGTTTATGTATGTGTATCCACCAGTACAAGCACTGTGACATTAAAAATAAATATTGTGACAGGCCAAAGGCTACATTGTTTGGCATTCAAAATCAAATGGAAGTAATATAGGGTTTGAGAGGAGTCTCTACTTTGGCCCAGCATGTGAGAACCTCTCTAGTACTGATACCACAATACAATGTTATCAGTATACCCTTGTATACTGTTAGTGTTGGTACCATGATAAATTGCACCAGGTCCACTCAGTAAATTGGTAGCACTAGTGTCTAAAAAAAGATGCAATCATATTGGTATCACAAAAAATGCATCCTGTAAGGTGTTTAACATCCAGTCATAGAAAACATGTCAATTATGGGACATAATGAGCAAGAATGGTTGCCTCAGCCTGCCTGCTCTTGCATAATGCCAACCTGTCAAACTATTGTCAGCATGGAAAGTGGATATAAAATGATGATGATATCTACATGTATGTGTGTTCATTTATGTGTGTATTGACTATAAATACATTCATATATGAATGTATTTATGTGTGTATCTATATATATATATTCTTTTATATATGTATATACTTATATATATTTGTATTCATTGTATGTTTGTACTCATATATGTATCTATTCATATGTGTATTCATGTATGTGTGTATATGTACTTGTATGTGTTTGTTACTATATTAATATATGTGTATTGATGTATGTCTGTTTATGTATGTGTCTAGTCATTTCTGTATATTGTTGTATGTGTTTGTTAACCTAAGTGTATATTTATGCAAGTATGTGTATATTGATGTATATATGCATTCATATATCTGTGTATTGATGTATATGCGTATTCATATATATGTGTGTGTGTGTACTGATGTATATGCATATAAGTATGTGTTATGCACATAATGAAGAGAATTAACTCAAAGAGAAACAAAATGGTTGACTATTTGATATCACAGAGAACTTTCTATTTACTTTGTATGTGATTTGCTTGGCTTAAAACACATACACATACAGTAACACACACATACACACATACACAATACATGAATATTCACCCATACACAAACACAAGTACACACATAAACACATACACACACATGCACGTACACGTTGGTAGCATTCAGTTTTGAGAAATAATGGCATTTTGCACAACTGATCAGTCCCCTTTTCTCTCTATATATATGTATACAGAGAGTTAGAGAGGGAAAGTAAGGAGAATAGAGAAATAAGCAACCCCAGTACTGGACAGTTACGGTATTTTTTTATCGACTTCAAAAGGATAAAAGACATAGGTAACCTTGGTGGGATTTGAACAGAAACCAAAAATATTTCTCAAACAGTGTATAGAACGAACTTTACACCCACAGATATCATCTAAAATATTTTACAGTACTCACTACAAATACCTTCAAAATATACAACTGTATCAGCCATAATACAAAGAGAATTCTACTTCTTTATCACAACACATTTGGAAATTAAGGGATAACTAAACTAAAATTGTCCTCTATAACCTAGAACATCATTGGAATGATCAAAACTATATACTCTCATTGAGACTGAAAACTGAAGATATGTTTAAATGAGATAATGAAATAATTACAAATAATACTAAATGAAATATTTGGGTTCTTATCCATCTGCCACTACAAAAGCCATTTCTTTGAAGATTTTCCTCCCAGAAAATGTTTAAAGTGTAAAAAAAAACCTTTATGTTTTCAAATCTAAATAGATTTAAATGTGAGAGAATGGCAGAGCTTGGATGAATTGAGGAAGAAATTAGGTTTAAGAAGGATCGGAAATGGTGTGCAAGAGAGAAGACTGTAATGGTATAGGAATGTGATATGCCAGGAAATCCCAGTGAAAGGGAGCCAAAGTACAGACAGACTGAAGAAGATTTGGGCAGAGGTGGTGAGAGCTGACCTCAAATCATTGAGTCTCACAGAGGTGATGACGATGATGATGTAGTGCCCCTTTCCTATATAGATATATATGTGTGTGTGTGTCATCATCATCATCGTTTAATATCCACTTTCCCTGCTAGCAAGGGTTGGACAGATCTACATAGACCAAGTCAGTACTGAAGTGGGGGCCACTGACCTCCCAGACTGGCCAGGGGAAGGGCCTGCATCTAATTTATGTAGTCATACATTCTATCAAGTACACAGAGATGCAGCTGAGATGTACCACCCAGTCAACGGTTTAAAGTTTCCCCACCATTTCCCCCTCCCTTTTTTTAAATTTAATTTTTCTTTCTCAAACTTCTTTATTTCTCTTTTTAACTTTTTTTCTTTTTTTCTCATTTTCCTCTCTTCCCTTTTATCTTTTTTTTTTATAATTTCATTATTGCATACTTTTGTTCATTTCTAAAGAAACAAAATTTTGGAATCGTATAGAACTTTGGAATTGTGGAATTGTATAGGCTTAGTGGTTAGAAAATTGGATTTGCAACCAAGAGGTTGCGAGTTCAAATCCCAGACCAGGTGATGTGTTATGTCCTTGAGCAAGATACTTTATTTCATGTTGCTCTTTCTGCCAGGAGTTGAGACTGGTAGATTGTATCAGCAATAGAAAAACCAATGGAAACATTGTTTCCATTTGATGAGTTCCACCCCACCTGATAAGTGAATGAGGTCAGGGGTCTGGTTGATTGATTCAATAGAACAAGGGATGCAGAATTAAAGTAGAAGGAACTTAGTGAAGTAAATAAGGAAAATATGAGATACTATGAGGAATTATAAGTACAATATGATATTAAATTAATAGAAGATATGAATGAAATTAGAATTACTTAATCTTAGTTATGGATAGTAAATTGGTGGTATTTATATGGACATTTCCTGCAAGAAATTACCAGATAATATACAGGCTTGGCTGTGCAGTTAAGAAGTTTGCTTTGAAAACCACTTTTCACCAGGTTTACCTTGTGAGCAAAACTTCATAGACAGAAACTGCGTAAAATTTGTTATTCAGACACATGCATATATGTGTGTGTGTGTGTGTGTGTGTGTGTGTGTGTGTGTGTGTGTGTGTGTGTGTGTGTGTGTGTGTGTGTGTGCGCGTGTGTGTGTGAATGCACAATCTAAGCCACATACAAAGTTGAAAACCGGAAGTAGCAATATTTAGGTGTTGAAGATAATAACTATAATATATATACACATATATATATATATATATATATATATATATATATATATGATGGCTTCCCCCTCGTTATCGAGTGTGGCCATTGCACGAGGAGAAAAAGAAATATTAATAAATAAATAAAAAATAAAATAAAATTTAAAAATAGATATATATATATATGCACACATACATATACATATATACACATATATATATATACATACACACATATACATTAATAACAATAATAATAATAATAACAACAATGATAATAACGACAACAACAACAATAACAATATACATATACATATATATATACACACACGCGCACACACATAAACATATCTATACACACACACGATAGCAACTAACAGCGCTGCGATCGAATGTGGCTTTTTAGCCCAGCCAATGATCTAAAATGTCTTGCACAGAGTCGGCAACCAAAATATTCACTGGGAATAGCCTGCTGTGGTTGGAGTTCATGTACTTTTGCATATCGCTTGAGCCCTCCTGCTGATTTACATTCTCTACCACATGTTTGGCAAGCATGATGAGTAGCATCTCCAACAGCAGCCTGGTAGTCAACCACTGGTCTTATTTTATGACTGCGAAGATGACTTTCGAGTCCAGCTTTGCTTAGGCAGAGTCTCGCACTGACGCTGCATGTCAGCACCATAGGAGGACCCTCGCCGTCTGGAAGTGCAACAGCAATGCCATTCCTCACATCCCGCTTTACTTTCTCGTATGCGATTCGAGATGCCTCAAAGGCAACTTTTCCCTCATATACAGTCTTTCTCCATTTATTACGATCAGCAGCAATATTTTCCCATGTATCAGCAGAGATGTTAGCGTCTTTCAAAGAGGCTTTCAAGGAATCCTTATACCTCTTTTTTGGTTTATGTGGCGGTCGTTTTCCTTTAATCAACTCTCCATAAAAGAGTTGTTTTGGTATTCTAGAATCCTTCATCTTGGCAAGGTGACCACTCCAACGGAGTCATTGCTTAAGCACAAGAGCTTCTATACTGTCACACATAGAGCTTTCAAAAATCTCGACATCACTGATGTGGTCCCTCCAGTGAACGCCATGGATCCGTCTGAGACACATCTGATGTTAACGTTCCAATTGCTTCAGGTGGTGTCGATATGTGACCCAGGTCTCGCAGGCATAAAGAAGAGAAGAGAGCACACATGCCTTGTACACCTTTACCTTTGTCTTCTTGCATATGTCTCGCCGACCCCAGAGTCGCCTTTCTAGCTTTCCGAAAGCATCACTTGCTTTCCTAATCCTAAGTGAGATTTCACTATCAAGGTTGCTGTATCGATTGACAGTGCTTCCCAGGTAGACAAACTGATCAACCACTCCAAGTCGTTTACCATACACATAGATATTTGGTTCAGTGTACTGCTTACCAGGGGCAGGTTGGTACATGACGACGGTTTTCTTGAGACTGACAGTCAATCCTAGGGCAGTGCAAGCGTCAGAAAATGCATTCAAAATGTGCTGCATATCACTCTCTGTGTGCGCTACAAGATCGCAATCATCTGCATACAAGAGGTCTCATGATTGATGTAAGTACTTTTGTCTTTGCAGCAAAGCGCCTGGTGTTAAATATGCTGCCTGAGGTTCGATATCGGATTTAAACACCATGCTCGCAATTCCTGAATGCCATACAGAAACCATTGCAAAGTATATGGCAAACAGGGTCGGTGCTAGAATATCCCCCTGATTCACCCCATTTTTTACTGAGATAGGCTCCGACATGTTACCTCCGACATTAACCCAAGCCTTCATATCGTCGTGGAAAGACCTAACTAAAGCAAGGTACTTATCAGGGCAACCAAGTTTCTGGAGAACCTTCCATAATGCATCTCTGTTAACAGTATCAAAAGCTTTTGTCAGATCGACAAAAACCTGATACAGATCCAAACCTTATTCCATGCACTTCTCCTGGAGCTGTCTAGCTGAGCAGATCATATCAGTAGTGCCGCGTCCAGCACGAAAACCAGATTGACTTTCAGGAAGAACACAATCTGCAATGTGTGTCAGCAGACGGTCCAGAAGCACCTTACATAAACATTTCCCTACGACAGAAAGCAATGATATACCTCTGTAGTTCCCACAATCATTCCTGTTACTCTTTCCCTTGTACAAGACCACCATTACTGCATCTCTCCAGTCCTCAGGTACGGATTCATTAGCCCATATCCTGCCAAACAAAGAGTGAAGATGTTGCAGGAGTCTCTCACCACCATATTGTAGGAGCTCAGCATGTATGCCATCCATACTTGGAGACCTTCCACTGTTCAGCTTCGAGATAGCCACTGCAACCTCCACAAGCGTCGGAGGTTCTGTGAGAGCTACTTTCACAAGACTTTCTGGAATGAGATTGAGGAAATCTTCACTGACGACAGACGGCTGATTCAAAAGATCATCAAAGTGCTCTCGCCACCTTCGTAGAATTCCTTGTGAGTCACGAAGAAGTTCTTTGTCATCCTTGCTGTGAAGCGGTGTCACCAAAGAAGATGGTCCATAAACCTCACGCAAGAGACTGTACAACAGCTTTGTGTTATTGGAATCAGACGCAGTTTGTATCTCACCAGCCTTCACACTCCACCACTGATCCTTCATCTGAGAAAGACTCCGCCTAACACGTGATTTTACATCCCTGAGTTCCTCATGCAACGTATTCCTCTCCTGTGGTTTTGCCGTCAAGTAGCCTGACAGAGCACGCCTCTTATCAGCCAACAAGTCTTCTATATGTACATCATTCTCATTAAACCAGTCCTGATGTTTTCTCTGCACCAATCCCAGAACACGCCTGCCTACATCATAAACCGACTTTTTAAGGGTCGGCCAATCCTCACCAAGATCTGCAGCCTGCATCTCTTCTTCCAATGTCCTCTTCACATTTTTATCCTTAAGACGAGCAGCATTCAATCTTTTGGGCAGGGCAACACCAGGAGCCCGGATTTTACGTTTAGTGATTAGTTTCACTTTTGCGCGTACCAGGCGGTGGTCCATCCAGCACTCAGCTCCACGAAGTGCACGAACACACTGCACACCCTGACTGTCACGCATCCTGACTAGGACGTAGTCCAAAAGATGCCATTCCTTAGATGCAGGATGCATCCATGTGGTCTTGAATTTGTTCTTTTGTTGGAACATGGTGTTGGTAACACACAGATCCAGCTCCTCACACATCTGCAGCAAGAGCATACCATTGTTGTTACACTTTCCCACCCCATGCCTTCCGATTACATTCCATGTGTTAAAATCCCTACCCACTCTAGCATTAAAGTCACCAAGCACGATGACTTTATCTGCCTGAGGGATATTTCTTAAAACACCTTTCAAGGCATGGTAAAAGGACACTTTTTCTTCATCGACAGAATTCATAGTTGGAGCATACACACTCACCAGGGTAGCATATCTTCCTTTGTCCAGCGGAATTCTCATGGACATAAGACGCTCACTAATCCCTACTGGGAATTCTTCTAATTTATTCACAAGAACAGTCTTAATAGCAAATCCTACCCCAGCCTCTCTTCTGGTTCCTTCATCTCTTCCTTTCCAGAAGAATGTATATTCTCCACAAAATTCAGTAAGATGACCATCTCCAGCTAACCTCGTCTCAGATAAAGCCACGATGTCAAGATCGTAACGTCGAAGCTCCTTTGCAACAAGAGCGGTCCTTCGTTCAGGACGCTCCAAGGAATCCCTGTCAAGGAGCGTCCGTACGTTCCAGCAGCCAAGACTAAATGCCTTGTTTGGCTCTATTACAATGGCACGATGACGAGCGGGCCCAGGCTGTGATAACCTGGGGCCCCTGCCCTTATTGCCAATTATCTTTTTGTTCCAGAAACTAAATTGCCAATTATCTCTTTTATATTGTTCTGGAACATCATTGAATTGGGAAAAAAAAAAAAAAAGTAATAATAATAGTAACAATAATAATAATAATAATAATAATGATTTCATTTATTAGCCATAAGGGCCGACATGTAGGGGACAATACAAAGACAGGGACAGTGGGGGTTTACAATAAGGTCGAGTAAAAGTGCACAATGGCAAGACTAATTTAACAATGAAAATAAAAACAATAAAATAAACTATGCATAAATATTACAAAATAAATTCCCTGATAGGGGTGGACGACCCTGGGGTGACTCGGGTACCCCACCAATCCTGAACCACCCTGCGCTTCTAGGGCACCCAGGGAGAGCACCCCTCTCCTCAAGTTAGCTAGCCTATAGGCGCATAGTCAGAGTAGGCCCATTCACACGAGCCATTCTCGCCACATTCACCCACCTTTTAGCAAATGTACTGGGGGGGGGGGGGGCAGCACTTCTCTCTCCACCCTCACCTTCCTTTCCAGGTGAAACTTGAAGAAGTTAATGAGGGATTGGCCGAAGAGAAAAGTCTCTGCCTTCAGTCCTTTTAACCTGGTCCAACCTCTTTCGCAACTGCCACCGGGCAGAGGAAAATTTCCTGCTCTTCCTGACCTAAGGAATGCGGTGGATCGATCTTCACTATGGACTCGGCCGATAGCCGGATTCGTTCGACACGTGACAGTAGCTGTTCGACATAACTCCACAAGTCAGTAATGCACGGACATTGGACAAGTGCGTGCAGAACGGTTTCGTCTTGGGCAGGTCCGTCTGACAGCACTTCCGTGCCTGTAGAGTTTATCCCGAACCGGCAGTGCCCCCCGGTAGCACTGCCAAGCGAGGGATTTCTGGAAATTGTCCATCGTCCCCGGCTCAAAAGTCCTCCGGTACAGACTGGTCAGTTCGACTTCGTCGAGGCCCATAGCTTCTCCGAGTGCGTCATCGCACTTTCCCACCACTAATCCTCTATAGAATTCGAGAGTGTAAGTTCCACTGATCGCATTGCCCGCTTGGTAGAGGGCAGTGAGTGCCTGGCAACATTCCAGGTGCCAGTCACCCAGTCTCGGTCTCTTCTTGACCCAGGATTGCAGCTCAGTCAAAGAAATGAGCTGCGGAAAGGCCCGTCTGATAAACGGCGACCACACCTGTTCACCGTTGAGGCAGAATATCTGGAGATATCGCAACCTCAACACATGTCTGTGCATCATTAGCCACGGCATGGCAAGCTCTCCACGTAGAGGGTGCTGGCAGCAGGTGGACCGCCTCACCAACGGAACTTGTCCTCTCCACGAGAATTTGAAGAGGAGCCGTTCCAACTTGACGAGGCGCGGACGGGGTCAAGGCACGACGGTCAGGCGGTAGTAGATGACGGACGCGATGTATGCATTCGCCACCTCCGCGCGACCTTTCAGTGATAGCTTCCTCCCAGCCCATTTTGGGGTGAGACTGGCTACTCTGCTCGTTACCTCGTCCCAATGCTTTTCCACCTGGAGGTCTGGTCCGAACCAAACCCCGAGCAACTTTACCGGTCCGTCCGTCCAGCGCCCTACGACGCTGTTGGACGGCATGGGTTTGCCTCTCCAGGTTCCGAGCTGCAAGCCCACCGACTTTTCCGGGTTAAGTTTGGCTCCTGTCAACCTTTCATATTCCTTCAATAAGGTGCCGACCACCTCGATTTCTGAGGTCTTCGACACCATCACGGTGATGTCGTCCGCATAAGCCAACACCGCCTTTCCACGTCCCGGTTCGAGCGGGATGCCCTGCAACAGCTCCAGCTTCCGCAGTAAAGGCTCGAAAGTCAATACGTACAGAAGGGAAGAGAGATGGCACCCTTGACGGACCGATCGGGAGAGCCGAAATGGTTCCGAGAAGTGGCCATTAACCTAGACCACCGAGCATGTGCCGCTGTGCATTGCAGCGATCCAGTTTCTGAAGACAGGGCCGAAGCCAGCTGCTCTGAGGACAAACTCCAGATACCGATGTTCGACCGTATCGAATGCTTTCAATTGATCTAAATTGATCAGTGCCCCACTGAAGCCAGGTTTACACCCTACCCTCTCTATGATGTATCGCATGAGGTGGAGATTGTCGTGTATGGACCTGGCTGGGATTGCGCAAGTTTGCGCCTCCCCAACGAAATCCTCGACGACAAGCGCCAATCTCTTTGCTAACACCTTGGCCAAAATCTTAAACTCTGTGTTGAGCAGAGTTATGGGCCTGAAGTTGTCTAATGTATCCCTCTTGTTCTCGTCTTTCCTTATCAGCGTCATCACTCCTCTGCTCACAGAACTGGGAATACTCCCATTCTGCTGCCAGTTGCAGTAAAGTGCTTCGAGGAGTTCGGAGAACAAGTCTGGCATATTTACGTTAAGCTCGTAGGGTAGGCCATCCAAACCGGGTGACTTGCGCCTTATGCAGCCGACAAGGGCATCCTGAATTTCGGCTGAAGTAATCGGCCTTTCGCAGCGCTCAGCGTCGACCGTAGATATGCGCGGCAATCCGTCAAGGTAGGGACTGAAGTCCGCTACTCTCTCTGACTCGCCACTCTCCCCGAACAACCGAGCAAAGTGCTGGCGAAAGGCCTCACACATCCGCTTGGAATCGCTTATCTCGTGTCCGTCTCGGTCCGCCAAAGACTGAATCGTGGTTTTATTACCACGCTGCGCCTCCGCCACGCGGGCCCATCGAACAGCTTTGATTCCCTCGTTTCTCAGCGCACGCGCCTTAGCTCTGACAATGCAACCTTCGTGTTTGGCATTGAAGAAATGGTCTAATGCCATTCTCGCCGCTAGCACGTCATTTGCAACGCCACTACAAATAGCCTCGTCTAACTTATCTACCAATTCCCTTTCTTTTCTATTTTTCTCTAACGCTAGTTCTTTGCTGAACTCTATCGAAGTTACTCTAATCTCTCTTTTGAGAGCCCCCACCATCTGTTGTTGATGATGCCCCCTGTCAACTTTTGCTTAACTAAATTGTTGACACGGTCCCTGTAAGCCTTACGTGCCGGAAATGACATGTTCAACTTCCAGTAACCCGGTCCTAACCTACGCGGTTTATCTAGGTCGACCATACAGATCACAAATTTGTGATCTGAATAGGCGACCGTTTTAAAAAGTGGGCAGCCCACACTATTTCTATCTATTTTCCTAATGAAGATCCTGTCTATATACGATCTAGATGGCCCCATTCGGTTGGTCCATGTCCATACTGCCACATTGGGGAAATCTAGTCGATACCTGTCAGACAGTTGGAACTGGCTGAGTAGGTGCTTGAGGCTTTTGCACCCCCCGCTCCTATCAGCTACTCTCACACAATCCCAGCGTGCGTCTAAGATGCCATTCCAGTCCCCCGCTAACAGTAAAGGGCGAGACGTACCCAGAAAGGTCTCCAGGCGCCTAAAGAAGTCCGGTCGTCCGGCCCCTGTAGGGGCGTAGACGGCCAGCAGTCTAAAGGCACCACCTTCGCTACTGCTCACATCCAAGACCACCAACTTACCGTCCGGGTCCCGGACGATCGACCTTGCCTCGAGATCCAGTCCTTTCCTAAACAGTACTGCCACCCCACCCCCCATTCCCGGCCTGCTAACAGATGCGAAGATCTGATAGTCGTCGAAAATGGGGGCTAGTGTGCGCGTGTCGGAAATTCTGATCTCGCTGACGGCAATCACATCCATTTCCAGCGACCTGAGGTCGTTGAGCAGGCGACCCTGCTTCCAGGGTGACCCCAGGCCGCGACCATTTAAACTACCTACTCTTAATATGGCCATATTGGTAAGCTAAGAGAGAGAGGGAAGGTTTACTTACCTCCCGGGGTCTTGTGAAGGTCGGGTGGTTCGACCTCCATGGTTGGTGGGGTTTCTTTTGGGAACCCCTTTAAAAGTCCCGATGTGGGTTTTACATTCGGAGTTCCCACGTCTTGAGGAAAGCTCTCTCGAATTTCTTTGAAGGAATTGAGTGACATTCGGACCAGAAGCAAATCTTCTGGCACGCAAAATGTGCTCATTTCAAAAATCTCCCCCTCTGTTTGAATGTCCTCGCTTCGTGCTAAGAGCGCCATCAGTTTATCGTTGGCCCTTCTGACAAGCACGAAGTTTTTAACATTCTGTTGGTGTGGTTTTATTTGTTTTCGTTTTGGTGACTGTTGTGGTGATGGTTTTGGTGGTGTTGTTTCGGGTATGTCTGTGTTTGTTGTAGGTGTGGTGTCTGCAATTTCAGGTATTTGTGTGTTTATTTGTACTTGTGTTTGTTTAGGTTGTTTGCGTTTCGGGGATTGTGGAGGTCATGTCGATGTTGCTGTTGGTGATGATGTTATTGGGGAAGTGTTTGCGTTACTGGTGTCTGTATTTTTTGTTGTGTATGTTTTTGTGTTTTGTTGGGGCTTTTTTGTGAGCTTTCTCTGTTTTTTTGCACTTTTGGGTTTTCCTTCATCTTCGCTGCTGGAAGACAAAGGGTCTGTGGCTGTGAGTGTCTCTGTGTCTGTGTGTGCGTTTATTGTTTTGTCTATGTGTATATTTGGGGGGGGGAGCTTTCCTCGTTTTCCCCTTGGATTGGTTTTGGTGTTGGTGGTGATCCGGCTGTTTTTGATGTTGGTGTCCGTGTTTTTGTTGGTGTTGTTTTTGGTGGTGGTGGTGGTGGTGGTGCAGCTTTCCGTGCTGACACTGGCGTTGGCACAAAGGAGGTTTGCGACCCCCTGCATTTTTACGCTGAGGGCAGAAGGCTTGCAGATGCGTTACTTCCCCGCAGACGAAGCAGCGTGGCCTTCTTCCATCAATGATTAGTTGGATTGTTGTCCCGTCCTGCAGGTGGGCAAAATCCGGGATGTTGTTCATGTCCTCCGGTTTCATTTGGAGAAGAATCTCCAAATCCATTCCGGACCAGTCTTCTCTCTCTGTCCTTTTGATGTCCAGGAGGGTAGTGTCTGTCCACTTCTCGATTACGCATCCCAGCAGCCACCATATGTTCATTCCTGGTGGGATGCTGGGAATGCGGACCTTTACTGTCCTTTTACCCATGTAGGACGGATGCATGATAATAATAATAATAATAATAATAATAATAATAATAATAATAATAATACACTATTAATAATTATTAATGCACTCGTGCAATGCCTGTGCGTGACGAATATTTTTAAAGTGAGGAAAGACTGAACCAATCCCACTCTCTGAGCGACAGTAGCTATAACCCGAAAAGAAGAAAAGATCAACATCATCGGTAGCTACTGAGCCGCAGGTTTTATGTCGGAGTTAACCCAGTTTCCTGAGATGCCTTCTCCTAGAAGAATGCCCTGACAAGGGCTAGGGGTTCTTCACTCCCAGTGGTTTAACTGCGCGGTCGGGTATCCAGCCCGACTATTTCTATGTCCCCGCGCAAAAAAAATAAAAAAACTCACTTATTGACACTTATACGTACGACATACACACACACACATATATATATATATTACCGTCATTACTGATACAAGATTACAAGATTATGTCAACTGTTGACTTTCAAGAGTTTGTATAGTTGAAGCCGTTCGTATTACAGTCCAGTATTATTATAATTGCTTTACAGCATAGAGCTATGGCCCTCCACGCTCTGAGCTTAAATCCCGCCGAGGTCAACCTTGCCTTTCATCCTCACGGAGTCAACAAAAGAGAGTACCAGTAATGCGCTGGACCAGTCGCTGGATCCGTGCCAAAAGCAGAAAAATTGTTATTAAAGTTGTTTTCTTAAGGCCCGGTCGATGGTGATGGTGATGGCGGCGGTGGCGGTGGTGGTGGTGGCAGTTGATGTTGTTGTGTTGTGTGCGTGTGTGTGTGTGTGTGTGTGTGTGTGTTTTATTATTTTGAGTTTTTTGTTTGTTTGTGTTTATTTTTGGAGGGGGGGAGGTTTATCGTTTGACGCCGCTGTTGTTGTAAATGTTCATTTCAATTCATTCTGAAGCTGTTGTTACTGTAAACATTAGTGCCGGTGTTGTTGTTGTTGTAGATGTTGGGGTTGAAATCTGGTCGTTTGACTGAGTGATGTATATACACACATATACATACATATATATATGTTGCTGGCCCGGGATGGAAACCTTTATTGTTTATTTTGTGGTAGTCTCTTTAGTATTTTGGCCCCTTTTGTTGACCCGTCACCGTATCATTTACGTACTTATACCTCTTAAAAGGGTCCTTGCCTATTTCGTCCCACCTAGTTCTTTTACTTATTTCGTTATTTATTTATTTATTTATTTATTTATTTCTTTACTTCTTTCTTTCTTTATTTATTTTATTCTAGCCTTACAATAGCCTGAGACCTAGGTCGTAGAATTTAATTTACTTTACTTTTTTCTTTACACTTATTTGCTTTTCTTCACTCTCAGTATTTTTTCTTTTCTTTCCTATATATTTCTACCCCCCATTGTTCTACCTACCGTTCCGACTTCCTCCCCCCCCCCCTCCCCTGTATCTTCTTTGACCTCATGCCCAGCTGTAGCTGGCACTACCAACGCTTGATTGGGTCTACTCCACCCCCTCCCCTCTTTCTCCTACTGGCAGGTTTAGCCACCATCTCCCCTACTAATTTGCAACCACAGAATTACTACTGATTTTTGACAATCACTTTGACCATATATGGAATTACCCCTTGAGAAAATCGGCTATTTAAATACCAGGATAAATTTTCATTTAGTCCAGAATTAGCCGTCGAAACGGCTTGAGCTCAGCTGTCGGGGTCTTACTGGTTCCTATTACCCACTCTAGTATTGAGTACTTTGGTGCGTTATGGTCCACCTGGTTCCTTACCACATTTCCTTCGTTATATATATATATATATATACATTCAACAGAGAGTAGAGAGTTTGACAACAGGTCGATGACTTTAGTCTAGATAGGGTAATGACATGTGATGGTGGGGAGAGAGTGTAGACGTTATTGTGGTGGCGGGGGACAGTGCGATGTATCTAGTTCATTTGTCCGTTTTCTTCTCATTGCAAAATTTGAATTTTAGCCATGTTATATTGAGATGTAAGTAAATGTAAAAGATATAAATAAGGATTGCTCTGCTAAAATATACTAAAATATTTGTGTAACTTCCACAAACTTCTGTCGTGACATTCCTGAGTCCAGTGACCAACAATTTGTTGTATTTTGATGTTTCAGAATACAAAAATTAATTAAAAACTTACCCCACGAAAAGACAGTGTGTTGTCCTATCTATAAGCTCCCTCATCATATATATATATATATATATATATATATATATATATACATGCACACACATAGCCATGCATAGACACACACACATACACATAAACATACACATGTGCATGCATCCACACACACACACATACATACATACATATATCATCATCATCATGTTATGCCTGTCTTCCATGTTAACATGGGTTGGACAGGTTGTCATGGTCCAAGACTAGTCAGAGCAGAACAGCTACATTTTGTTCATAGATTCCATTTTTGACATGGTTTCTATGGCTGGATGCCCTTTGTAATACCAATCACCTTACAGGATGTACTGGGTGACTTATGTCATGATATCAACACTAACACCTTACAGTGTGTACTGGGTGACTTATGTCATGATATCAACACTAACACCTTACAGTGTGTACTGGGCACATTCCATCATGACACAATTACGAGACAGGCTGTTATATGTTCAACCAAACAGAAGAGTCCTCTCTACCATCATAATGTCGCCACTTTATCACCATATATGTATATGTGTGTGTATGTATGTATATATGTAAGTATGTGTGGGTGGGTGTATGTATGTATATATATAAGTATGTGTATATATTATGTGTGTGTGTGTGTGTGTGTGTGTGTGTGTATGTATGTATGTATGTATGTATGCATGTATGTATATATGTGTGTATGTATGTGCATGTATGTATGTGCATGTATGTATGTATGCACAAGGACATAGAAATACTCAGTTTGGTGCCCGAGGGGGCAGTTAACCCACCTGGTGTTAGAGACCCCCAGGTCTTGTTAAGACATCATTGTAGGAGGGTGGAAACTCTGAGGTAAAACCTGCAACTCAATGGCAACCAATGATGTTGACCTGTTCTTCTTTTTTGATACCTGTCACTGTTGTCCAGAGATTGGGATTTGACCAGTGCCAGGTATTTCTTCATTTAAAACAGCTTTAAACACAGGCATCATTCATCATTTCATTTTACGTCCGTTTTTTCCCTGCTTGCAAGGGTGGGACGGGAACTGATTCTGGCTTGATTTCTACAGCTGGATGCCCTTCCTAACACCAACCTCATTTACAGTGAGTGCTGGGTGCTTTTTTTGCCGTGGCACCTCCACGACCACTTTGCAGTGGAATGATATGGACCCCAGTCCCTATCATCTCATTTCTGCAGCTGAGTAAACTGGAGCAATGTGAAATAAAGTGTCTTGCTCAAGGAAACAACACATCAACCGATCTGAGAATTGAACTCACAACCTTTCGATTGCAAGGCCAATGCTCTAACCACTAAGCCATTTAAATCACTTTCATATGTGTTGCATGAGCTTGGCCTTTTCTTTTTTCTTTCACTGCAGCATATGCAGAAAGGAATCTAAGTCCTTGAAGGGCTAAAAATGCATGTTCGTGCCATCCATGTATGAGAAAAAGGTCAAGGGATGGAAATTCTTAAAACAGATGAGACCACCCTATTCAGTAACTCAATTGATCAGCTCAGGAATGCACTGACCATATACTGGGAGGAATCAACAAAGCTTGGACTTCAGGTGAGGTGGACGAAGACCAAGATGATGCATATCGGCAATGGACCACATCCTCCCTGCTTCATATTGCCCCAACATCATAGAGTTTGTCAGCTACTTCATTTACCTGGGCTTGACAATCACCGACAGTGGATACCTGAGCCTGGAGATCAATCATATATGTTGTCTGGCCGGTGGGATCATGCACACCCTATGGAAGCCCCTTTGGCATCACTGTTCTATCTACTGGAAGACAAAGCTCCATATATAAAATGCATCAGTCCTCTCCTTTTTCCTCTACGGAACAGAAACATGAGCCCTTACAAAGACCTTAGCAAAGATAGTCTTGATAGCAGAGCCCTGAGGATCATCGAAAACATGAGATGCTATCACCACGTTTCCAACAAAGAGTTGCATATGTACACACATCAGCTGGCAGCCTTAGCCGTCCATCACATGTGCTGGTACAGACATGACCTCTGCCTGCCATCATTCTACCAGAGCCTTACTCTTGTTTCTACATAGCAGCTACAGGCTAGAAGAAGCTCCATGGCAAACCCTGTACCAGATGGCTGAATGTCATCAAGGAAGTTCTCCTAAGGCTCCACATCACCTTGGAGGATGCAGAAAGGCTAGCATGGGGGTGGGGA
>OZ024744.1:34938690-34958690 GCA_964016885.1 Eledone cirrhosa
TAATTAATAATGTCTGTTTGTTCCAGTCATGTATGAATTAGACATGTCTTTTATACAACATTTTGCTACCTTCTTTTACTGTTTTGTTATCTTATGCACGAAGCCCGGTGTCCCATGACCGAATTTCACTATTTCATTAATTAATATAAATACCAAGAAGTTTTAATAAAATTGAAATTAAATTATATTTACAAAGCAAACGTTTGTTTTGAAGACAGCAAGCGAAGTTTGAAATTTAATAGAAATAGAAGCTTTCACCATATTTTGACTAAAGAAATTAGCCTGATAGTAGGGTTTGAACTTATCTTTTTCCATTTAGAGGGTTTTAAACCCCACTATCAGGCTAATTTCTTTAGTCACAATATGGCGAAAGCTTCTATTTCTACTAAATTTAAATTATAATTATTTTAACTATGTAACATTGCCTGATGTTATTACCAACTGTGGTATATACTCTAAAAATTATCTACCACACGACTTGTTTGTTACACTCTAGTCTGTTAATAACTTCAGACTTTTGTTTGTTTTAATTATTCTAGAATTTCTGTTCAACTCAATATTGAGAATCAGTTTTACTTGCCTGTAGAATTCCTTTCTGATATTTTTCTTAGCATGGCATGCTGTGATTTCATTGACTAAAATGAAAAAAAAACACCAATACCTTCTTTAACATTATCATCAGTATTGCTATCACTACCATCACCATCACCACCATCATCACCACCACCATCACCACCACGACCACCACTACTACCATCACGACCATCAAAACCATCACTACTACCACCATCACCACCACCATCACACCCATCACAACCAACACCATCAAAACCACCACCATTACCACCACTACCGTAACCACAACCTCCACCACCACCACTACCGTAACCACAACTTCCACCACCACCACCACCACCACCATCACCACTATCATCACCACCATCACCACTATCACCACCACCACCACCAACAACAACAATAACAACAACACCACCATCACCACCAACAACATCACCACCATCACCACAACCATCACCACCACCATCAACAACAACAACACCACCACCATCACCACCATCACCACCACCACCACCACATTCCTTTTGGCAGTTACAAACCAGAAATGAATCCGTTCATGGATTGGTATTGAAAATGAAACAAGTTAATACTTAAAATTTACAATAGTTTTAGCAAAACTTCATTAACACTTTCATTATAATAATAATAATAATAATAATAATAATAATAATAATAATAATAATAATAATAATAAGCTCATATGGCTGTAAGGATCAGCTTCTGGTTAACAAAATGATACTGGAAGATTGTCATAATAGACACAAAAATCTATCGATCGCTTGGATAGATTATAAAAAAGCATTTGATAGTTTGCCACACAGTTGGATTGAAAAATGTTTAGAGATTTTCAAAATATCCCCCGTTATCAGGAGGTTTTTGTCATTCAGTATGAGGACATGGAGAACGACACTCCTTTTGAATAGTGAAACAAAATCACTGGAAGCTGGAGAAGTTAACATTAATTGTGGAATTTTTCAGGGTGACTCTTTATCACCGCTTTTATTCTGCATCGCACTTATACCATTAAGTAAAATGCTCAATGAAACAAAACATGGATATAGAGTCTATGACAAAACCATTAATCACCTGTTCTACATGGATGACCTGAAACTATTTGCAAAAAATGATGAACAATTGCAAGGGCTATTATCCACTGTGAAGCAGTTCAGTGATGACATTAAAATGGAGTTTGGACTGGATAAATGCGCCAAAGCAACGTTCACCAGAGGAAAGCTGCTGAAGAGTTCAGACATTAATCTTGATCGGGGGAACGTGATAAGAGAGCTTGATCAAGAACAAACTTACAAATATCTAGGTGTTTGTGAAGGAGACGGAATCAAGCACTCGACAATGAGGGAAAGGATAAGGAAGGAATGTTACCGCAGAGTCAGAGCAATCTTAAGAACGGAATTGAATGCAAGGAATAGGATCGATGCCATAAACACGCTTGCCATACCAGTAGTAACCTACAGTTACAATGTCATCAACTGGTCAAGCACAGAGATCCGTAGGCTCGATACAAAAATCCGAAAATTCTTAACCATGCACAGAATGCATCACCCTAAGGCAGACATAGATAGAATATATCTCCCTAGGAAAGAAGGAGGACGTGGGTTAATCCAGTTAGACATTGCGTTGAAAACTGCAACAATTGGATTATCCACATATCTAAGGGAATCACATGATTGGATGATCAAACTCGTTTTGAAACACGAAAGCACCAAAAGATCATATTCCATTACAAAAGATGCACAAAGATACAGTAATGGACTACAAATTTCAGAAGTCCCATTTACTGCTGAAATGGAAAACACAGAAAAAGCAAAGCAGGTAAAAGTAACTGCAAAGAAAGAACTGCTACAGAAACTGGCTAAGAAATGGCAAGAAAAGCCTCTGTATGGAAAATACCCAGAGCGAGCTAACAATCCTGATGTTGACAAAACTTTAACCCATCAGTGGTTGGCATCCTCTGGACTGAAATCGGAGACTGAAGGACTGATTATATCCGCACAAGATCAGTGTCTGCCAACAAAAAATTACCAAGCCAACATAATAAAAAATGGGTGCAGCCCATTATGCCGTGTATGCAAAAAACAACCAGAGACCATTGACCATATAATTTCAATGTGCAGTCCTATAGCTCCAACCGAATACCTAAACAGGCATGACAGAGCTGCACAATACATACATTGGATAATGTGCAAGCATTTTGACCTGCCCCATCAAAAGAATTGGTGGGAGCATCAACCACCTCCCATACTTGAAAAAGATCACATCTCAATCTTGTGGAACTTTAGCATCCAAACAGACCGAAAAATAGATGCAAATAGACCTGATATAATATTGAAGGACTTTCAAAGGAGGGTATGCCTGCTAATTGATATGTCTGTTCCAATAGACAAGAATGTATCTATAAAAACATTTGAAAAATTGAGCAAGTATAAGGACCTGGAGATAGAAATTGGAAAAATGTGGAAATTGAGAACTAAAACAATACCAGTGGTTGTAGGCGCTCTGGGAATGATACCTAAGGGGTCTAACGACTACTTATCGCAAATCCCAGGAAACCCGCGTATAGGAGAAATACAAAAGATAGTACTAATGGGAACTGCCCATATACTAAGGAAGATCCTGTCAATATAAGTACATCACAAGTCTAAACACTAAGGATGCATGTGTGAATATGTGTGTTCTTTCTTGAACATGGCGGACCTTGTTGTCTCTTGAGGTCACTGGTTGTGACTTGGTGATAACTCGTATAAACATAAAGCAAGATAAATGCAAATAATAATAATAATAATAATAATAATAATAATAATAATAATAATGAAAGGGACCAGAACCAACTGGACGAAAGAATTGAATAGAACTGTTATGCAATGTTACCTGAAAAGTAACCCCAAGGAGAGGGGCTATAGGAGACGGATGCATAACATCTGGAACGAGATTGGTCTATTTAAATTAGATGAACAAAAATTGGCCGGGCAGGCTCGCGTAATAAGAACTAATGGGTGGATAAGCGAGCTGGAACTGGAGGAACTGAGCAGAGAGATTAGCTTGGAGATGGAGGGTGGAGTATGCCAGGCAAACGAGCCAGTGGGAAATGAAGGTGAAGAGGTCGAGAGAACGGAGGAACCACCCGAAGCAGACAATGATCTGAATACTGAGATAAATAATACCTGGAACAGAGATACGGCCACTGAGGAGATGAATGCTGACGGGCTAGGACAAGATTCGGTTGATATCTTAAATTTAGTGGTAGATGAATTGAACAATGATAGTGGGAGACCTATGAACCTAAGATTTGTAGACGGGAAAAAGTTAAAAGAAACAACAGCTAAGGTAAACAAAGTCATCCCATACCTTGAGGCGAGGAGCCTTCACCAGTGCAACAATATCCTCAAAGCAACAGCAAATATGGTGAGGAAACTACTTGGTATAAAAGCGAGAGGAAACAACATACAAGAAAGAGCAGAGCCGTGGTGGAAGAAACGACTGAGTGGTCAAATCAGGGAAATGAGAAATGACATTGGAAAGCTTGAGTCCCTACTGAATGGGACACTAAAAAACATAGGCACTAAAAATAGACTGGAAATAAAGTACGAAACTAGGAGGAAAAAGCTAAATATTATCATAGAGGAACTGAAGCAACGCATTGTAGCAAAGAGTGCAAAAATCAGGCGATACGAGAACAGAGTCAGTCAGTATAAACAGAACCGCATGTTCGACAACAACCAGAAGATGCTGTTTGGACAGCTTGAAGGGAGAGAAAGAGGCAACGACTTGATCCCTGAGGCAGAACAAACTAAGACATTCTGGAGAGGAATATGGGAGCAGGATGTTAGACATAATGACCAGGCAGGGTGGATTGAGACAGTACAGAGGGAGATCGGTGAGCAGGCACACCAACAGACTGATTTGAGTATCACAGTTGAAACTCTTAAGGGACAGGCCAAAGAACTAATCAACTGGAAATCACCAGGCCCAGATGGTGTGCAGGGGTATTGGATTAAAAATATAACATCCCTCCACCCGAAACTGACAACCATATTCAATGACTGCTTGATGTCAGGTGAGGTACCAGAGTGGTTGACAAAAGGTACCACAGTTCTGATAATGAAAGACCGAATCAAGGGTAATGATGTTACCAACTATAGACCTATCACATGTCTGTGCGTAATGTGGAAACTGTTGACGAGCATTGTGTCTGAGGAAATCTACCATCACCTCCACACAAACAACTTGTTACCGGACGAACAGAAAGGATGCCGAAAGAAGTCACGTGGTACAAAGGACCAGTTACTTATTGATAAGATGGTAATGGGGAATTTCAGGAGGAGACACACTGATCTTGCCATGGGATGAATAGACTACAGAAAGGCATTTGACATGGTGCCTCATTCTTGGATCACCAAAAGCCTGGAGATCTTCAAGGTGGCAGATAACATCAGACAGTTGTTGGGCAAGAGAATGAGGTCCTGGGAAACAGAGTTGACTTCAACTGGAGAATCCTTGGGAAGCATGAAGATCAAGAGAGGTATCTTCCAGGGAGATAGCTTGTCCCTTCTGTTGTTTGTCCTTGCCCTGATGCCCCTGACCAGCGTACTGCGAAAAGTGAGAGCAGGATACGGGTTGGGAAAGGGAGGGCTTACCATCAATCATCTCCTCTTCATGGACGATCTTAAGCTCTTCGGGAAGAGTGAGGAGTTGGATGTGCTTGTTGACACTGTCCGTATTTTCAGCAGTGATATATGTATGCAGTTTGGTATTAGTAAGTGTGGAGTCATTGTGATGAGGTAGGTTGAGCAGAAGTAACGGAACCCAGATACCAACAGGTGAGATGATAAAGGAAATTGACTCTGAGGAAGGATACAAGTATTTGGGCGTTCTGGAGGCTGATGGCATAAAGAACAAAAAAATGAAGGAATTGTTAAGAACTGAATACATTCGGAGAATAAGGAGCGTATTGAAGTCACATCTGAACAGCAGAAATGCCATAAGCGCAGTAAATTCCCGAGCTGTGTCTATTATTAGGTACAGTGCGGGAATTCTGAGATGGAATGTTGCTGAACAAAAAGAAATGGATAGGAAGACTAGGAAGCTATTGACTATCTACAACATGTTCCACAAGAGGAGTGATGTCGATAGACTCTACCTAAGGAGATCTGAGGGTGGAAGAGGTCTTATCAGCATAGAGGATTGTGTTCAGATGGAGAAAAACAACCTACACAAATACGTGACTGATAGTAAGGAGCCAATGCTCAGAACTGTACTGAAGGAGGGGACAATAGGCCAGGGGATGTCCAAGGAGGAAATAACATCAAGGAGAAAGAGCAGCCTTCAGGAAAAATCCCTTCATAGTACCTTCTTTGAGAAAACTGAATTTAGAGATCCACAGACATGGAACTGGTTGAGAAGAGGAGACCTTAAAACGGCTACAGAAGGAATGTTAATGGCTGCGCAGGAGCAGGCCCTCAAAACGAAGTGGTTGAAACACCATATTTACAAGGAGGAGGCTAGCCCACTGTGCAGGATCTGTGGAGGGACAGAGGAGACTGTGGCTCACATTGTATCCGAGTGTAAACACCTAGCCCAGACCCACTATAAGGGCTGGAGACATGATGTGATGGGCAGGGTGATCCACTGGCACCTGTGCAAAGTAAACAATTTACCACATTCTGAGAAATGGTATGAGCATAGGCCAGAGGCGGTGATGGAGAACGATCAGGTGAAGGTGCTGTGGGATTTTAGGATACAGACGGACAAGAAACTGGAACACAATAGACCTGACCTGGTGGTTGTGGACAAAGAAAAAAGATCGTGTCTGATTGTGGATGTGGCCTGCCCATTCGACACGAGAGTGCAAGAGAAGGAGAGGGAGAAAATTAACCGATACCTGGACTTAAAGTGGGAGGTAAAAAGGATTTGGAACTGCCATGAAGTCAAAGTGATCCCGATTGTCTCCAAAAGTTTCCAGGGATGGTTAAAGAAAATCGGCCCCTTTACGCTTTTTGGAACGCTTCAAAAGGCATGCTTGCTGGGAACAGCAAGAACCCTCCGATACGTCCTGAATATCTGAGGCTGCAGGTAGTGGCTTGATATTCATTCCAACGGACTTTCCAGTTAACTCACATCAATGACTGAGATTCAAGGAATAATAATAATAATAATAATAATAATAATAATAATATTTTAACAAACTATAAAGTAGGTGAACATGTTAAACAAACTAAACTTAGAAAATTGAAAAAAAAGTACAGTATAAAATCAACAAGTGACATAGACATGCTGATAGAAATAATCAAGCAAAAAGTGTCGGCCAAAACTGCTCGTATAAGGCGCTTTGAAAAACGATCTAGATTCTATAAGGACAATAATATGTTCAAAAACAACCAAAGAAACTTCTACAGAAAAATTGGTAAGTCAACAATAACTGCTAAATCAATACCACCTAAGGAGGAAGTGCAAGAATTCTGGGAAAAGATCTGGGCCGAAGAAAAAGTTCATAACATACATGCCCCATGGATAGACAGATAAATGAAAGATACAGCTCACCTTGAGGAACAAACATGGGAAAATATAACAGTTGAACAGTTGCGCTTGGCTCTAAGAAAAACCAGCAAATGGAAATCCCCAGTAAAAGACAAAATACAAAACTTTGGGATAAATGCCTTCACAGAGTCTCATGAGCTGTTAGCCCAACTTTACAATGAAATAGTTAAGGAGCCAGAAAAGATACCATCATGGCTAATTAACGGCATTACATTCCTGCTTCCGAAGAATGATGAGACAAACAATCCCAAAAATTACAGACCGATAACCTGCTTGACCACAATGTATAAAATGTTAACATCAGTCCTAACTGAATACACATATGACCACCTGATAACAAATGACCTATTTCCCATTGAGCAGAAAGGATGTAAACGAGGCTCATATGGCTGTAAGGATCAGCTTCTGGTTAACAAAATGATACTGGAAGATTGTCATAATAGACACAAAAATCTATCGATTGCTTGGATAGATTATAAAAAAGCATTCGATAGTTTGCCACACAGTTGGATTGAAAAATGTTTAGAGATTTTCAAAATATGCCCCGTTGTCAGGAGGTTTTTGTCATTCAGTATGAAGACATGGAAAACGACACACCTTTTGAATAGTGAAACAAAATCACTGGAAGCTGGAGAAGTTAATATTAATTGTGGAATTTTTCAGGGTGTCTCTTTATCACCGCTTTTATTCTGCATCGCACTTATACCATTAAGTAAAATGCTCAATGAAACAAAACATGGATATAAAGTCTATGACAAAATCATTAATCACCTGTTCTACATGGATGACCTGAAACTATTTGCAAAAAATGATGAACAATTGCAAGGGCTATTATCCACTGTGGTGCAGTTCAGTGATGACATTAAAATGGAGTTTGGACTAGATAAATGCGCCAAAGCAACGTTCACCAGAGGAAAGCTGCTGAAAAGTTCAGACATTAATCTTGATCGGGGGAACGTGATAAGAGAACTTAATCAAGAAAAAACTTACAAATATCTAGGTGTTTGTGAAGGAGACGGAATCAAGCACTCGATAATGAGGGAAAGGATAAGGAAGGAATGTTACCGCAGAGTAAGAGCAATCTTAAGAACGGAATTGAATGCAAGGAATAGGATCGATGCCATAAACACGCTTGCCATACCAGTAGTAACCTACAGTTACAATGTCATCAACTGGTCAAGCACAGAGATCCGTAGGCTCGATACAAAAATTCGAAAATTCTTAACCATGCACAGAATGCAGCACCCTAAGGCAGATATAGATAGAATATATCTCCCTAGGAAAGAAGGAGGACGTGGGTTAATCCAGTTAGACATTGCGTTGAAAACTGCAACAATTGGATTATCTACATATCTAAGGGAATCACATGATTGGATGATCAAACTCGTTTTGAAACACGAAAGCATCAAAAGATCATATTCCATTACAAAAGATGCACAAAGATACAGTAATGGACTACAAATTTCAGAAGTCCCATTTACTGCTGAAATGGAAAACACAGAAAAAGCAAAGCAGGTAAAAGTAACTGCAAAGAAAGAACTGCTACAGAAACTGGCTAAGAAATGGCAAGAAAAGCCTCTGTATGGAAAATACCCAGAGCGAGCTAACAATCCTGATGTTGACAAAACTTTAACCCATCAGTGGTTGGCATCCTCTGGACTGAAATCGGAGACTGAAGGACTGATTATATCAGCACAAGATCAGTGTCTGCCAACAAAAAATTACCAAGCCAACATAATAAAAAATGGATGCAGCCCATTATGCCGTGTATGCAAAAAACAACCAGAGACCATTGACCAAATAATTTTGACCTGCCCCATCAAAAGAATTGGTGGGAGCATCAACCACCTCCCATACTTGAAAAAGATCACATCTCAATCTTGTGGAACTTTAGCATCCAAACAGACCGAAAAATAGATGCAAATAGACCTGATATAATATTGAAGGACTTTAAAAAGAGGGTATGCCTGCTAATTGATATGTCTGTTCCAATAGACAAGAACGTATCTATAAAAACATTTGAAAAATTGAGCAAGTATAAGGACCTGGAGATAGAAATTGGAAAAATGTGGAAATTGAGAACTAAAACAATACCAGTGGTTGTAGGCGCTCTGGGAATGATACCTAAGGGGTCTAATGATTACTTATCGCAAATCCCAGGAAACCCGCGTATAGGAGAAATACAAAAGATAGTACTAATGGGAACTGCCCATACACTAAGGAAGATTCTGTCAATATAAGTACATCACAAGTCTAAACACTAAAGATGCATGTGTGAGTATGTATGTTCTTTCTTGAACATGGCGGACCTTGTTGTCTCTTGAGGTCACTGGTTGTGACTTGGTGATAACTCGTATGAACATAAAGCAAGATAAATGCAACTGTAATAATAATAATAATAATAATAATAATAATAATAATAATAATAATGAAATTATTGTGTACAGTGCTCAGGTGCACTACAACTCATCAAAGGGGATGTATAGTACATAGAATAATATACAAATGTCAGGGAAGTGAATAGTGTATGGGTCATGATATACATGTGTGTATGTGTATGGAGAGGGAATATTAGGTGTAGTGCTGGCGAATCTCAGGAAGCATGGAGGCCTTAAAGGATGCAGTGTCTCGACACCTAATAACTGATGCAGGTAGTTTGTTCCATGCTTCAGCAACTCTGAGCGTGAAATAATGTTTCCGAAAGTCATGGGAGCTGTGCTGTTTTCTGACTTTGTGGGCATGCCCACGTGTGTTAGATACATGGAAATCAAAAAGGTACTCAGGGTTGTTGTTGGCAAGATGGTTAATAATTTTGTGGGTGTTTACCAAGTCAGTTGCCAGACGTCAGAACTTTAATGTATCCATGCCCAGGGAAGCAAGGCGTCAGAGTATGGTAGATGCCTGATGGAGGGTATTCGCTTGGTTGCACCTCTCTGAACAGTTTCCAGGCGGTCAATGTTCTGAGCAAGATAGGGGTTCCAGACTGGTGATGCAAATTCTAAGTGTGGCCGCACCATAGCTGTATAATGCTTTAAATAGATGGCTGGAGAGCGGCTGACAAAGATCTTGCTGAGTGATGCTAAGACACCCTCGGCCTTCTTGACAATTTTAGAGATGTGCTTCAGCCAATGCAAATCGCTGCTGACAGTAATGCCCAGGTCACGTTCACAAGAAGACTTCTTGATATTAGTGTTGTGGAGGGAGTATGTGCACACTGGGTTTTTACTCCCAAAATGCATGGTGGTACACTTGTCCACAGCTAGCTTGAGTTACCGGTCTGAGATCCATTGTTGCATTGTGTCCAGGTCAGATTGCAGGCAAGATCTATAGTGTTCAGGATCTGTCCTTTTTATCTCAAGGTACAGCTTGATGTCATCTGCATATTTCAGTACTGTGGCATTCTTTAAGTTGGCATCTATGTCATTAATATATTCCACAAAAACAAAAGGGGGCCAAGAACAGATCCCTGTGGTACACCAGATGACATCTCATACGGTGAGGAATGCTGTCCTAGAACCGTTACTACCTCTCTTCGACTGAGAATGAAGGACTTCAACCAGTTAAGAAAGATCATCCTTCACACCCATTGCAGAGAGTTTTGCCATAAGTCTTTTGCGTGGTACAGAATTGAAAGCTTTAGCAAAGTCAAGGTAAACAACATCCACCCATGAGCCGCCATCAGTGATCCGGGTGATGTCTTCAAGAAACTCGATAAGTTGATCACAGCAGCTTGAGTTAGGGATAAATCGAAATTGCGAGGGGCGGATAAGGCTGTGAGAATTCCAGAAGTTCCAAAGCGTTTCTCTGACACAGGATTCCATCAGTTTGGCAATGCAGCTAGTAAGACTAACTGGACGATAGTTCACAGGTGATGTGCAGTCACCCTTTTTGAACAGCAGAATGACACTGGCAGTTTTCAACTGTTCTGGAGTAACACTGTTGTTCAGACAGAATTGGAAGAAGCGTGATAGCTGGTGCAGAAGGAAGTACCCACCACATTTGAGAAGCAGGTACGTAACACCATCAAGACCAGGAGAGGCATGGCTGTGTTTATTTTTAAGGTGAGGTCACAACATTGCAGGTGTAAATTCCATAGTTGTAATAGAATCCAATGTCAGAGGTGGTGGAGATGGTACACTCTGGTCTTCAATAGTGAAAATGCCTGCATAGCATTCAGCAATGAGTTCTGCACATTCCTTGGGGTCGTCAGTAACCTGGCTTGTGTGGGGATTGCGAAGAGGACCAACTGGAGAGTGAGACCTCTGCTTTGAGTGAACATACCTCCAGAACATCTTACTGTCAGGGCTGGTTGCTATGCACTGCTCAAATTGAAGCACTGCCTTTTTTGTCACCTGTTTGAGATGGTTGGATGATTTATTTCGCTTCTTCTTATTGACATCTGATTTATGCAGTTTGTACTCACGTTCAGTATTACAACGTTCTTTTCTGGCAAAACGGACTGCTGCAGTCTCCCAAATTGCACTTTTGGGATGTTTTTTCTGCTTACGTGGTACCGATGCTGCACATGCTGTCCATATTGAGCTCAGGATCTTCTGGAGTACAGTGTCGACCGAATGTAGACCATTACACCACCACCACGACGATTATTGCGGTCTTTATGAAACAAGTTGTAGCCAGTTATGCTGAAAACCCCATCACAGAGTAAGGAATGTGCCCAAGTTTCCGTGACTGTAATGAAGTCAGGGTTGATACTTTTGACGTAGGAGTCAAAAAGATGAATCTTATTTCATAGACTACGTGCATTCAAGGACAACAATTTGTAGCTTGATTCCAGTCTATGATTATGTGCAGGGGATGGCAGGTTGTTCTGATTTAGTTTCCCAGAGTTTTTTCGTTTTTTTATTGTCAGTTGTTGTGGATACAGTGTTTTCAGACCAGCTGGTATCTCTTTTCTCCATGTTTCACCAGCCTTAATAAACTTCCATATCTGCCCATCATCACATAGGCTGAAGCTTTCATGTCCTCCGAGCTACGGTTTAAGGAAGCTGCAGCACGCAGCTTTGGGCGGACATCATGTGGAAGACCAGGGCCTGTTCGAAAGGCAATCCGACTTTCACGCCTAGCTTTATCAGAGGCCAAAAGATATGAACGTGCCTCAGTTGAGTTCGAAAAAGACAGTCTAATTAGCCTGGGTTTCGGACCTGGTCAGCCAAGGCGTAGAGCACCCTTTGGGGGAGCACAGCCCAAGTCTTTGGATGAATTGGCAGCAAATGTCTGTAGATCAACTATGTCTTCTGGTACACCAATGGCAATCACTTCGTGGTTTACAGATTCAGTGGCATTCTCAAAACGGAAGAGGTACACAGAAACTTTTAGTATATTTTTAATGAAATACACTGCCTATGATATTTTCAAATAATTTTGGAGATAATCAAGCATTTTGAAGGATTTAGCTATATAACTTTCTCATTATTTATCTTGTAGGGCGGTGGATTGGCAGTATCGGTAGAGCACCAGACACCATGCTTTGCAACATAGAGTTATGGCCCTTTGTGTTCTGATTTTAAATCCTGCTGGGGTTAGCTGCTTTGCCTTTCATCCTTACAGGGTTGATAAAATAAAGTACCAGTAAAACACTGGTGTCGATTTAATCGACTTTCCTCGCCCCCAAAATTATTGACCTTGTGCCTATAATAGAAATCATTATTTATCTGGTGTAGGGCAGTGGATTGGCAGTATTGGTAGAGGGTCAAACGCCATGCTTTGTAGCATAGAGTTACGGCCATTTATGATCTGAGTTCAAATCCCGCCGAGGTTAACTTTGCCTTTCATACATACGAGATCAATAAAATAAAGTACCAGTCATGCACTGGGATATTTGCTGGCCTTGTACCAAAAGTAGAAACAATTATTTATCTAGTGTCTGGAATATAACTTAAAAATATAACTAACATTCTCTTAGCTTAGAACATAAAATTCTTACATAAAATTATGATGGACGGTTTTAGATAAGCACTTTTATATTGTAGAACCAGGGACAGTTTCAGGCAGTTTGGTATCAAAAGAGTTAATATGCAGATTGATTTATTTCATGGTTTCATGTTCAATATCACAGTTAGATTTTTTTGTTTTTTAGTTTTTGCATATATGCAGGAACAGTTATGATCTGAGGTAGTCTTCCAAACCATTCCGTTCTCTGTAAACTGTGCACATTAAATAGATTATATTCCTAGCCAAATGTTCTCTATTCAGCTACTCAGTAGGAATTCATTGCTCTTTCTTCTCTTACTACCATGTAGCATCTATTATTTCACACACATTTTCCTACCATTGCATTTATTGCTACTGCTACTGCTACTGCTACTACTACTACTACTACAACCACCACCATTACTGCTTCTACTGCTGCCACCGCCACTAGCACAACAACAACCACCACCAAACCCACCACCACCACCACCATCACCACTACTACTACTACTACTACTACTACTACTACTACTACTACTGCTGCTGCTACTGTAGAAACCATGCCAAAAATGGAGCACATGAGCATGATATAGTCACCTAACCTTTAAAGCCTCTCTATATATGACATCCCATCTGGTAGTGGTTGGTGGTGGGGGTAGTGGTGGTGGTGTGGTGGTGGTGGTAGTGGTGGTGGGGGTAGTGGTGATGGTGGTAGTGGTGGTGGTGGTGGTGATGAGGATGGTGATGGTGGTAGTGGTGGTGATGAGGATGGTGATGGTGTGGTGGTGGTGGTGGTGGTGATGATGAGGATGGTGTGATGGTGGTAGTGGTGGTGATGAGGATGGTGTGATGGTGGTAGTGGTGGTGGTGAGGATGGTGATGGTAGTGGTGGTGGTGAGGATGGTGTGATGGTGGTAGTGGTGGTGATGAGGATGGTGATGGTAGTGGTGGTCGTGAGGATGGTGTGATGGTGGTAGTGGTGGTGATGAGGATGGTGATGGTGGTAGTGGTGGTGATGAGGATGGTGATGGTGGTAGTGGTGGTGATGAGGATGGTGATGGTGGTAGTGGTGGTGATGAGGATGGTGATGGTGGTAGTGGTGGTGATGAGGATGGTGATGGTGTGGTGGTGGTGGTGGTGGTGATGATGAGGATGGTGTGATGGTGGTAGTGGTGGTGATGAGGATGGTGTGATGGTGGTAGTGGTGGTGGTGAGGATGGTGATGGTAGTGGTGGTGGTGAGGATGGTGTGATGGTGGTAGTGGTGGTGATGAGGATGGTGATGGTAGTGGTGGTCGTGAGGATGGTGTGATGGTGGTAGTGGTGGTGATGAGGATGGTGATGGTGGTAGTGGTGGTGATGAGGATGGTGATGGTGGTAGTGGTGGTGATGAGGATGGTGATGGTGGTAGTGGTGGTGGTGAGGATGGTGATGGTGTGGTGGTGATGAGGATGGTGATGGTGGTAGTGATGAGGATGGTGAAGGTGGTGGTGGTGAGGATGGTGATGGTGTGGTGGTGGTGGTGGTGGTGATGATGAGGATGGTGATGGTGGTAGTGGTGGTGATGAGGATGGTGTGATGGTGGTAGTGGTGGTGATGAGGATGGTGTGATGGTGGTAGTGGTGGTGGTGAGCATGGTGATGGTAGTAGTGGTCGTGAGGATGGTGTGATGGTGGTAGTGGTGGTGATGAGGATGGTGATGGTGTGGTAGTGATGAGGATGGTGATGGTGGTAGTGGTAGTGATGAGTATGGTGGTGGTGGTGGTGGTGATGTGGATGGTGATGGTGGTAGTGGTGGTGATGGTGGTGATGAGGATGGTGGTGGTGGTGAGGATGGTGATGGTGGTAGTGGTGGTGATGAGGATGGTGGTGGTGAGGATGGTGATGGTGTGGTGGTGGTGGTGGTGATGATGAGGATGGTGATGGTGGTGGTGATGATGAGGATGGTGATGGTGGTAGTGGTGGTGATGAGGATGGTGATGGTGGTGGTGATGATGAGGATGGTGGTGGTGGTGGTGGTGGTGGAGATAGTGGTGGTTATGATGATGATCATCATCACATGATGAAAACACTGATAAATCAAAAACATCAGACAAGAGGAGCTGTCATTTACATTGAAAACATGATAACACATGAAGTTAAGTTAGATTCAAGTACTGGCAGTCTATGGTGTTTTGGTAAATATCAACACACTAGATAGCTTAACTTTTATATTTTTTGTGAAACAGAGTATATTTATTCATTAAGTGGAACAGTGAAAAACAACAAAGTCAGAAAACAGCACAGCTCCCATGACTTTCGGAAACATATTTTCCCGCTCAGAGTTGCTGAAACATCTAACAAACTCCCTGCATCAGTTGTTAGCTGTCGAGACACTGCATCCTTTAAAACCTCCATACTTCCTGAGATTTGCCAACACTACACCTTATATTACCCCTCCATACACACGCACACATGTATTTCATGGCTCATACAATATTCACTTCCCTGACATTTGTACATTATTCTATGTACTATAAATGCACCTTTGACGAGTTGTAGTGCACCTGAGCACTGTACACAATAATTTCATTATTATTATTATTTTAACAACTGTCACTTGCAATAAAATATAACTTGATTCTATGCTTTTGATAGAGCTTTCCTGAGCCTATATTTAACGGAAAATCCTTTAGCTTCCATAGTTTCCTTCTCCAAATTTTCCAGTGTTTATTCTGTGCTTATTCTGATGTCACTAAAAACTAACTTACGTTGTATAGTACATTCTTCTTGGGGGAAAGATTTAACATTCATAACCATCTGTCTATCTCATTTTATAACAATTAAAATTCGAACTGGTTTGTGTGTTCACCTGATTAGTAGATAATCAAGTGGCTGACTGGTTTCTTAAAATGAGTGTTGTAGCTATTTAATTCATTTGCATTACAGAATTCTAAGAACCTTACTCACTCTTCATTTCTTTAGCCAATAACCTTAGCCACTGTGTACACCAGTGAATCCATAAATCCAAATATATATATATATATATATATATATATATATATATATATATGTATGTATGTTTGTATATATGTATGAGTATACAGAGATTGATATGCAGCACATTTTGAATGCATTTTCTGACGCTTGCACTGCCCTAGGATTGACTGTCAGTCTCAAGAAAACCGTCCTCATGTACCAGCCTGCCACTGGTAAGCAGTACACTGAACCAAATATCTATGTGTATGGTAAACGACTTGGAGTGGTTGATCAGTTTGTCTACCTGGGAAGCACTGTCAATCGATACAGCAACCTTGATAGTGAAATCTCACTTAGGATTAGGAAAGCAAGTGATGCTTTCGGAAAGCTAGAAAGGCGACTCTGGGGTCGGCGAGACATATGCAAGAAGACAAAGGTAAAGGTGTACAAGGCATGTGCTCTCTTCTCTTCTTTATGCCTGTGAGACCTGGCTCACATATCGACACCACCTTAAGCAATTGGAGCGTTTCCATCAGATGTGTCTCAGAAGGATCCATGGCGTTCACTGGAGGGGACCACATCAGTGATATCGAGATTTTTGAAAGCTCTATGTGTGACAGTATAGAAGCTCTTGTGCTTAAGCAACGACTCCGTTGGAGTGGTCACCTTGCCAGGATGAAGGATTCTAGAATAGCAAAACAACTCTTTAATGGAGAGTTAGTTAAAGGAAAACGACAGCCACATAAACCAAAAAAGAGGTATAAGGATTCCTTGAAAGCCGCTTTGAAAGACGCTAACATCTCTGCTGATACATGGGAAAATATTGCTGCTGATCGTAATAAATGGAGAAAGACTGTATATGAGGGAAAAGTTGCCTTTGAGGCATCTCGAATCGCATACGAGAAAGTAAAGCGGGATGTGAGGAAGGGCATTGCTGTTGCACTTCCAGTCGGCGAGGGTCCTCCTATGGTGCTAACATGCAGCGTCTGTACGAGACTCTGCCTAAGCAAAGCTGGACTCGAAAGTCATCTTCGCAGTCATAAAGTAAGACCAGTGGTTGACTACCATTGCTACTCATCATGTTTGCCAAACATGTGGTAGAGAATATAAATCAGCAGGAGGGCTCAAGCGACATGCAAAAGTACACGAACTCCAACCACAGCCGACTATTCCCAGTGAATGTTTTGGTTGCCGATCTGTGCAAGACATTTTAGATCATTGGCTGGGCTAAAAAGCCACATTCGATCGCAGCGCTGTTAATTGCTATCGGGTGTGTGTGTGTGTATAGATATGTTTATGTGTGTGCGTGTGTGTGTATATATATATGTATATTATTATTTTTGTTGTTGTCGTTATTATTATTGTTGTTATTATTATTATTATTATTTTTATTAATATATATATTTTTTTTTTTTTTTCTCGGCAATAGCCATACTCGATAACGAGGGGGCAGCCATCATATATGTATATATATATGTATGTATATATATTGTATATGTATATGTATACATATATATATAGTTTTAATATAGATGAGATTCTACAGGACTAAAACTGTTTCATTCTTTAGAAATCATCCGGAATAACTTACCTATATATATTATATATATATATATATATATATATATATATATATATATACACATACACAAGGATGCACTTAATTAATTTTATGTTGTTGTTGGTGTTGTTTCTTGCAGGACGTTATGAGACGTTTGGTCAGCCGGTATATCCACCAGACCAAGAAGCAATTACGTCAAGATGGTGTCAATGAAGATGATTTGTTGGAGATTAAACAAGACATATCCAGTTTAAGGCAAGAATTTATTCTTACAAAAGAGGCTGCTTTTTTCTGTGTGTGTGTGTGCATATATTTGTGTGCATATGTGTGTGTGTATGTGTGTGTATGTATATGTGTGTGTGTGCATGTGTATGTATATCATACATCTTCTGACATATATGACCATAGGATTTGCACCTAGAAAGTTCTCCTTTGAGGCATATACCCAGGCAAGGTGTTTTTGTGAAAAACCTCCAGTAACCCATACATACCAGTGCCCTTTCTTCATATCACTGATGATGTCCAATGGTAAGGCAAAGACCAATACACCTTGGCATTAGTGATGTCGCAATATATATACATATATATAGATATAGATATATATATACGTTATATATATATCATCATCATTTTACGTCTGCTTTTCCCTGCTTGCAAGGGTGGGACGGGAACTGATTCTGGCTTGATTTCTACAGCTGGATGCCCTTCCTAACACCAACCTCATTTACAGTGAGTGTTGGGTGGTTTTTTGCCGTGGCACCTCCACGACCACTTTACAGTGAGTGCTGGGTGCTTTTTTGCTGTGGCACCTCTACGACCACTTGGCAGTGAAATGATAGGGACCCCAGTCCTATCATCTCATTTCTACAGCTAAGTAAACTGGAGCAATGTAACATAAAGTGTCTTGCTCAAGGAAACAACACATCACCCGGTCTGAGAATTGAACTCACAACCTTTTGATTGCAAAGCCAAACCACTAAGCCATGTGCCTATATATATATAGACAGTCCACGCTGTGATGTGGCCATGTAGGTAACACGGTAAAAACCTCCCAGTCCACACTATAAATGTGGTTGGTGTTAGGAAGGGCATCCAGCCGTAGAAAACCTGCCAGATTGTCCCATACGAGTGAGACAACCAATCTTGCCTCAAGTGGGACAATTCCCATCTAAACCCATGCTAGCGTGGAAGATAGACGTTAAACGATAATGATGATAGACATATATATATATATATATATAGATATATATACGTTATATATATATAAATACACTATATATGATGTTGTCGAATGGAAAGGCAAAGGCCGATAAAGCTTGACACCTGTGATGTCAAAGTGTCTTCCTTACCAACAAATTGCACTACCTGGTCCAAGATTCAAACCCAATCATGAGCTAAGCATCCTCACCAATAACTTACAAACAATTTCTTTGTGGGAGATTTTGCTGTCATTTCTAGCAGGTCAGCCAACTACTTTGATGCTCTTGTAGAAGCATTATCAATGTTGTTATTTAGTTCCAGATCATACTTGATTTAGCAGACCAATAACCTGCTCTCAGGCATGTCACTAGGTTTTAGTGTCTAGGATTGGGGTTGGGATTGGAGTTGGGGTTCAGAACATTCTAGGGGAGCACACTTTTGCAAGTAACATATTTCAGGGTGTTTTTTTTTTTTATATAAACTCTATTTTCTAAATGTAAGGGTGCTCCATTGTGGAGGTGTAATAAGGGTGTTGGACTTACAATCATAATGTCATGGGTTTCATTCCTGAACTGGGTTATTGTGTGCTGTATTGATGAATCCAGTAAACTCAGCTGAGAATGAGTACCAGTAATAGCTAGAGGATTTACCCTGTGATGGACTGGTGACCTGTCCAGGGAGGAGTCTTGTACTCTCACTGGCTTCACCCCACAAAAACTGGGATAAGCATCGGCCTGATGAGCCCCCAGGCTCAAGAGAGACTTTAGGAACTTAGACCATTGAAAAGAAAGGGGGCAATGTCATTCAGTTCCCCAACTCCACCCTTGGTAATGGACGGCCCCAACCTGATGCATACCAGTCATGATGATTTCATGTTTTAGGAATATCTAAACCCATATTATCCAACAAATCCTTTGTTTCTTTAACCCTTTAGCATTTAAACCGGCTATATCCAGCCAGAACTCTCTCACCTCTTCTGTTCAAGCCAGTCATACCGACATTAAGGTATTGTTCTCAAAATATAAAATAACAAAATCAAAATCTCGTAGATTCAACATTATGTAAGATAATTATGTGAGGTAAAGCCTTTTACTGTGAAAATATAATAGTGAATATAAAGTAATGTAAATGCTAATGGGTTAAATGTCATAGTGTGATTTCTGGGATATTTTGCTCCTATTTCTAGCAGACTAAGTGGTCCAGTAGTGAATCCGCTTTGG
>OZ024744.1:34963690-34983690 GCA_964016885.1 Eledone cirrhosa
AGATGACAGATTAGGGTACTCTATCAAAGGCTTCTTCTAGATCAACAAAAGCTAAATATAGAGGCTTACTCTTAGCTAAGAACTTCTCTCGTAGTTTTTTTCACTAAGAAGAGGGCATCTGTACTGCGACTCTCATCTAATTTGACTCTTTCACTAATTAGTTGTGCTAAACCTTTTTCCTGTTTTATGCCCCTGTACTTGCTTCTTTCCAGAGCATCACCTTTTCATCACCATCATCATCATCATCATCATCGTTTAATGTCTACTTTCCATGCTAGCATGGGTTAGACGGGTTTATCTCATTTGAGGCAAGCTCAGTTGAGGGACCATGTCTTGCTCATATAGGACTGTTTCTGGTTAGTTTTCTACAGCTGGATGCCCTTCCTAACGCCAACCACATTTACAGTGTGGGCTTGTTGCTTTTTGTTGTGACACCTACACAACTACTTTACAGTGTCTGGTGAGCACTTTGCTCCAGCCCAGCCCAAAATCTCATCAGTAAGCTATAGCAGTAACTTTCAATTGTCCTCTATGTCAAATATATTATATGCATTATGTAAGATTTTTCTGACATGTATTTAACAGAAAAGTCCTTTAGCTTCCATACTCTTCACCTAGTTTTCCGGCATTTTTTGTTCTGTCAAATAATTGTTTCTACTTTTGGCACAAGGCCAGCAATTACCCAGTGTATTACTGGTACTTTATTTTATCGACTCCGTAAGGATGAAAGGCAAAGTTAACCTCAGCGGGATTTGAACTCAGACCGTAAAGAGACGTAACTCTATGCTTCAAAGCATGGTGTCCGACTCTCTACCGATACTGCCAATCCACCGTTCTGTCAAATAATGAACCTATGTTGGGCAGTGCAATCTTCTCTAGGGAAATATTTACAAGCAAGAAGTCAATCTGACTTGTGTGTTTGCCTGGTTTGTATGTGATGAAGTGTTTGGCTGATTTCCTGAACTTAATGTAGAAGATGGCGAGTTCATTTGCATTTCAGAATTCTAGGAACCTTACTCTTTCTTCATTTCTTGAGCCATAACCATAGCGACAGTGTACACCAGTGAATCCATCCTGGTGTTAGCCAGCATGTCTATTAAAATTGCCAGCTAAGATGACAGTCTCTGTCATCTATAACTGAAGTTGTCTGTAGAAGTTCCTCATAGAAACAGTGTTTTTGTTCTTTTGTTCAGTGTTTTTGTTCTTTACCTGACTGTGGTACATAACTAGAGATAGTTGTTATCATTCTATTACCTATGACTATTCTGAGCTTGATTCTGTCACTCTAACTACTTCAATTCTCTTATCTATCCATTATCAATTAGTAGAATGCTAACACTACCTACCCCATCATCATTACCTACCCAGAAAAGCTTATGTTTATGTTGTTTTCCTGTGAGCAGTTTGGCTGAGGCTTCCCTCAATCTTACTTCTTGGACACAGTACACATCTACTCATCTCTTCCCATGTTACTCCATATTTTCTCCAGATCTATCTTTCAGGATACCCACATAATCAGTAGTAGCCTTGAGGTGTGTTACATGACAGTGAATGTTAAGTTGTCCTTTGGTAGTATCTTTCTGTACCTGAAAGGGTAAATAGGTGTGTGATTGTTTTATAGCAGTCAAAGGGTTCTTGCACACATCTAGCTTAACCACTTTGCTATCATGTGCAACAGTAACATGACTAGTGTTCGTCCTGTACACACAATTTGTGTGAATCATATATGTTGTGCTTGTCATAGTTTTTGCGAACCACTTTGCAGTGAGGAGTGGGAGCATTCTTTGTGTTACACCACTAGAGAAGTGACTTAAGAGTGCTCTCTAACCTGTGTTAGCCTTTTTTCAGTGGCTGCTCATCTAGACAGGTTGCCTTCACTATGGTTTACATACCTCATGTCAGTCCCATGTAGACATATGCTATTAGAATTTGTTGCTCGCATAGATGATCTACCTTCTCTATTGTTTAAAGAGCTCACATCTTCCTAATGCATCCATATTTATCTGGAGTCATATTTATATGCCTTTCATATACACACACATATATACACATGCATGCATATGTATACACACATACATAAATGTACATATATAGGTATACACATACATATATACAAATATACCCATACATATAAATACATACACACAATCATACATGGATGCCTATATGTATCCATATATATGCATATGCTTACATATGTATACATATATATTATGCATTTATAACCAAAGAGATGAGAGGCAAGATATAAAAAAGAAATAATGTATACATATATATATATATATATATATATATATATATATATATATATATATATATATATATACATTCATACATACAAACCCTAACACAACTAGTTAGGAAATTACAAGTACAATCCATTAATGGAACATTAAAAATATGTAAAACATTCCAAAAATGTTGCATCTAATAACTGCATATACACATGTACAGATACAAAGCATATACACATGCACACATACAACTCAAAACATCCACATCTACACATGCATGCAGACATATCTACCTAGTTGATGTTGTGTAAATTCCAATGAGAAAGTCTTGTGTCTATGTTAGAAACCGACTCTTCTCTATTGGCAGAAATTTGTGAAATTATAAAACCAGAAGAACATACATACATATGTGTGTGTATATATATATATATGTAGGAGGTGAGTTTTATTGTAGCAGAATAAAGCAATGCAAATATCGGATAAGTAGCACTCAACAGTTTGTAGGACTGGATTATAAATAATATAAGATCAAAAGATGGTTAATACTTGGAACTCTTTTAACCATCTTTTGATCTTATATTATATCGTCATTATATATATATAAATATATATATATATATATATATATATATATATATATATATATATATATATACAAAGGATCAAAACAATGTATCTCTAGCTGTCAACTGTCTGTATTTTCCTGTCTTTGCCCATATATATATATATATATATATATATATATATATATATATATAAGAATAAATATCGTTTTTTATGAAAACAATATTAAAAAATTAGAAAGATAGGTGGAGAAGTCAAACAACTCAAAATAGAGTAATTTATTATAAAAGCAATGCAAAAAGCTATGTATCATATCCCTGTGAAAGAATTTCCCAAAAAGACATGTATACAAAATCCTATCCTGCTAAAAATAACAATTACACTAGAAGCAAATTATCCATTAAAATAGACACCAAATACAATTAATACATTAAATGTTGGTTTACGAACGTTTCATCCCCTTCCTGGGACTTTTCCAAACCAGTTATTTAATAATTAATCCTCATTATAATCTCACCAATGGGTGTTGGATTGGCAATATCGGTAAAGGACGCCATGCTTTACAGCATAGAGTTACGGCCCTTTATGATCTGAGTTCAAATCCTGCCGAGGTTAACTTTGCCTTTTATCCTTACGGAGTTGATAAAATAAAGTACCAGTAACCTACTGCGATTGATTTAATCGACTTTCTCTTCCCCAAAAATTACTGGCCTTGTGCCTATAATAGAAATCGTTATAATCTCACCAAAGCAATTAACAGCCTGCAGTTACAGAGAATGTTTACATTTTTAAAAAGATTGGAAATGACGCCAATCCCGCCGAGGTTAACTTTGCCTTTCATCCTTACGGGGTCGATTAAATAAAGTACCAGTAATGTACTGGATAATTGCTGGCCTTGTGCCTAAAGTAGAAACAATTATGTATTGAAAAGCGATATTGTTCAACTACAGAAAAAAAACGTCAAACCACCCTATCACATTACTATAGAAACTAATTTTTTTTTTTATATATGATAAATATAGGAAGAAAAAAATATAAACTTGATAAAAATTGATAAAAAATGTATAAGCATATGAAGGAAAAAAGTCATAAACGTATACATAAATACACATACACACGCACATATACAAATATAGATATATATACATACATAAACATTATATACACATATAAATACACACATATTCACCCCTACTTACATACACACACATAAATATATACACGCATATATAGAGGTATACACCCAGTTATACAAACATAAAAACATACATAACCTCATACAAATACGTACACTCATATACACATAACTACAAATACATATATATAAACCCATATTATCACTGCATTTTTTAGAGGGAGGGTCCAATTTAGTGAGCAAATTAATAAAAAGTGGTGAAGAGTGTAGGTCAAAACAGGCATAAGTTGTTGTTCTGAAGTTAACCAACTCTCTTAACATATTAACTCCTCCACCATTTTAACAGGGTTAATACATTTCACAACAGATCGATTTCTATGCACTATCTAACAACACCAACATTATATATATATATAAGTATGTATACGTACATACATATATGTATACAGACGTACAGTAGTATGTATATATATACATACATGCACACATATATATATATATGTACGTATGGATTTACCGAACATGTATTATAATGCTCGGTGTGTTTGTAAACAAACATCCCGAATTAAGCCGTTCAGTGCTTAGCAACCATCGTTGCCCTTTTGTTCAACATTGACAAAGGAACGATGTACTAGTTTCAAGCTTATTAGCTATCGTCAGCACCATATACCTTCCTGCCAGATGATTGAACGTCTGAAAGTATATACTTTCCTTATGCATATTAACGGCTGAGCAGCCTAATTTGCATATCGAGTGACTTAATCGGCCGGGCGCACCGAAAACGATAAATGGAAAAAAATGAAACGAAATTTCATTTCTCACTCTTAGTACGGCTGTTACTTAAATATAAGTATGTATACGTACATACATATATGTAAACATACTTACAGTAGTATGGATTTATATATATATATATATATATATATATATATATATATATATATATATATAGTAATAATAATAAATGTGAAGACTAAAATCCAAAGAGGGCTTGATAAGGATAAATATATATCAAATATATAATAATCGTAGAGCAAATATTTATAAAAATAACAGATTAAAGTTTAAGTAACGAATCGGTGCTTTCACCTTTTCTTTTTGGGGGTTTCAGAAGATCCCGTTAAGGGTGAAAGCAGCGATTCTTTGCTTTAAACTTTAATCTGTTATTTTAATAAATAAATATATATATATATATATATATATATATATATGTGTGTGTGTGTGTGTGTGTGTGTGTGTGTGTGTGTGTGTGTGTGTGTGTGTGTGTGTGTGTGTGTGTGTGTGTGTGTGTGTGTGTATGAATGAAATGATTCCGTCGGAAAGGTCCAGGAAAAAAGAGTGCTCTGTGTAGGTTACAGAGCTTATTAGTTATGTAATAAACAACATAAGATAATTATTTCATTTACCAGTGGTTTCTTGAAAGCAACTAAAATTGCTTTCATTCATCAGAATGAAAAAATCCTGGTGTCTTTATTGACAGTGGATTTGAAAAACAAAAATATAACAGATATGAAAGTGAAGCTGGAGGAAAAAATAGGAGGGGGGAAAGAGTAATAAATAAGAACATACCGTGACGACGGATTGGCAGTTTCTCATATCACCAACGGCCATAACATTGATAAATTCCGTAGATTTAATCAATACTTTTGCTAACCTTAACCTTAAAATTACTATAGATACGAACCTTACCAATGCTAACTTTCTTGACATTAATCTTGATCTACTTACTGCCTCTTTTAAACCTTATCATAAACCTAACGAGAATCTAAGATATATACACAAAGAGTCTTGCCATCCCCCTATAGTTTTTAAAAATCTTATTCTCAATATTAGTTGTAGGATTTCTACTTTATCTTCATCCCTAGACATTTTTAATAAAGCTGCCCCTTATTATAATAAAGCCCTCAATAACAGCGGCTTTACAGAACAGATTACATATTTACCTACCCCTCCCCCTAAAACTAATCACAATAATAGGAAAAGGAAAATTATTTGGTTTACACCCCCTTTCTCTCTAACTGTCAAAACCAATGTGGGAAGGAAATTCCTTGACCTAGATAAGCATTTTCCCCCTAATCATAGATATTATAAGATATTTAATAGAAATGTAGTTAAAATTAGTTACTCTTGCTGCCCATCCATGAAGTCTAAAATCACCAACTCTAATCGTACGAGAATAAATCCAGGATGCAGTTGCAGAAAGCTGGATGAATGCCCATTACAGGGCAAATGTAACACCAAATCCGTTGTATATGAGGCCAAAGTAACACCTTTGATTAACAACCAGCCAGCCAGGACTGAACGATATGTTGGTATGACTCAAGACAGGTTCAAAACCAGGTTTTATGCACATGTCGATCTTATAAACACTCTGATAAAAGAACAGCAACGGCTCTCGCTAATAAGGTGTGGGAATTCAAAGATAAAAACATCCCGTACTCGATTGGTCTATTTTAGACCATTCGAGGGAAAACCAAAGGGCACAAAGAATTGTTCTTTGTGTACCACTGAAAAATTTAGAATTCTACATAATTTGAAAGCCACTTCAACTTGCCTTAACTCTAAGACCGAGATCTTCAGATGTTGTCCTCACCTGAAATCACATCTGCTCTGTAACTGGATTGACATTCCTACGATGACTCAACCACCTTGAACTTCTTCTTTGCTACGATGACTTAACCACCTTGAACTTCTTCTTTGCTCTTCACGCCTTACATCTACTACGACTTTTATTACTCTATGAACTCATTTCTGTACCCTTATTTTCTCTTTCTCCCTTATCTCCTCTTATTTTTTAACTTTTTCTTATGATATTTATTTTCCTTATTCCCACCTACTCTCTACCTTACCCTTTACATACCCACTCTCTTTTGATTTTTAGATATTAATTTTACGTGTATGTATGTTGTCGTGTATATGTGTATATAAGTGTATGTATATATATATATATATATGTGTGTGTATATGTATGTATAAATTTATATATATATGTGTATGTGTATGTATGTGTATATATATATATATATGTGTGTTTATATGTGTGTGTGTATTTTTATTTATGTGGTGTAGTAACCCTTTGTACTTATGTGTGTGTGTATATTAGTGTGTGTGTATATATATACATATATATGTATGTATATATATATATATATATATATATATATATATATATATATATATATATATATATATATATATATATATATATGTATATATATTTGTTATGTGTGTGTGTGTATGTATGGTTTTGTATGTATATGCATAATTACATACAGAGTTTTTTAATACTTACTTTTATTGATTATTTGCTCCAGGAACTGTTGAGTGTAGTGATTGTACCAGACTTTTCAAGTCGCTGGTTGGACTAAAAAGTCACACTTGTTCAGCGCATCGGTAAGGGTTCTCCTACATGGATATAAAGTAGTGGCCGTACTCGAAAACGAGTTGGCAGCCACCATGTGTATATATATGTATATCTGTGCGTGTATATATATATGTGTGTGTATGTGCGTGCGTGTGTACGTAGTTATGCGTATGTGTGTATGTAACTTTATAGTTTTTATATTTATGTTTTTATCTTTAAGAAATGTTTATACTATATGTGTGTATGTGGTTGTATGCATTTATGTGTGCGTGTATATGTATTTGTATGTATATACTCTTTTGTGTCTGTGCTGTGTTTATATGTATGGGGTGTGCTTCTATATTTATATGTATGCTTATGTGTGTATGTATATATATTGTGTGTGTGTATCTACACATATATATGTGTATGGGTGTGTATATATATATTTTTTTTTTATATATATATATTTAGTTTTTTTTGTGCATTTGCTTACCACGTGCGTTTGGTCATTTATTATTATTATTATTATACTTATTTTTATTTTTATTTTAAATTTTACCGTCTTTATCGCTATCAACTTAATAATATTTTTTATTTTATTTTCTTAATCCTTATTTTTTATTTGCTTATTTGTATGAGACGGCCTATTATGATTATTTATTCTTATTTGTGTGTGTGCATATGTATCCTTTTATATGTGAGTACGTATGCATGTGTGTATATATGTGTGTATGTATGTGTGTATGTATGTATATGTATGTATATGTATGTATATATATGTGTATATATATATATATATATATGTATGTGTGTGCATGTATATATATATATGTGTTGGTGTTTTTATGTATGGATATATATATATATATACATGTATGTGTGTGTATATGTGTCTCCGTGTATATATGTGTATCTGTGCGTGTATATGTGTATATATATATGTAAATATGTGTGTATATGTGTGTATATGTGAGTGTGTGTGCGCGTGTGTGTGTATACGTGTGTGTTGTTATATATTCTTATTTATTATTCTTCCTCCCCCCCCCCTTTTTTTCCCTCCAGCCTCACTTTCATATCTGTTATATTTTTGTTTTTCAAATCCACTGTCAATAAAGACACCAGGATTTTTTCATTCTGATGAATGAAAGCAATTTTGGTTGCTTTCAAGAAACCACTGGTAAATGAAATAATTATCTTATGTTGTTTATTACATAACTATATATATATATAATATAATATATATATATATGCATATATATATATATATATATATATATATATATATATATATATATATATATACTATATATATATATATAATATATATATATATATGCATATATATATATATATATATATATATATATATATATATATATATATATATATATATATATATATATATATATCTATACTCTCATACATGCATATATATATATGTGTGTGTATATGTATGTATATATATGTATACACACATACATATATATAGCCATAGATGCATACATACATACACACATATATGCATACAATCATATATATATATACATACAAACATGCATACATACATACATACATACATACATACATACATACATACATACATACATACATACATACATACATACATACATACATACATACATACATACATACATACATACATACATACATACATATATCAGTGAATTTCTCATTTGTGTGTATGTACCCTTAATATAGGTATATATTTGTACAAAAATTAATAAATTTGAAACTGAAAACAAAATTTTTCTAATTTTATTTTTACATACTATGTTTTACATTCCACCTTGTAAAATGATTCAACAATTCAAAATATTATTGTTTGTTTGGGTTTTTTTTATTTTGGGTTTTGATTAGATATATTTTATTTATCTATCTATTTATTTATTTATTCATTTATTTATTTTCTGGTGTTGAAGAGTTGGGATTCCAATGACAAAAGTTTAAAACGCAAAAGCAAAAAAGAAAGAAAAAGAACGAATTCTGACCCCCATTCATTGATCTATAGGGTACTATTGAAGAACTTTGGGAAGAAATATTTCCCCAAAATACAACGGATGGAACCTTTAAACATGATATTGATTATCTATCTCAATACCAGCCAAATAAAAATTACCTATCGTAGCTACAACTAATATATATATATATGTGTATATATATGTGTGTGTGTGTGTGTGTGTCTGTGTGCATGTGTATGTGTGTATACATATATATACATATATATATATATATATATATATATATACACACACACACATATATATGTAATATATGCATAATATACATGTAATATATGCATATATATAGACATATATATACACGGACACACATATATGCATAGAACTACTATGCATACATATGCACTCACATACATATATGCAATTCCACACACACACACAGAGTCCTATAAATGTATTTTAAAAGAAAATTATTTGGCCTTGCCGACATCCTGAAGATAATCATTATCACAAGAGACACATTCTTTTCTCCATTAATAATAACAACAACAACAATAATAGTAGTAGTAGTAGTAAAAGTAGTAATAATAATAATAATAATAATAATACTTCATGAATGTTTTCACTCAGCTGCTGCACTCAGTGTACTGTCGTCTCTTGTCAACTGTCAATTGTTGTGTCACACATGGCGATACCAGGGGAAGTGTGGCCAATAGCAACCTTCTTTTACAGCTACGACCAACCAATCAACCAACCAATCAACACCAAAAGAAGGATTCTTCCCTTGTTTGAAAATAAGAAAGAAAAAATAAACCTCATGCTTGGTAAATATTTCTTAACTCTTATTCTTTTATTGATTTCAGTGATTAGACTGCAGCCTGGAGAGGGATCGACTCCGGCAGGTTTAACCCTTTAGCATTTAAACTGGCCATATCTAGACAGAATTCTCTCACCTCTTTCTGTTATAACCAGCTGCTCATACTGATGTTAAGGTATTGTTCTCAAAATAAATAATATCAAAATCTCATAGATTCAATATTATGTGAGATAACTGTGTGAAATAAAGTATTTACCGTGAAAATATAATAAATATAGAGTAATGTAAATGCTAAAGGGTTAAAAATTGCCCTAGAAATGGTGTATGTCAATGCAGCCGCTATGCAACTCCCTCAGGAGTTACAGGGGCCACACAGCAGTTACTGTGGCCATGTTGGTACACTGTCTTGAAGGGATTTTTTGTGAATCATATTTACCCCTAGTACTCTTTTTTAAAAGTCTGATACTTATGTTTGAGATCCTTAATTTACTGAGCCACTACTTTATAGGACATAAACACACACACACACACACACACACACACACACACACACACACACACACACACACACACACACACACACACACACACATACACACACACACACACATATATGTGACAGTTTTCTGCAGTTTCTGTCTAACAAATTCAACTCGCAAGGCATTGGTCAACCCACAGCTATAGTAGAAGAGACTTTCCTAAGGTGTCACACAGTTGAACTGAACCTTGTTACAAAGCAAACTCCTTCACTACACAGCTATGCCAGCACTTAGGAATTAAATTAATTTACTTTTTCAAGATTAATCAAGAATTGAATAATGAGTATAATACAAGGCTGGGCTGAAACATTCATAGGCTGGCTATTAAAGGGTGTTGCTAGAGCTGTGAAATCTTGCATTCATTAATTTCAGCTTTTCTTATCAATGACTGCATTTTTTTCTTTCCAGAGACTATGTCGAAAAATAAACCTCATTTGGTCATTCCATGAGAGTATCTAGGTCAGCCTATGATCTTTTCAGCCTACCATCATAACTAACACATAGAAGAAAATAGAGATTTAGTACTAAATAAGAATTTATTCTAGATCTGCTAGTTCACTTCTTTAGTGTATCAGCCATTCATACATGTCTTTCCACAGTTAATGTCTTTAATGTCACATTTATGAGTCAATTACTTTTGACATGTGGAATATTGCCATGTGCTCAAATATGTCAACCATCCTATTCTATAGAGTGTGACAATGGCCTGGATGCAATTTTGGATGTCTTAGATTCTTTTGGAGGACTTTTAAGGCATGGACTGTGAATAATTTCTAAAAATCATTGGTCTGGCAGTGTTTTCGGCAAACTTTACCTTTTCAGGATAATTCCTATTGACATGGTCATGCTGGTGCTCCCAGCATCTAAACCTGTCTGAGATTTAATATCTGTGCATTGTTAATATGTAGATTTATGTTAAACAGCTATTCTCATATACGGGGAAGATTTAGTTATCAGCTAATTCTATCATGAAGATTGGACTACCTCCTTCATTTAGCCTGGAAGAGCAGAAAATCTTCCTCTTTCTAGGAGCTATGACAAAGTTAGTTGTTTGAGGATAAAGATTTTTGTCTAAGGCCAAGCCCATATCAACTAGGTAAATTTAGCAACTTAGATTTTGTTGACCATTAAATTTTATAAAATTGGCATAACTACATTAACTATATATCTATTGGTTAGTAGCAAAAACTGTGAGAAGACACTTGTCTTTAGTTTGTCATAGTAATCTTAGGTTGTGAGAGGGAGGCACTGAAATACACTATGTAATTGTTTCCTCCAAGTTTTCAAGTGCTTTTCTTGTTATTTTGATATTCTATATTGGTATTTCTATACTGAGTGAGAGTAGCAATATTGACATGGATGAAAGAACCTACTCTGACTATGCTTTTCTAATACAGGAGGAAAGAAACCTTTGTTGTGTAGTTGTGTGAAACTTTTCCTGAAATTACTAGCTGGTTGTTTTCTCCTAATGTGGAACTCTTTCTTGTTGATTTTCATGATGATTTCTGTATCTTTATTTACTACTATTTATTATACTAGAATTTATTTCAACACACTGATGCATATGTGTATATATGTGTGTATGTGCATATGCATACATTTATATGTATGAGTACATGAATATAAACATGCAAACACAGACACACAAAAATACACACTCACAGGCATATATTCACACAAATACACACACATACATTTGCACAAACACACACATACACATACATTCACACACAGCATAGCAAATGGAACGCCAGTCGCTGTTTTTCTATAGTTTTTTCACCATCCCCTTCCTTCCTTCCTTTACTCATACATACATTTACACAAACACAGACACACATATTGTGTAACAGAAGTTGCTCAAATTTATAAATAGATTATTGTTAATGCTATATCGGCTGTTCCCTTTTGTTGATTTCCCAGTCATCCATTTCCCATTCGATTATTTGATATAAACCCCATTTTTTTTCTTCCTTGTATTGTCCTCAGTGTTGTTTGCTTTTGCAATCAATAAAAGAAATCATTTATTTTATTTTTTTTAGAATTGCTGTGACCCGTTACAAGAAATGTGAAGAATCAATGGAAGCAAGAACTAATTTCATTAAACTGTGCCAAGTAAAGAAAACAAGCCAACAAAAAAAAAGAAAAATCCAGAAGTTCACCAGTACCCTAATGCTAATGCCATGTCCTTCAAAATAAATATCATACCCGAAAGAGTTAGCCCAGTCTGTTGAAAGGTGGTGCTAAAGCCGATTCTATCTTATTTTTTAATCCAAAAGCCTTTGCAATGGACTTCTGTATATAATAAGTTTTATATATAAAATGACATTTCTCAATACGTGATAACATGGAATCCTGGGATAATAATGATAATAAAAATAATAATAATAATAATAATAATAATAATAATAATAATAATAATAATAATAATAATAACAATAATAATAATAATAATATCAGTTAATATTCAAATTTCAAATCATTATACAAATATGTATATATACATATACATATCATTTTTTAATTTATTTAAAGGATTGTTTAATGTTTGTTTGTTCTGCTCATCTCAATTTTTATAGTTCTGGTATCTCAAATTAGTACCATTGAACAACAATTATATTATAGACACCCTATATATCTCTATGTGTACTTAGTACCCAGAGAGATATTTACCTTATTTTATACATTCTCCAATCTATGTAGAGAAAAAATTTGTTGTTGCTTACTGCTATTTTTTTAGCAGCAAAGCCATCAACGCATCTGTAATATTCCTGCTTTCAGCCAGTTCACGTGTGGGTCACTTTAACGGCCATAACACATACGAGCTGGTAGTTGGCATTATATTTGCAGGCTGTGGGACTTTGTCCTGTAGGATGGAAATAGCTATCTGATGAACTTTACTTTTCCATTAGAAATTCTCTGAATTTCTAATCTTTTGTAAAGTGAAACCGCCGGTAATAACATTATGAACAGGTAGATATTTAAATCATTTTTTAAATTTATTTAAAGGATTGTTTAATGTTTGTTTGTTGTGCTCATCTCAATTTTTATATATATATATATATATATTATATATAAAAATTATATATATATAAACATATATATATATATATATAGCGTGGAAGATGGACATTAAACGAAGATGATGATATACATATATGTATATACATATATATATATATATATATATATATATATGCATATATATATATGTATGTATATATTAATAGTAGGAGATTCAGAGGAGCAATGACCAAATTCTCAGTTTTTAATTCCTCATCTCCCCAATAGTTACAGATTTATTTAACACTGTTATATTCTTTAACCCTTTAGCATTTTCATTACTCTATATTTACTAATGTATTTTCACAGTAAGGGCTTTATCTCACATAATTATCTCACATAATATTGAATTTATGAAATTTTGATATTATTTATTTTGAGACCAATACCTTAACATCAGTATGAGTGGCCAGTTACAGCCAGTTTGAACAAAAAGAGCTGAGAGAATTCTAGCCAGATACAACCGATTTAAATGCTAAAGGGTTAAAGAAAAGACATGAATGATGGTGCAAACCAACATCTCTTTTCACTGGTCAATTAAAAACCTCAGGCATTGTGCCAATCCATTGGCAAGAATACCACAACTTCTGATTTCTACTCCATCGGCCAACACACCCACAACTATCCTATCCTATCCCTCCCTTATATATATATTATATATACAATTTCTATATGTTCGGAACAAAAAGTGCTACTTAAGGTTTCAAGGTCCAATTATGGCCATCTCTCCAGATTGTGAACATATAAAGCCTCAGACCAATGACAAAGGCAATGTTATTTAAGCTCATAAGCAGAATGAACTCTGCATGGTCACTCAGCCTTCTAAAAATAGTAGTCAAATCTCCTTCAAATCAGGTTCTACCATTTTAAATAAAGAAGGAAGTGCACATTTGACAAGAAGGTTCCTGATATACAAAAATGTGGCAAGGAGTGGGAAGGAGGCAGGATAATCATGGCTAGAACACCTTTGACCATATGTTTATTTGATTGGTGCTGATCTGGATCAAAACATCAACAACCATGTTATTCATGCTCCTTACCACATTTAGAACCACTTCATTTCACATATGTTATTCGAGTAATGAGAGAGCCTCTTCTATGCAGTCAGATGACCAGCTGGATGGTCAGCCAGCCAATCAATAAGATAGAGTCAGTTCAATCAGGGCTGATCAGGAGCTAAATAATAAAAAGAAAAAACTTAAATTACTCTAGAACGGATATATTTCCTCTTCCTCCTCCCAATTTATCTGATAATCTGTGGAATCAATAATGCCTGTTTTAAAAAATATTTTAAAAAATGAAAGAAATGAAAATAAAAATATGTAAAAAAAAAAACTGACATTGTATTTATTCTTATGTATCATTGGCAAGATGTCAACAAAAATGATGAATCTACCACAATCCATTTTTGATTCATAATTGGAAACCCTCATCCATTCACTCACTTCATTTCCATTGTCAATGCCTCACCTCTGTGAAAGGGCATGGATGTTACAACCTACGAAATTCATCTTCCTCTCCTAGATCTATGGCAGAGCCTTTGTACCTCTCTAAGAACTTTGTATATGCATTTAAATAATTTTAGTATGAATTGCAAGAAAAAAAATAGATTGATAAAAAAAAAGATTGGACAAGTAATTTTAATAAGTTCAGTACTAGTAACATACTGAACAAAATTTTCACTTTTAATCAATAATAATGCTTTCGCTATATATTTGTGGCCTTGTGCCAATGTAAGAAATCAATTTGATAAAACACTGTGGCTAGTGCCATTTAACAAGAAACAAATCCCTGCAGGTCTAAAAGATGTCTTTTAATTCTCAAAAAAGGCATGAATATCATCAATCTTATTAATATAACTAATTATTATTATTTTTTTATTGTTTTTGTGGCGTTAAGCCTGAGACCGGTAACAGTAACCTTGTATACATGTATATATATATATATACACTCACCCACATATATATATATATATATATTTATACACATACATATTTAGAGAAATGTATATGCATACAAAGTGCATTTAAACATTTTTGTTTTGTTTTTGTTGTTGTTTTGAAAGTTTGCAAGAATATATGAATTAAACAGCTAATTATTTACTATGCAGGAATAATCATTTGTGTTTCTGGAGAGCAGAGGTGGTCTGTATCAGCAGTAATCAATCCAGTGATATATATACATATATATATATATATATATATATATATATTAAATATATGAGGGGAGTGTGTATGAATATAAGCAAGGAATATTTTTTTCTTTCAAGCATGCTACATTGAAAACATGATTGATCAATCTGCTATATAAGTCGCACAAGCACTACACCTTCCCTTTGGTTAACTATGCACTTAAAGAACATGTAAAAATAATTAGATATGACTACATTAGGTAATAACACTGTCGTTCTATATAGAATACAACACAAAGCAAGTCAAACAATTGTGGAAGCTCTACTTATATCGAAAAATCTATCAAAGGTTAACACACAGATAAAGGATAGGTAAAACCTAATATAATAACTGCTATGTTTGAACTGTTGAGAAATTTTTAATCAAACATCCACAACCCCCCTACCTCTCCTATGGAACTTTATGGATACTGCTAAACATGGAACCAATATACCACTGGTATGACCATTTTGATTCTGAAGGCTTCAAAACATTACTTTACACATAGATTTAGGAATACTGCTGTGGCAAACGAAGCATAAAGAACTTGATAAATATGGTAAAACTGGAGCACAGTTGTGTTTACAATATAACACACACATACATAAACACATACTTACACACACTTTCATAACACATCATACATAAGACAGACAGTCATATATATACATACGTATGTACACACATACATACACATACATATATATATATACATACATACAGACAGACAAACAGACACACTTACATACATGCATTCATACACACACATGCATACATACATACATATACATACATACACACATACACATGCATGCATACATACATACAGACACACATACATACACACATGCATACATACATACATATGAACATACATATATGTTGAGGGTGGTTGCTGTTAATAGATGGAAAATTATAGATTGTTTCCTTATCATGGCATAACAATTGCCTCATTCTTAATTATGCGAGTTTTTAATTATTTGTTAATTAAATATTTAAATAATTTGTCTAGAACAGGGATCAGCAACTATTTTTTGAAATGGTCCACTTTTATTTTTTTTCTAGTTTTGTCCATGGCCTGCATGTATGTTATATCATATCTTACAAATAAACATTTTTAAAGGTCTGAGGCCCCAATGGATTATATCATATCTTATAAATAAACATTTTTAAAGGTCTGAGACCCCAATGGATTATATCATATCTTACAAATAAAGATTTTTAAAGGTCTAAGGCCCCAATGGATTATATCATATCTTATAAATAAACATTTTTAAAGGTCTGAGACCCCAATGGATTATATCATATCTTACAAATAAACATTTTTAAAGGTCTGAGACCCCAATGGATTATATCATATCTTACAAATAAACATTTTTAAAGGTCTGAGACCCCAATGGATTATATCATATCTTATAAATAAACATTTTTAAAGGTCTGAGACCCCAATGGATTATATCATATCTTATAAATAAACATTTTTAAAGGTCTAAGGCCCCAATGGATTATATCATATCTTACAAATAAACATTTTTAAAGGTCTGAGGCACCAAGGGACTATCTCAATGACCCACTGATGATTTTTTTTTATTTTTACCTAAGACCTACATGTATATATTATCATATCTTTACATATAAAAAAAATTGAAAGCATCTGAGGACCTCAGGGAACACCTCAATGACCCACATTTGATTTTTTTTTTTTTTTTTTTTTTTTTTTAACTCAAGGCCCTCAAGGAACACCTTAATGGGCCACTTATAGTCTACAAACCACTTATTGATGACTTTTGAAACTAGAAGATACAATGATATTGCAAAGAAAGGAAAATGGGTACTGCCAAGTATTTCTAAGGCCCACTAAAATTCTATAATAAACACATCATACTAAAACATCTAGAGTGGCACAACCCTCTACTCCACCCCACCTCCACCCCAATGACTGACTGTACCAGTTGCAAGAACTTGATTGATTGATTTATTGAATGACTGATACAACAAATCATGAACAAAATATTATCTATGTGTATAACTAAAATCTCAGACAACAATGCTTTACATATCTCAAGATCACAAGATCTCTGCAGTGTAATTTGTGGTGCTTTAGAAACATGAAACATACACAAAACTATTGAAAACTTAATAAAAAGAAAAAGAAAATAACCACCTAACTCTGTGGAGATTCCATTGTTTAGATTTAGAAACAACCAACAAATATTTAAGATCAATATGGCATTTTAAATGTTTTATTTATAAGTTATATACATACACACAAACACACACTTATATAAACATACATACATACATGCATACATACATGCATACATACATGCATACATGCACACACACACACACACACACACACACACACACACACACACACACACACACACACACACACACACACACACACACACACACACACACACACACACACATAGATACATACATACACACATACATACATAATTTCTTTGCAGATGATCTGAAACTCTATGCCAAAAACATGGATGGGAGGAAGAAAAATATTGACCTGGTTACAACATTCTCAAAGGATATAGGAATGGAGTTTGGCCAAGATAAATGCTCATACATGACTGTAAAGCAGGGAAAAACAACAACCCAATCTAGCAACATTTGTATCAATGGTCTAACTGTTTCACCAATATAGGATGGGGACTGCTCCAGATACCTGGGGATAGATGAGAACATATCCTATAATGGTATCTGTAATAAAGAACGCGTAACCGGGGAATACTACACCCGATTAAGAAAGATCTGGTCATCGGAACTCTCTGCGCAAAACAAAACAGTGGCTCACAATGTGTTTGCTGTGTCTGTCCTAACACCAACGTTTGGAATACTCAATTGGACGATAGACGAAATCCGAGCAGTTGATGTTGGAACTCGAAAAATACTGAACAACACCAGAAACTTCCACATCAACAATTTCATAGACCGCCTTTAATTGAAACGTAAGCAGGGAGACAGTGGCCTAACATCAGTCCAGACAACATTTGAATGTCGCATCATATCTCTCCGACAACATCTACGAACCTCGAAGCGTAGGAGCCCGCTTCTCGAGCAAGTCTATCTTCATGAAACAGATAAGATCATGAGAGTTGGGAAGGAACTCCTTGAGAGATATTCCCTGTGTGATAATCAAAAACTCACACCCTGGGAAGTCACTCAGCAGTATTGCAGTGAATCCATGGATGAAAAACTGCATGCTTATCAGCAAAAATTCATGCATGGATATGTTGCCAGGAAGCTCCAGAGTGAAAGTAATATAGATAAAAAAAGTAGTCTATCTTGGACCAACAACCGCTATATTGGCTCCCACTTTGAAGGATACGCTTTTGCAATCCAAGAACAGGAAATCAACACAAAATACCTGATTCACAAAAGAGATAGGGATGCAGGCAAAACACCTAGATGTGATAACAAGTGCAGACTCTGCAGAACTAACATCGAGGATATCACCCATGTCATCAGCAGCTGCCCAAAGATGTCATCACGGTCCTATCTACCTATGAGGCATGATGTTATGGCCAAAACACTGTACAATGCAATCCATAGAAAAGATAGCCCCGATAATAAACACATTAAAAGCTACAGCAATGTGGAAGACATACATATACATAATATGAAAGAGTACTGGTGGAATGTTCCAGTAAAAACCCCAATAAAATGCAGGCATAACAGACCAGATATTATGATATGGGACAGGGAAAAGAAGGCATGCACAGTAGTGGAAATTAGCTACCCAGCAGATGCCAATATAATATCAAAGATTAGCGAAAAGGAGAATATTTATGCAGAACTGATGAGAAATGTGCAGATACTCCACCCTGATTACACCTTCAGATTTATGCCTGTGATTATTGGGTCACTGGGGTATGTTAGTAACTGCCTCAATACAAATCTTGAGAAGCTAGACTTCACAGGGACAGAAAGAACACAACTAGTTAGGAAATTACAACTACAATCCATTAATTGAACAGTAAAAATATGTAAAATATTCCAAAAATGTTGCATCTAATAACTGCATATACACATGTACAGATACAAAGCATATACACATGCACACATACAACTCAAAACATCCACACATACAATAACATCCATATCTACACATGCATACATACATAATCTACC
>OZ024744.1:34988690-35008690 GCA_964016885.1 Eledone cirrhosa
AGTTAGTGTATTGTAATGTTGAGGGTTCAATTCTCGGACCATGTAATGTGTTGTGTTCTTGATCAAAACACTTCATTTCACATTGTTCCAGTCAACTCAGCTGAAAATAAATACACTGAATATGACAATGCATTTTTTATAGAGCTGAGGTGGTTATGATTTTTAATTGTTGTTGTTATTATCTTTCATCTTATCCAAATTAAAATAATCAACTGTTATTGTCCAAATACTGTCCTTAATTTTTTACAAAAGATTTTTTTTTTTTCATGTTTTTCAATTTGTTTTTCCACCAATGATTCATTGAACTTCTCTCGTATTTTTGTCCTTTTTTGTTTGTTCTTTTATCTAGTGTCTTATATTTATCATGACATAACTGTAGTTTAGAAATTTTCAATTCTTGCTGAGCTAACAAACAAAAGTAATTATCAAAATTAAACAGACACCCTATTATTTTGTCTTCAATATTAATGATACCACATCCAACCCCGTTGTGCATGTCAGACAAGTTCATGAAGATTGTGGACAGAAAATATGACAATACATACACTAGGCAGAGTCTAACACCCACATTGAATGGTTTCAACTTAGCATCATTTATGGAAATACAAATACTAAGAGAGCATTTATATAGAGTCTTCAAGGCATTAAGAAGCTGTTTGTTGGCCCCATACTCCTGCAGAACCTTCCACCACAATATGGGATGTAAGGTTCAAAGTTTACGAAATAAGCATACACCTTTTCACAATATCCACATGATTTCTCAAAGAGCTGCCACAGAGTATTTGGTCAGCTATGCCAAGTCTGGGTCAAAAACCACACTGTTTGTCAGGGAGCTTGAACTCGCCAATATCCTGACATCTCTTTGTTAGATACTTAACATAGACTTTACCAGGGAGGCATCTCACACATTGCATCATCTGAATCTCCCTGAGAATTACATTAGGCGTAGAGGTATTTGTGGAATACTCAGCCACTTACATGCTAATTTCATGAGTTGGTTGTTCCATTGATCAAATACAACTGGAACACTCATTGCTGACATCTGGCAGAGGCCTCTTTTTTTTCCATTTTTTTTTCTTTTTTTGTGTGTTATACTGAGTATTGAGCTCACCATTTGGTGTTGATACACTGCCAGTTTCCTCTCCATTTATGAAATAGGATCCATGTTTCCGATCATTCTTTATTATGTATCTCTATTGTCTCCAGAAGATTTTAAAAAAACCTTTTGTTACCATATTTCTAATGAAAAATCATTGCTTATGATTTTCAAATATATATATTTTTTAATAATCAAGAAATATTGGAAGGATTAGGTAATATACCAACTTTCTCATTATTAAGCTGGTATGAGGGCGGTGGAACGTCAGACACCATGCTTTGCGGCATAGAGTTGCGTCCCTCTATGTTCTGAGTTCAAATTCTGCTACTTTGCTTTTCCTCCTTACAGGGTTGATAAAATAAATTACCAGTAACACACTGGGGTCGATTTAATCGACTTTCCCCTTCCCTACAAATTGCTGAACTTTTACCTAAAGTAGAAACAATTATTAATCTGGTATCTGGAATATAACTTAACAAAGGTTCTTACATAAAATTATGATGGAAAGTTTTTCGACAAATATAAATACTTTAAAATAAAGAACCAGCAGGAATTTTGGGTGGTTCAGTATTAAAAGGGTTAACACTATTTTCGGAAGTGGAAAGCAGTGTCCATGATATTTTTCATGACCTCCAAGACTGGTGAGATCCTGGAAGTTATACTCAAACCAGAGACCTGAATAAAAGTTCCAAACCCTACACAATTAATTATTATTAGCATAACAGATACTTCACTCCGAGATTATGTATTAATATATTGCAGAGAATTCTACAATGAGGCACCAGGTGTTCTGAGAAGGGCATGTCAGGAGCACATCGTAACCAGACTGAGGAATGTCTTTGGATTTCGGAAAATATTAGCATATATTGAAGACTAACATTCACAGAAGTAAAGGATAGCCAAAAGAAACTGATAAAATTCCTCTTAGATCCCAGAATGACACACTTAGCATTTATTTAGTACTTACTAAATGGTATGGTATGGTCCATAGTAGGGGTAATGTAGTGGCATACAGCATTTCTTGGACATTTTAAGCCTGATGGAGCCTATCCCTCTCCAGGTCTGAACACAGCAGATCTCTTTGAGAAAAGGATAGATAGTGGTGGTGGTGGGGGTAGTAGTAGTAGTAGTAGTAGTAGTAGTAGTAGTAGTAGTAGTAGTAGTAGTAGTAGTAGTAGTAGTAGTAGTAGTAGTAGTAGTAGTAGTAGTAGTAGTAGTAGTAGTGGTGGTGATGGTGGTGGTGGTGGTAGTAGTAGTAGTTATGTCTGTTTATGCAAGTCAAATACTGCCAGGACCAACTTTAACTTCCATCTATCAAGAGTTAATGAAATAATAAGTAGTCAATTGAATTCATACACCCTCTTTGCCTGCAAATGTTTGGCTTTATGCCAAAATTAGAATAGAACATTATCATCATCCACACCACCCTCACCACCACCACCATCCATCCATCATCGTCATCATCATCATCAGCTCCACGATTTTTTCCAACTCATCTCTTTGCTGGAGCTACAGTGCCTGGCCAAAAAGAAAACCAAGAATGAGCACTTGGCAATGCTTATGTTGTCAGGCCCTCACAGTCCAAACCAGTCAGGCAATGCAGTCAGTGGTGCATCAACCTCTTGCCATCTATAAGGAGTTAGTGATATGCAAGACAGATGGCATTCTCAAGGAGACTAGCAGTTGAGGAAAGGACAACAGAATAGCCTATTTGGGAGGACTTTCAAACCGGGGACTATGAATGACTTGTGGTAAACCTTTGTCTGGCAGCTGAGGGGTATTATAGGATCAGCATAAACTCTACAAGCATGGTAATGCCATCACCAATGCCTACTCAAGATGTAGATAGCCTGATAAAAACCATTCAGCATGCACTGATTCGGTGTCCAAGTATTGCTGACTTGTGGAGTTATGCCAAACAAATGTAGTTCTATGTAGGACAAATCAGCTAAGTCCATAATGAAAATTGCTCCTGGATCTTCCTTTGGCTGGGATGGAAAACTTTTTTTAATTTTGTTTATACTTGGTAACCATGGTGAAAGAGATTGTAATGTAGACAAACTTGAAAAAGACAGAAAACAGATACTTTATTATTTGTCCAAATCCTCAACAACTGGAGATTAAAATGAAAAAAAAAGATAGGAGGGGTGAGAAAGAGAGGAGGGGAGAGAGAACACATGCCCATGGTAGATGGGGTAAACATGAACCCATGGTTTACTTTTATTGGCTGTTGCTTGTTGTATACTTTTGTTTTCCATGTTTATTCTTTGCCATAATCAATACTGTGAACATACACACTGTTTTTGTAAACTGTCCTCATAATATCACCTCAACTGTCACCCTGAGTCAGTAATAATAATAACAATAATTTTTTTGGGGGGAGTCTCAGTCATTGATGTTATTTAACTGGAAAGTTTGTCCTAATGAACATTAAGCCACTACCTGCAGCCTCAGATATTCAGGACGTATCGAAGGGTTCTTGCTGTTCCCAGCAAGCATGCCTTTTGAGTGTTCCAAAAAAGGTGGCTGGACTAATCTTCTTTAACCATCCTTGGAAACTCTTTGAGATAGTACCTAGTGCTCCTATGATAATCGGGATGACCTTGATCTCATGACAATTCCAAATCTATTTTAAATTCCCACTTTAAGTCCTGGTATTGGTTAATTTTCTCCTTCTCCTTTTCTTTCACTCTGGTGTCATGTTTATTGTGTTCTAATTTCTTGTCAGTCTGTATCCTGAAATCCTAGAGCACCTTCACATAATCGTTTTCTATCACCGACTCTGGCTTATTGGTAGTATCGGTAGAGGGTCGGACGCCATGCTTAGCAGCATAGAGTTACGGCCCTTGCCATTCTGAGTTCAAATCCCGCCGAGATTAACTTTGCCTTTCATCCTTACGGGGTCGATAAAATAAAGTACCAGTAATGTACTAGGTAATTGCTGGCCTTGTGCCAAAAGTAGAAACAATTATTAATATTATTATTACGGGATCGATAAAATATAGAACCAGTAATGCACTGGGGTAATTGCTGGCCTTGTGCCATTATTATTATTATTATTATTATTATTATTATTGTTCTTTGAGTCTGTCATTGATGTTGGTTAACTGGAAAGTTTGTTGAAATGAATATCAAGCCACTACCTGCAGCCTCAGATATTCAAGGACGTATCGGAGGGTTTTGCTGTTCCCAGCAAGCATGCCTTTTGAAGTGTTCCAAAAGCGGGTCGCGGCCAATTTTCTTTAACCATCCCTGGAAACTCTTTGAGATAGTACCTAGGGAACCTATTATTATTATTATTATTATTATTACAGTTGCATTTATCTTGCTTTATGTTCATACGAGTTATCACCAAGTCACAACCAGTGACCTCAAGAGACAACAAGGTCCGCCATGTTCAAGAAAGAACATACATACTCACACATGCATCTTTAGTGTTTAGACTTGTGATGTACTTATATTGACAGAATCTTCCTTGGTATATGGGCAGTTCCCATTAGTACTATCTTTTGTATTTCTCCTATACGCGGGTTTCCTAGGATTTGCGATAAGTAATCATTAGACCCCTTAGGTATCATTCCTAGAGCGCCTACAACCACTGGTATTGTTTTAGTTCTCAATTTCCACATTTTTCCAATTTCTATCTCCAGGTCCTTATACTTGCTCATTATTATTATTAGTATTGGTAGAGGGTCGGACGCCATGCTTTGATGTATAGAGTTACCGTCCTTGCCATTCTGAGTTCAAATCCCGCCGAGGATAACTTTGCCTTTCATCCTTTCAGGGTCGATAAAATAAAGTACCAGTAATGCACTGGGTATTTGCTGGCCTTGTGCAAAACGTAGAAACAATTATTATTATTATTATTATTATTATTATTGTTGTTGTTGTTCTTTGAGTCTCAGTCATAGATGTTGGTTAACTGGAAAGTTTGTTGAAATGAATATCAAGCCACTACCTGTAGCCTCAGATATTCAGGACGTATCGGAGGGTTCTTGCTGTTCCCAGCAAGAATGCCTTTTGAAGTGTTCCAAAAAACGGGGCTGGACTAATCTTCTTTAACCATCCTTGGAAACACTTTGAGATAGTACCTAGTGCACCTAGGACAATCGGGACGACCTTGACTTCATGGCAGTTCCAAATCCTTTTTACCTCCCACTTTAAGTCCTGGTACCGGTTAATTTTCTCCCTCTTCTTTTCTTGCACTCTCATGTGAAATGGGCAGCCTACATCTACAATCAGGCACAATCTTTTTTCCTTATTATTATTATTATTATTATAATTATTATTATTATTATTATTATTATTATTATTATTATTATTATTATTATTATTATTCATAACACTTTTGCTCTGGCGGCCAAAGGTCCTTTGGGTCATTCCTTTTCCTTTAACTTTCCAAAACCGATCTTAGAATTCTTGTTGTTCCCAGCAAGGCTGTTTTCTGCAACAATCCTATTCTGATAGTAATTCCTAGCTTCTCAAGCCATGCATTCAACCTTCTACTAAATCAGAAACCATTATTATTATTTTTTTGTTTTTTCCTTTTCCTTCAGTATTGTTTCCAGTTTATTGCCGAGTGCCTTCCTGACACCTAGGGCAAATAAACTCACTGTATACATTGGTAAGCCAGTTAACACACCATATTGATTATATTTACAGCTTAAAAAAGTATCAATACATATATACACACGCATATATATATATATAGATAGATAGATATGGTGGCTGCCAACTCATTTTCGAGTACGCCCACTACTTTATATCCATGTAGGAGAACCCCTACCAATGCGCTGAACGAGTGTGACTTTTTAGTCCAGCCAGCGACTTGAAAACTCTGGTACAAACACTACACTTGTGACAATTATTGAGACATAGTGCTGGGCCCATGGTACCATGTGACGACAAGTGCAGAGAGATCTCCAGATATAAAGCAATGCCTGTGCCGTGAAGCTTTTATAGTGAGCAAAGGCACTGCACAAAGCTAGTACTACTCTCTTAACCAAGATGATATTTACCAAAAAGAAGAACAAGTCAACATCATTGGATACCATCAGGGTTGCAGGTGTTATATCAGAGTTTTCCTTCTCCTAGAATTCTGCCTTGACAAAGGCTAAGGGGTCATCTCTCCCGGTGATTTTTGATGGCCATTGACTCTTAAGAGCTCCTTTGCCCTTTGACAGGTTTTGATAGATAGATATATACACATACATACACACATACATATCCATACACACATATATATGTACACAGATACACACACTCACACATAAATACATATACATACATACACACACACAAACATATACATAAGTATACACACACATACAGATCCAGGCACATATGCTCATATACACACACACACACATCCATATATATATATATATATATATTATCATGCTATTTATGATAAATCAATTCATGTTGCCTTCTTGTAGATACAACATTTATATATATATATATATATATATATATATATACATATATGTATGTGTGTGTACACGTGGCCGAGTGTGCGTGTGTGTATGTGTGTGTTTCCTCAGCAAAAATTCTATTTTATGTAAATATCATCATCACTTTATGTCCATTCTTCCACGCTAGCATGGGTTAGACGGGTTGTCCTGTTGTGGGTAATGCCAGGTCGGGTGACCTTGTCTTGCTCATATGAGAACAGATTTTGGTTTGATTTCTACAGCTGGATGCCCTTCCTAACACCAACCTCATTTACAGTGAGTGCTGGGTGCATTTTACCATGGCTCCTACACGACCACTTTGCAGTGTGATGTGGGTGCTTTTTTTGTCGTGGCACCTCCACGACCACTTTGCAGTGGGAGAGGGTCGGGGTATATTGTCTATATGCTTCAGCTCTGGCTTGTACCCTAGAATATTGAATAATGCTTTAAAAGTTATCTTTTTCTTCAAGACATGGTGGATAATTCTGCCCCCCCCCCCTACACCAACAAAAAGAATTATTTCAAGATAATATCTTTTATTTTATTTTTTATATTTTTCTTCTACCATCAATAATAATAATGATAAAAGATGATGATGATGATGATGATGGTGACGACAACAATGACAATAATGACAACAATGATGATGATGATGATGATGATAATGATGACAACGACAATGATGATAATGACAACAACAATGAGGATGATGATGATGATGACGACTTTCTATTTGATGTGCTATATTGTCACACATTAAACAATGTAAATAAATTCATGTTTATGTTTTTGAATGAGTGATGACATTTTTATTTGGTCTCCGGACATTTCATTATTTTTGAGGATTTTGTCTTTCTTTTAGATATTTCAAATTGGTAAACACCTTTAACTTTTTCTATACCAACTTGTAAGTTCACCACTATGATACAAAATCTCTCGCTTTTAAATGTAAGACCTTTTATGTACAAAACTTTTATTAACCCTTTCATTACTATATTTCTAATAAAAGATACTGCCTATGAATTTTCAAATAATTTTGAAATTAATCAAGAATTTGGAAAGATTTAGTGAAATAACTTTCTTTATCATTATTAACCCTTTAGCATTTACATTACTCTATATATATTATTATATTTTCACTGTAAAGACTTTACTTCACAAAATATCAAATTTATGAGATTTTGATATTATTTATTTTGAGAACAATACTTTAACATAAGTATGAGCAGCTGGTTTAAACAGAAAGAGGTGAGAGAATTCTGGCCGGATACAGCAAGTTTAAATGCTAAAGGGTTAAGCTGAAGTAGGGTGGAGGATTGGCAGTATCAGTAGAGTGTTGCAATACTTTCTACATTCTGAGTTCAAATCCGGTTGAAGACAACTTTGCCTTTCATCCTTCTGGGGGTCAACGAAATAAAGTACCAGTTAAATAATGTGGGTCATATAATCAATGTTTCCCTTCCTCGAAATTGCTGGTCTTGTGCCAATAATAGAATTTGGAGCACAATCTTATGAGGGCTCAAACATAAAATTATTATGGAAGGTTATTTACAATTAGTTTTGTATCAAAAAAGCAGAGGTGGTTTCATGTAGTTTATTTTCAAAATGGTTAAGTAATGTTCCTAACACCAGTTTGATAATGAAAATGTTAGTTATTTCTACTTTCAGGCATGTTCTTATTCGGCAAGTGACTTGATCTGAGAGTATGTGTTGAAACTAAAGCAATTACATCATAGAAAAAACCATTAAGCCATAAAAAAAAAACACCAAAAAAATGTTCTATTCACTTTTGATTTATTTTGTGAAGTGACAAAATGATTGTCACATAATTGCAAATTAGTCACTGACACAAATGACAAATGTTGTAGAGATGTGGTGAAAATGTTAACACCTCACAAAATAATTGAAAAGCAATTATAATTTTTATTTTTTTTTTTATTTTACTTTTACTAAAACACATAAATTCTTCATTATTTTCAAAATCAACTGAAACACATTGAGAATGTATTTCATTATAAATGTGGTTATGGAAAGGTTAAATTTAAACTACATATTCAATTTCAAATCCAATCTGAAAAAAAAAATTCAAATTTCTTCAAGATATTCCATTTTCTTTTGTTGTTGTTTTGAAACCAATTTTATATTTAAATTTAAATTTTTAATTTATTTTATCTGCTTTGATTTTTGGTTAATGGAATTATCTCTATTTTATTAATTTAAAATTTTAAACAAGTAAAAAAGAAACTGATTAAAAAATTTTGAATCAAAATTATCATTCCTGGTTGTTTTTAGAATTTTTGATGAATGGTAAAATTTGAAAATTTCATTTTTGAAATATATTGCTTATGAAATTCTGAAATCAAAATCCAATTGTTGATTATTAAATTGCATACAAATTTTGTTTTTCCACCTTTTTCTTTTTTTTTTTAAATAATACAAAAGTCAAATTAAATTATTTTCTTGTTATGCAATATAATTAAATTATCAAATAAAAATGTTAACGTATTCAACCAGCAAATTGTATGTGAATAAAGAGTTATATTATAAACTAATATGATGCAAAGTGTATATATCTATAATGCACTTATGAAAAAGGAAAGGAGATGATCATCTGTTCAAACCAAGGAAATAATATTTCCATTGGTTTTTCCATTGCTGATATTTTGTGCCAGTTGTAACTCCTAGCAGAAGGAACAATATGAACTGAGATATTTTGTTCAAGTACACAATATTTAGCCCAGGAATTGAATCTTTGATCATTCAATCGGGAGGCCAACACCCCAACATCTAGGCTATGTGCCTGCACACACATACAACATATTAAGTATCTTTTTTAACTGTGGTTACCCCACCTACATGTATAGATATATTTATATATTTATATAAATATATATATATGTATATACAATATATTAACAAATGGAAACTATATTTATAAAACCATATTTATTTCATTATACATATTTCAAGGGCCACCAGAGCAAACTATCGTGCTCTTTCATCAGATAAAATATAATATAGGTTAGTTTTATAAATAAATATTGACATACCCTTAAAAAATGCAACCATTCTGGTTGGAATCTCCTGGATAGTGGAGTTATTGGATTTATTGTTGGTTTATTATGCAAATTAGTGTTGGAAAGGTTTAAAAACAGTATATTTAAATTAAGCCGTTGGAATAGGGAAAAAAGAGAAAAGAAAGAGAAAAAACGAAAGAAAGAGAGAAACCTGAGTATATTTTAGTGAGAGAGAATAGCGTAATTTTGAGAGAAGAAGCGAAGAAATAAATATAGCGTGGATGAATACCGTAGCATGGATAAACAATAAATAATAACCAATAATAAATAATAATAAAGATGGATAAACAATAATAAAGCTAAGTTGAAGAATTTATCTAATATTTAATTAATAAATTGGATTAAATGTTTAATTAATAATTTATCAATTCAATCCGTAGTTTAAATGTTTAAATGTGTATGTTATATTATTAAAGTTGAGACCTATATATTATTAAAGAATATATATTATTAAAAAATATGTTATTATTACAAAACCATATATAATTTTATCATTTATTATTAATTAATTATTTAAAAAAATTTGTAAGTTTAAAATATCCGAATATTTCTAAGCTCATGGAATTTCCGAGAGTTTACAGAAGAATAATCCCTTATTTGTAATAGCAGTAGAGCGTAAAGGAAATTTTTATAGATAACATGGGTGATAAATTTAGTCTGTTGGCCAATTCAACATCACAGCCTGGCTATTGAATAACTTTAGCAAAGTCCACTCTGGATCAAAGATACCTTACGCCTTTCCACTTACCTCAGATGCCCAGGAAAGGATCATGAGCACTGAACTTTCCTCCTGACTTAGTTAGTGATATAAAGAACAATTTGTAAAATCCCAGAAATACCTGATACAAAATGTTCGCCTGTGTTGGAAGCCAAACTATACAGTACAGTATTATTAACATAATACTGTATGTAACAGCATGAGGTTCAACAAACTTCAATTATTTAATGTTTTATTATCGACAGAAGGATAAGATTCTATATAATGTTCCTTAATTAGATAAAGGTAGGAGCCAGATAATTCTAAAATCACACTCTAACATCTTGAAAAAGGAAGTATACATTGAATGATGTAAGCCTAGATACACTATTTCTAAAACACTTGACAGAATGATCACAGCTCTAGAGATTTTTTTATCATAGATGTATTTGATCAATGAAGGCAGGTCCAGAATTGTTAAACTATAACATTACACATGGAGTTAATGTGAACACCTGCAAATTTATACCTCATATAAATTGAATTATGAACTTACAAATATCTTTATTGTTAATAATATATTCTTGAAAGCTACCAAATACTGTCACATCAGATATCCTTCTATCCTTCTCTACCAACTTTTGGCATAATGCAATTGCTGTAAAAAAACTCTCTTTATCAACTCTGACAAATAGCTAGCATGGAAAACAACCATTAAATAATTATATATATAGCATGTACGTATGTATCTATATATCTATGTATGTAAGCATGCACTTATATATATATATATATATATATATATATATATATATATATATATATATATATATATATATATGTATAGTTAAATAAGATAACAAGGACGATTGGTTACTCCTTCATTACGTTTATTGGTTGGTGACGCGCGTTTCGCCACTGACCAGCTCATGGTTCAATCTGTATCGATCTGACCTGACTCTGTAATCCGTGGCTCATCAGACCTGAATATATATATATATATATATATATATATATATATATATATATATATATATATATAGGAAAATGTTTGACTCTGACGGCAGTGCTCAAGCCGTTCCGTCGAAAAGGCTTGAGCTCTGCCGTCGGGGTCAAACATTTTCCTATTACCCACTCTACTACCCTAAGTATTGAGTACGCTGGTGCGTAATGGTCCATCTGGTTCCTTACCATACCTCCTTTGTTATATATCATCATCATCATCATCATCAACGTTTAACGTCCGTGTTCCACGCTTGCATGGGTTTGGACGGGGGTATTCCCACTTGAGGCAAGAGTGATTGTCTTGCTCGCATAGGACTGTCTGGCAGGTTTTCTACAGTTGGATGCCCTTCCTAACACCAACCACATTTACAGTGTGGGTCTGGAAGGTTTTTACCGTGTTGCCTACACGGCCACATTACAGCGTGGACTGTGTGTTTTTTTGTCGTGACACCTACACGATCTCATTTGTTTCGGCCTGGATGGTGTGGCACCAACACAACTTTACATAGAACGGGGTGGCGTGGATGGGGTGGGGGTGGTGGGACGGGGGGGGGGGGGGTATTTTGTTAGAGATGCCTACTGGCTGTAGTAGGTTTTACTATGTATTTAGGTAAGGCAGGTCTTCTCTGTTACTGAGTACCGCCAAAGGTCTCGGTCCAGTGACATTGTCTTGGAGAGGTGTAAGTGTGTGAGGTCGGAGTTTATCAGCTCGTCCCAGGTTTTTCTAGGTCTGCCTATTCCGTGGCTACCGTCTATCTTTATTGCCCTGCACTTTGTTATACAGCTATCGACTTTCATGCGCATCACGTGTCCATACCAACGTAGCCTTCTCTCGAGTAAACAACATCTGATCCCTCTTATTTCTAATTTTTTCCTTAGTTCGTTTATGCTTTGCCGTTCACGTATATTACTGTTACACATCCAGCGGAGCATGCAAGCTTCGTTCCTCTCTAGTCTGCGTATATCCTCTGCGCACAATGCCCAGGTAGGTCTCACTGCCATGCAACATTGCTGTTCGTATGCAGGCATCGTACAACCTGCCTTTCATTTTTAGGGAGAACCCTTTAGCAGCTAATAGTGGTATAAGCCCTCTGAACTTTTTCCAACCAGTTCTGACTCTAGCTACTGTACTTTCAGAGCACCCTCTGCCACTGCTGATTTTATCACCCAGGTAACGGAAACTGTCCACTATTTCTATAGAACCCTCTGCGCAATTGAAAGAGCTAGTATTTTGTGGGCACTTGCTGCTACTTATTGCACCAGAGCACCGGCCACATGTAAAATCTATGTTCTTAGTTAGCTTACCTGTGATCCCACTACATCTTTTATGCACCCATACTTTGCATTTAGGACATAAAATGGAGTTTCTACCTACGCCTTTCCTACACACCGAGCACGACCATTTCCCAGAAGGGACTGCCGCCTTATTTTCTTTCCTACAAACTAGAACTTTAGTCTTAGCCAGGTTAATTTTAAGGCCTTTTGATTCTAGGCCGTGCTTCCATGTTTGGAATTTCTTCTCTAGCTCGGCCATTGATTCCGCTATGAGTGTCAGGTCGTCTGCGTATAGGAGTTCCCATGGGCAGCCGGTCTTGAACTCCTCTGTTATAGCCTGAAGGGCAATAATAAATAGTAGGGGGCTGAGAACAGAGCCCTGATGGACGCCAACTTTTACGCTAAACTCTTCACTATATTCGTTGTTAATTCTAACCTTACTGACTGTTTCTTTATACATGGCTTGTATAGCTCTCACAAGCCATTCGTCAACGCCTAGTTTTCTAAGAGCCCACCAGATAATGGAGCGGGGGACTCTGTCGAAGGCTTTCTCCAAGTCGACAAAAGCTAAGTATAGGGGTTTACCTTTAGCTAGGTACTTCTCCTGTAGTTGTCGTACAATGAAAAGAGCGTCTGTGGTACTTTTGCCTGACACAAACCCGAACTGCATTTCATCTATGTCAATTCTCTCTCTGATTAGTTGTGCTATTACTTTTTCCATGACCTTCATGACCTGGTCGATTAATTTAATGCCTCTATAGTTACTCCTATCTAGGGCGTCTCCTTTACCCTTATAACAGTTAACGATGATGCTGCTATGCCAGTCCTTCGGAACAACTGTACGACTTGGTTAACTATGCGGGTGACCATGGTGTGTCCCACCGTGCCAGATGCCTTCAGCATCTCAGCAACTATTTCCGAAGGCCCAGCCGCCTTCATATGCTTGATTGCCTTACTTATTATACTCCCCTCGACTAACACTGCTGGTCCCTCTATTGGGTCGATATGGGGGAGACTGATATATATATATATATATATATATATATATATATATATATATATATATATATTTATATATATTATATATATATATATATATTGATAAGTGTATGTGTGTTTAAACAGATTATTGTTTCTGAATAGAAGCAGCATTTCATATTAAAATGTGAGTTGGTGAGCCATTTTCATTAATTCAACAAAAACGAGCCTTTCAGTAATTCGAAAATAACAGAGCAAGCAGTAAAGGAGAAAACTGTTGAAACTAAGACACTAAACACATATATTCACAATACTCTCACTTACATCATCCCATGTTCTCACCACTGCATATAACTGAAAGCGTCTTTCTCGTTGAATTAATTAAAACGACGTTGATGATTGTTAGAACAAGTGTTCTCACAATACAATTTAACATGAAACCCAGAATATACCCACAAATACAAACACGGTAGTTTTTCTGTATATAGTCTGACCATACATTAATCTGTATTTTCATTGAATACTCTAATATTTGTTCAAAGTAACCGCACTATATACTACATACATACTCTCCCTCTCCCTCTCTCTCTCTCTCTCTCTCTCTATATATATATATATATATATATATATATATATATATATATATATATATATAGGAAAATGTATTACCCCGACGGCAGAGCTCAAGCCGTTTCGACGGCTATCGAAACGGCTTGAGCTCTGCCGTCGGGGTCATACATTTTCCTATTACCCACTTAACTACCCTAAGTATTGAGTACTCTGGTGCGTTATGGTCCATCTGGTTCCTTACCACAACTCCTTCGTTATATATATATATATATATATATATATATATATGTATATAAGCGTCCGAAACGTTAAGACCCCCTTCCTGCTATATCAAGCGTTAACCTAATATATCCCTTCCATATACTGTACCGATCGTGTTGTTATTTCTGTTTACCTTTTACAATACATAAAGGTATGATTAATGTACTGTATGTATTTAAAGATACATATATTCACACACACTCATATATATATATTATCTTCATCATCATCATCATCATCATTTAATGTCCACTTTCCCTGCTAGCAAAGGTTGGATGGGTCTTCATAGACCAAGTCAGTACTGAATCTGGGCTACCGACCTCCCAGAAAGGTTGGGGTCTCTGCATCTCGCTTACGTACAGTCTCGTGTTCTACTGAGTGCACAAGAAAGGTTATCATGTCTTTAACACAACTGAAAGGTCCTCCCAACTATTTGTTTAGCAAGCTTTCTATGGCCTCAAACCCTTCCTTTCAACAAACACTTTACAGCATGTACTGGGTGTGTTTATCATGTCGTATATCACTAACATTAGAGAGGTTGTCCCACTGTCACATAACTGAAGGGTTCTCTCAACCCTTTTTAGGTATGGCTTCTACAGTGGGATGCCCTTCCTCTGTTACCAACGACTGTACAAGGGTGTACCAGGTTCATTTTCAATGTACCAAAGATTACAGCAGCTGTTGGTCCTTGTCCCAATGTGTGTGGCGGGGTGGATAGAAGTGAGATCAGAATGAAATTGCAGCAAGTGTGGTGTAAATTGACAGGTTGATGAATTTGGAAAGGAAAAGGGTAACTTTTGATAGGATAAAGGGGGAGTGGATGCAGTTGTGAGAACACCAAAACAGATATAGTGGTGGAGGGCAAGGATGGTTTTGTCAATACCACAGGGTGGAGGGATAGCATTTACCAGTGCTAGGAAGAAAAGATGTAATGATGGAGAGATTAACTAAGGAGTAATAGTGGAGGGGCATGGGTGGTGAGCATAGAGGTGAAGAGAGTAGCTAATAGGGTGTGATAGTGAGGGTATATAAGAGTTTTAGAGGCATTATGGCAACTAAGTATTGATACTAGAGGGGACATGGCTGGAGAAGGGAGTGTAGTGATGGTGAGGACAACTGCTAGAGAGTACTAGTGGAAGGGGGGATAAGTCAGGTTACATTATATTCTGTTGGCCAGCCCTTTTACAGCACATCATAGTACCACCCCTCAGAATCCTTTGTTACCTGCCACATACAAAGTGTATATTTTCCGGCAGCCTTCCTACAATCCCATAAATTACGCTGTGGAATTTCTACCCACTGTTTTCTGACATATCAAACAAGGCCCCTTCCCGGCTGATATCATGCTCCTGACTTTTTTCATACTTATTAAAACTTTCGTCTTTGTTAAGTTTAGTTTTAGGCCTTTTAACACTAGGTTCTTCTTCCATGCTTGAAATTTTGCCTCTACCTCTCCTATGGCTATGATGACTAAGCCATCAGTATATAGGATATATATATATAGAGATGATTTCCTTCGAATGAAACAGTTCTAGCCCTGTATAAACCATTTCTATATTATATATATATAATATTATATATATATATATATTATATATATATATATATATAAAGGCAGGGGATTGGCAGTATCGGTAGAAGGTCGGACGCCATGCTTTGACGCATAGAGTTACGGCCCTTGCCATTCTGAATGCAAATCCCGCCAAGGTTAACTTTGCCTTTCATCCTTACGGGGTCGATAACATAAAGTACCAGTAATACAGTGGGTAATTGCTGGCCTTGTGCCAAAAGTAGAAACAATTATATATATTTAAGAAAGGGTATTTTAGTAAGAAGTAGTTATTGTTAGATGAGGTAACGAGATTATTAGATGAAATAACAAGAATAAATTATTTAGTTTATATATGGTTTACTTCACTTGAGTCAAAAAGAAGAATAATCAAATTACCACAAGTTGCGAAGGTTGACAATGTTATTTTGTTGTTGATGTGAAAACAGCGAGCAACCAGATAAAGTTTGTTGGTGGATGCAGTCCGTGGTAGTAGTTCTCGTCGTGAGTCTGGTTTAGTCTGAGACTAGGAGAGAGAAAGGAAGTAATGGTCTATAATTGACTGTAGACCACTGGGGCCTGAAGGTAGCGGTGAATCTTTACATAGCTTGTTGTAGGCGTAATGCTCCGATCTCTCTGTTTAAACGTGGGATGATACAGGCTTTATATACCTGTCGCTTTCTGTCTCCCACCTTGAGGGGATAGTCCACGCATGAACCTGTTCACACCAAAAGGGTGGTGACCTACAGTTTGACCTCTAGGTGTCATCCAAGGTTCAAGGCGTGGACAGATTTTGTTACACATATATATATATATATATATATATATATATATATATATATATATATATAGTTCTGTCATCAAAATCTCACACATACCAATATTCAAAGAAACCCAACAGAAATTTCCCTTTGAAGAATATACTGTGTGGTACCAATGCCTTAAAATTAGAGATTTTGCTACAAGCTTTCTTTGTGGCTACTCATATGAAACGAATGCAACAATTCAAGCTTAACAAATAACAGTATTATTATATATATGTGTATATACATACATATATGCAGGATATATACATACATATATACATGTATATATATATATACATGTATATATATATATATACATACATACATATATACATGTATATATATAAGATCTGAGATATCACACTGTAACTACTCAGAGTTTTGTATTTATTTGTTTCATTGCAACATTATACTCACACACCGATACGCACACACATACATATACACACACACATATATATAGGTAGGTAGATAGATATAGATATATAGATAAATTATAATATAGAGTTAGAAACTCACAATAATCCCCTATGATGAAGGGAGCTCAAGGAAGGGAGACCGAGCTCGTTATAAATCATAGCAATGAGAGAAGGAACATAATAAGTTGTCAGATAATAGGGGATAAAGTTCTACCCTGGTAAAGCACATAAAAACTACAGATGGAGGGGTAAATACAAATTTATAAAATAATCAAACTGTACATACCTCCACTATAACGATATATACCTGGATATAAGATATACGTTATATATACATTTAATGGCATAATATATACAACACCTACATACACACACACACACACACACATATATATATATATATATATAGGCATGAGTGGGTGTATGTATATATGTGTGTGCTTCTGTGTTTGTATACATTTCAAAATAGTAACTACAGCGTTACCACAAAATTATTTTTCATCTGGCGTCACGCAGTAATACAGGGTACCCGACCTCCCATGGGTACATGCTGAAGCATATAAACAATATGCCCCCCCTCCCCCCCACCGCAAGGTGGTCGTGGAGGTGCCACGGCAAAAAAGCACCCAGCCCACACTGTAAAGTGGACGTGTAGGCGCCACGAAAAAGCACCCAGCACTCACTGTAAATGAGGTTGGTGTTAGGAAGGGCATCCAGCTGTAGAAATCAAGCCAGATCAGTTCCTGTATGAGCAAGGCATGGTCAGCCGACCAGACACTGCCCACAACAGGACAACCCGTCTAACCCATGCTAGCGTGGAAGAACGGACGTAAAACGGTGATGATGATGATGATGATGTCTGTTATTGTTACTAATTAATATTAGTATTTGTCACATCTTTTATATCATCGTTTTAAGATGATCACACTTGAAGCCATTTCTGTTATGATATCACCTGTAGAAGTATCTCACATGATATATTTATGTGTTTATATGTTTATATATATATATATATATATATATATATATATTGTTATACTTTGAGAGGGTCATGTTGCCAATAAAAACACATGCACTGAGGAGGTCACAGAATGTGTGACAAAAGAGGTTTGACAATATATAAACCAACCAACTGGAAATTTATAATAAATTGAAGTGAAACCAACAGGTGCATGTGTTTTTATTGGCAACATGACCCTCTCAAAGTATAACAATATATATATACATATATATATGCACCTGTTGGTTTCACTTCAATTTATTATAAATTTCCAGTTGGTTGGTTTATATATTGTCAAACCTCTTTTGTCACACATTCTGTGACCTCCTCAGTGACTAGGTTTTTATTTTGTGTCTCTCTTTGTTCTGTCCTACACCATCTTGTTTTTTGTGTGTTGGCAGCATGACCCTCCCAAAGTATAACAATATTTGTTTGAAAATATGCTTTTAGATAAGAATTCTTTCAAAGCAAATTGAAAAATTATATATATATATATATATATATATACATATATATGTAAAACTGCACTATAATGCAGTGGTTCACTGTCCCCCCGAGCAAGCTAACAACCAAACAGTATTTTCTGTAGTCTTTTTTTTATTTTTACTTCTAAAGTTTTTGTCAGGCCAAGTGGTGAAAGAGTTTGGTTGATTTTGTAATGCAAATATGCACCATCTTTTCATACATACAGACATGCATTTATGTGTATATATATAGAGTGTCTCAAAAAATGCATATATACTTTCGTTAGAATGTTGTTGAAGTATGTATACAATTTTGGGGACACCTGGTATATATATATGTATACATGCACACACACACACATGAATATATTTATATATATGTATATATAATATATAAAGTTGTTATTATTTTTGCCGAGGTTAACTTTGCCTTTCATCCTTACGGGGGTCGATAAAATAAAGTACCAGTAATGCACTGGGTAATTGCTGGCCTTGTGCCAAAAGTAGAAACAATTATTTTTATATATATATATAATATATAAAGTTAAACGAATGTATATAACTCTCTATTTATCTATATCATATATATATATATATAATATATATATATAAACTCATACATATGTATAAAGTAATATTAACTATAGATATTCCTTTGGAGTTACTAATACCTTTTTGGTAATTACAAATTGTCAGAGCATACTGATTGTTATTGTTTGAAAAAAAAACCTTTTATGATAACTTTCAGGCCCTTTACCTTGAAGTAGTAGAAACACCCCCACCCTCCATAGCAGTACAATGAATCTCTAATGGTTTTTTTTTGGGGGGGGGGGGGTTAGGTTAAGTATGTTTATTAATCAATGTAAAATAAGCAGTATTTAATATGAACAAAACACAATTTAAAGGGAACAAAAAAGGAAGAAGAAAATAAAATAGAAAATGTAAAGGAGAAAAAGAAATGGAAAGAAGGATCAAGCAACGAAAGAAAGGGAGAGGGGGGAAGAGAGTCGTTACACCCAAGTCTGAGTGATGCCTCGGCCGTGCCCTGTGGACAAATCAGCAAAAGTGATACCACAGAGAATGGCCAGAGACACCTGCTGCAACAGCCACCCCACCTCACAAGGCTCCATCCTGAAGTGGGCCACCATCTTTCCAACTTTATGGAGGAAATCAACTGTGTGGGGACCAGGGACACCGGAGGTCTTGATGGAGACCAGTGTTAAGAGGAAGTAGTTGGTCAGATCCTGGTATTTGACTATCTTCCTCTCCTCTACATTGTAGGCAGCAGAGCACAAATTTGTGGCTGAAAAAAAAATACAATCAAATTAGAGCAAATCTATGTTTAGT
>OZ024744.1:35013690-35138690 GCA_964016885.1 Eledone cirrhosa
TTGCCATCACCGACGCTGATAAGAAGGTAGCTTGGAAGTGTCACTACGAAAGGCTTCTAAATGAGGAGAACAAATGGGAGAAAGACAGTCTCCCCCACATCGACCCAATAGAGGGACCAGCAGTGTTAGTCGAGGGTAGTATAATAAATTAATCGACCAGGTCATGAAGGTCACAGAAAAAGTAATAGCGCAACTAATCAGAGAGAGAATTGATCTAGATGAAATGCAGTTCGGGTTTGTGTCAGGCAAAAGTACCACAGACGCTCTTTTCATTGTACGACAACTACAGGAGAAGTACCTAGCTAAAAGTAAACCCCTATACTTAGCTTTCGTCGACTTGGAGAAGGCCTTCGACAGAGTCCCCCGTTCCATTATCTGGTGGTCTCTTAGAAAACTAGGTGTTGACGAATGGCTTGTGAGAGCTATACAAGCCATGTATAAAGAAACAGTCAGTAAGGTTAGAATTAACAACGAATATAGTGAAGAGTTTAGCGTAAAAGTTGGTGTCCATCAGGCTCTGTTCTTAGCCCCCTACTATTTATTATTGCCCTTCAGGCTATAACAGAGGAGTTCAAGACCGGCTGCCCATGGGAACTCCTATACGCAGATGATCTAACGCTCATAGCTGAATCAATGACCGAACTAGAGAAGAAATTCCAAACATGGAAGCACGGCCTAGAATCAAAAGGCCTTAAAATTAACCTGGCTAAGACTAAAGTTCTAGTTTGTAGGAAAGAAAATAAGGCGGCAGTCCCATCTGGGAAATGGCCATGCTCAGTGTGTAGGAAAGGCGTAGGTAGAAACTCCATTTTATGTCCCAAATGCAAAGTATGGGTGCATAAAAGATGTAGTGGGATCACAGGGAAGCTAACTAAGAACATAGATTTTACATGTGGCCGGTGCTCTGGTGCAATAAGTAGCAGCAAGTGCCCACAAAATACTAGCTCCTTCAACTGTGCAGAGGGTTCTATAGAAATAGTGGACAGCTTCCGTTACCTGGGTGACAAAATCAGCAGTGGGGGAGGGTGCTCTGAAAGTACAGTAGCTAGAGTCAGAACTGGATGGAAAAAGTTCAGAGAGCTTATACCACTATTAACCGCTAGAGGGTTCTCCCTAAAAATGAAAGGCAGGTTATACGATGCCTGCATACGAACAGCAATGCTGCATGGCAGTGAGACCTGGGCATTGTGTGCAGAGGATATACGCAGACTAGAGAGGAACGAAGCTTGCATGCTCCGCTGGATGTGCAATAGTAATATACGTGAACAGCAAAGCATAAACGAACTAAGGAAAAAATTAGAAATAAGAGGGATCAGATGTTGTTTACTCGAGAGAAGGCTACGTTGGTACGGACACGTGATGCGCATGAAAGACGACAGCTGTATAACAAAGTGCAGGGCAATAAAGATAGACGGTAGCCACGGAGTAGGCAGACCCAGAAAAACATGGGACGAGCTGATAAATTCCGACCTCACACGCTTACACCTCTCCAAGACAATGTCACTGGACCGAGACCTTTGGCGGTACTCAGTAATAGAGAAGACCCGCCTTACCTAAATACAAAGTAAAAACCTACTACAGTCAGTAGGCATCTCTATCAAAACACACCCCCGTCCCACCACCTCCACCCCATCCACACCGCCCCTTTCAATGTAAAGTTATGTTGGTCCCACAACATCCAGGCCGAAACAAATGAGATCGTGTAGGTGTCACGACAAAAAAACACACAGTCCACACTGTAAATGTGGCCATGTAGGCAACACGGTAAAAACCTTCCAGTCCACACTGTAAATGTGGTTGGTGTTAGGAAGGGCATCCAGCTGTAGAAAACCCGCCAGACAGTCCTATGCGAGCAAGACAACCACTCTTGCCTCAAGTGGGAAAACCCCCGTCCAAACCCATGCAAGCGTGGAACACGGACGTTAAACCTGATGATGATGATGATGATATATATATATATATATATATATATATATATATATATATATATATATATATATATATATATATATATATATATATGTGTGTGTGTGTGTGTGTGTGTGTGTGTCTGTGTGTATATAGATATGAAGTGTTTCCGTAAGAAAGGTAAAGGAAAAGAGAGTGTTCTTTGACGGAGTGGTGGTGCATTATTAGCCTTCGCCCCCTCACCAGATATTCATTAGTAGATTCAGTTGCCAACACTTTGAGGGCGGCTGGCCGAGAAGGTAGTTGGTCAGACGTCCTCTTTGTCTCTGACTCTGATTTTTCGGACCCATGGATTTTTACATATTCCTTTGTTATATTCCAATACCTGATGATATCACCGGATTCATATGGAACCCGGTCACTGAAATGATCGTAGTATAATAAACCTTTCAAGGATTTACACCAGTCCAGCCTCCTGTTATTTTATTTCATATATATATATATATATATATATATATATATATATATATATATACGTTATTCCGGGTTGGGTCGGAGGTAACCACAGTAAGTAAGGTACTCAATACATTGCAGAGTATAAAAGTTTTAATATAGATGAGATTCTACAGGACTAGAACTGTTTCATTCTTTAGAAATCATCATTGATGATTTCTAAAGAATGAAACAGTTCTAGTCCTGTAGAATCTCATCTATATTAAAACTTTTATACTCTGCAATGTATTGAGTACCTTACTCAATATATATCATCATCACCGTTTTACGTCCGTTCTTCCACGCTAGCATGGGTTAGACGGGTTGTCCTGTTGTGGGCAGTGTCTGGTCGGCTGACCATGCCTTGCTCATACAGGAACTGATCTGGCTTGATTTCTACAGCTGGATGCCCTTCCTAACACCAACCTCATTTACAGTGAGTGCTGGGTGCTTTTTCGTGGCGCCTACACGTCCACTTTACAGTGTAGGCTGGGTGCTTTTTTGCCGTGGCACCTCCACGACCACCTTGCGGTGGGGGGGGGGGGGGGGCATATTGTTTATATGCTTCAGCATGTACCCATGGGAGGTCGGGTACCCTGTATTACTGCGTGACGCCAGAAGTCACGGTCGTGTGTCATTGACTTTGAGAGGTGTAGTTGGGTAAGGTCGGCTTTTATCACCTCATCCCAAGTCATCTTGGGTCTCCCCACTCCGCGGTTTCCATCAACTTCTAGTGCTCTGCACCTTTTTATGCAGCTGTCATCCTTCATACGCATCACATGTCCATACCAGCGTAACCGCCTCTCCTGCACGCAGCATTTGATTCCTCTTATGCTCAGTCTCTCTCTCAATTCATTTATGCTTTGTCGTTCACGTATATTACTGTTACACATCCATCGGAGCATGCAGGCTTCGTTTCTCTCTAATCTACGTAAGTCTTCCACCTTCAGCGCCCAGGTCTCACTACCATGCAACATCGCTGTTCGGATACACGCATCATACAGTCTGCCTTTCATTCTGAGGGAGAAGCCTTTTGCAGCTAGCAGTGGTAGTAGTTCCCTAAACTTCTTCCATCCCGTTCTTACCCTAGTTATTGTACTTTCTGAGCACCCACCTCCGTTGCTAATTCGGTCACCTAGGTAGCAGAAGCTGTCTACTGTTTCTACAGGGCCCTCCCAGAGATTGGTGGTACTTGTTTCCTGTGGCTGTTTGCTTGCTGTTTCAGCACAGCTGCTGCATGTGAATCCTACATTCTTAATTAAGCTTCCTGAGATCCCGCTACATCTCTTGTGTACCCATTGTTTGCATTTGGGGCAAAGAATGGAGTTCCTACCTACACCTTTCCTACATACTGAGCAAGGCCATTTCCCTGAGGGGATCTGGGTTCTGTTTTCTCGTCTACTTATAAGGACCTTAGTCTTTGTCATGTTGACTTTGAGGCCCTTTCTCTCTAGTCCCTGCTTCCAGGTTTGGAATTTATTCTCTAGTTCTACCATAGATTCAGCTATGAGTGCGAGGTCATCAGCATACAGGAGTTCCCATGGGCATCCGGTCTTAAACTCCTCCGTTATTGCCTGCAGGACTATGATGAACAGGAGAGGGCTAAGAACAGAGCCCTGGTGGACCCCAACCTGTACGCTAAATTCCTCGCTATACTCATTGCCAATCCTAACTTTGCTGACTGCTCCCCTATACATGGCTTGTACCGCTTTCACAAGCCATTCATCTACTCCTAGTTTTCTAAGAGCCCACCAGATTACTGCACGTGGAACTCTGTCAAAGGCTTTCTCAAGGTCGACAAATGCCAAGTAGAGTGGCTTACTTTTAGCTAGGTACTTTTCCTGTAATTGCCTCACAAGGAAGAGCGCATCAGTGGTGCCTTTCCCTGGTACAAACCCAAATTGCATCTCGTCTATATTCACCCGGTCCCTAATCAGCTGTGCTATAACTCTTTCTGTTACTTTCATGACCTGGTCCATCAACTTTATACCTCTATAGTTTCCTCTATCTAGTGCATCGCCTTTACCTTTGTAGCAGTTGACAATGATGCTACTGCACCAATCTTTTGGTATGGCCCCCTCTAGTATTACCTGGTTAACGATACGTGTGGTTATAGTGTGACCTACAGACCCAGATGCCTTCAGCATCTCGGCAGCTATACCCGATGGACCGGTTGCCTTCCCTATCTTCATATCTCTGATTGCCTTACTTACTACGCTGCCGCTGACTTGTACTGCTGGTCCCTCTATAGGGTCTACGTGGGGTAGGGTCTCTTCTTCCCATGCATTCTCCTCATTTAGTAATCTATCATAATGACTCTTCCATGCATCTTTCTTCTCAGCACTTGTGAGGGCAAGCTCACCTTTATCATTCCGGATACACTTCTCTCCAATGACATCACAACTATCTCTGACACACTGCCTCGCAATTTTGAATACCTATTGTTTCTGGTCCTCACGTTGTAAAACATGCTTGAATTTTCTATCCTCTGCTTCCCTCCTAGCTAAGTATACTTGTCGCCTAGCTTCCCTCTTGGTCTCTATGTAATGTACCCTGCTCCCCCCGTTCTTCCATTCTTTCCATGCCTGTCTCTTGGCCTTGACTGCTTCATCTACCTTATTGTTCCACCACCAAGTCACTCTCCTCCTGCTTGAGGTCTTACTCCAGCCACAAACCTCATCCGTCGCCTCTAGTAAGTTATTTTTTAGGAACTCCCAGTTCTCTTCTACGTTAAATGTCTCTATCTGTTCTTCTTTACTGTCGTAGGCGTTGAGTAAAATATCTTTAAATCTGTTACTGGTTGAGGGGACTTTCAGCTTCCAGATCTTTCTTCTCCAGGTTGGCCTCTGTTTCAGGGCTCGTCTAGTTCTGACCGTGAGGTCGCTGACAACTAAGCTATGTTGGGATGTACATTCCTCACTAGGGAAGGCTTTTGTGTTTACGACCGTCCATCTGTCACGTCCTCTGATGAGGATAAAATCTAACTGACTAGAGTGCTCCCCTGATCTATAGGTGATCAGGTGGTTGTCGGGTTTTTTAAAGTTTGTGTTACATATCGACATGTCATTGGCGTCGCAGAATTCTAGAAGTCTGAATCCTTCCTCATTCCTTGTGCCAACTCCATGGCCTCCATGTACTCTATTGAAGCCGTCGCAGTGTTTACCTACGTGTCCGTTAAAATCTCCTGCAATGATTAGGAAGTCCTTGTCGTCTGTTAGAGCAGTAGTGTGTATTAGGGACTCGTAAAACCTATCCTTAAGTTCGTCTGGCAGCCCCGATTGGGGTGCGTAAGCTGATATTATTGTGGTAATTGTCTTATTCAGGACTAGTCTGAGTTTAATGATTCTTGCATTTACCCTGTACACTGAGATTACTTTATCTACCCACTTGTCAGCTAATAGTATACCTACACCACCCATCCCATCGTCATTTCCCACCCAGAAAAATTTGTAGCACTGGCTTTTTCCTACAAGGACTCTAGCAGACCCTCCTCTCCATCTAGTCTCTTGCACACAGCATACATCAACTTCCTTTCGCTCTAGCATTTCTACGATTTCTCCTGCTCTTCCTTTCATTGAGCCTACATTGATGAGCCTACATATATATATATATATATATGTAAGTATGTATGAATGTATACGTACATACATATATGTATACAGACGTACAGTAGTATGTATATATATATATATATACATACATGCACACATATATATATGCACGTATCGGTTTACCGAACATTTATTATAATGCTCGGTTTGTTTGTTTGTAAACAAACAAACAGCCCGAATTAGCCGTACAGTGTTTAGGCAACCACGTCACCTTTTTGTTCAACACTGACACAGGAACGATGTACTAGTTTCAAGCTTATTAGCCATCGCCAGCATCGTATACCTTCCTGCCAGATGGTTGAACGTCTGAAAGTATATACTTTCCTTATGCATATTAACGGCTGAGCAGCCTAATTTGCATATCGAGTGAGTTCAGTCGGCCGGGCACACCGAAAACGATAAATGGAATAGAATGAAACAAAATTTTATTTCTCACTCTTAGTACGGCAATGTAAGTATGTATGTATGTATACGTACATACATATATGTATACAGTACTATGTATATATATACATACATGCACACATATATATATATGCACGTATCGGTTTACCGAACATTTATTATAATGCCATTTATAATTATTATTCCATTTATCGTTTTCGGTGTGCCCGGCCAACTGAACTCACTCGATATGGTAATTAAGCTGCTCAGCCGTTAATATGCATAAGGAAAGTATAAACTTTCAGACGTTCAACCATCTGGCAGGAAGGTATACGATGCTGACGATAGCTAATAAGCTTGAAACTAGTACATCGTTCTTGTGTCAGTGTTGAACAAAAAGGTGACGTGGTTGCCTAAACACTGTACGGCTAATTCGGGCTGTTTGTTTGTTTACAAACAAACAAACCGAGCATTATAATAAATGTTCGGTAAACCGATACGTGCATATATATATGTGTGCATTTATGTATATATATACATACTACTGTACGTCTGTATACATATATGTATGTACGTATACATACATACTTACATTTAAGTAAGTGCCGTACTAAGAGTGAGAAATGAAATTTCGTTTCATTCTATTCTCTCTCTCTCTCTCCCTCTCTCTCTCTCTATATATATATATATATATAGTAATAATAATAAATTTGAAGACTAAAATCCAAAGAGGGCTCGATAAGGATAAATATATATCAAATATATAAAAACCGTAGACGTATATTTGATTGTATATGTTATGGCGTATATTTTTATATTTTCTGGTACAAATGCTTTTGGTTTTGTGTATACGTGAGTTTTGCGTCTGTGTGAGTATGCGGGTTCGTACGTATGTAGGGTCTGTGTATATGTGTACTTCGTGTTTTGGTTGACGTTCGTCTCCGAACATTTGTGTATTTACATGTAGGTATGTGTGTGTGCTTGTTATATACGTATTTATTTATTTATATACGGTTATTTAATTATTTGTATACACGCACACACACACACACGTATTTATGTGTGCGTGTATGTGTATACCTATGGCGAGTGTTTTCGCGTATGCTTGTGAATGTAAGTATTAGGATACGTGTAAGTATTTATTTAATTTCAATTACCTCTGTATTTTATTTACTTTATTCTTAACTCTGAAGCGGATATCATTCGGTTTCCTAGTTAGAATTTTAGTCTACGACTTCAGCTATACCATTTACGTGGTTTTGTCTTTGCGTACAATTGTTCTCCACGGACCACATATGACGTATTATCTTCGTTTTTTCCTTTCATTGCCAGAGAACGTCTCTATGAACCACCTAATAGAACATTAGTCTACGACTTTTTTATACCAAAAACGTGGTTTTGTCTTTGCGTGTAATTGTTTTTCACCGCTCCAAATGATTTCCCACTCTTACAATATGTGTGCATGTATGTATATATATATATATATACTTCTGTACATCTGTATACATATATGTATGTACGAGTACATACTTATATTTAAGTAACAGCCGTACTAAGAGTGGGAAATGAAATTTCGTTGCATTTTTTCCGTTTATCGTTTTCGGTGCACCCGGCCGATTAACCCGCTCGATATGCAAATTGGTCTACTCAGCCGATAATATGCATAAGGTAAGTATATACGTTCAACAATCTGGCAGGAAGGTATGCGTTGCTGACGATAGCTAATAGGCTTGAAACTAGTACAGCGTTCCTTTGTCGGTGTTGAACAAACGAGCAATGATGATTGCTGGACACTGCGGCTTAATACAAGATGTTTGTTTACAAACACACCGAGCATTATAATAAATGTTCGGTGAATCCATACGTACATATATATATATGTGTGCATGTATGTATATATATATACATACTACTGTACGTCTGTATACATATATGTATGTACGTGTACATACTTATATTTAAGTAACAGCCGTACTAAGAGTGGGAAATGAAATTTCGTTTCATTATTTCCGTTTATCGTTTTCGGTGCACCCGGCCGATTAACCCACTCGATATGCAAATTGGTCTACTCAGCCGATAATATGCATGAGGTAAGTATATACGTTCAACAATCTGGCATGAAGGTATGCGTTGCTGACGATAGCTAATAAGCTTGAAACTAGTACAGCATTCCTTTGTCAGTGTTGAACAAACGAGCAATGATGATTGCTGGACACTACGGCTTAATACGGGATGTTTGTTTATAAACACACCGAGCATTATAATAAATGTTCGGTGAATCCATACGTACATATATATATATGTGTGCATGTATGTATATATATATACATATACATACTACTGTACGTCTGTATACATATATGTATCTACGTGTACATACTTATATTTAAGTAACAGCCGTACTAAGAGTGGGAAATGAAATTTCGTTTCATATTTTCCATTTATCGTTTTTGGTGCACCCGGCCGATTAACCCACTCGATATCGAATTGGGCTACTCTGCTGTTAATATGCATATGGTAAGTATATACGTTCAACAATCTGGCAGGAAGGTATGCGTTGCTGACGATAGATAATAAGCTTGAAATTAGTACAGCGTTCCTTTGTCGGTGTTGAACAAACGAGTAACGATGGCTGCTGGAGACTGCGGCTTAATACGTGATGTTTGTTTACAATCACACCGAGCATTATAATAAATGTTCGGTGAATCCATACGTACATATATATATGTGTGCATGTATGTATATATATATACATACTACTTTACGTCTGTATACATATATGTATGTACGTATACATACTTATATTTAAGTAACAGCCGAACTAAGAGTGGGAAATGAAATTTCGTTTCATTCTTTCCGGTTATCGTTTTCGGTGCCCCCGGGCGATTAACCCACTCGATATGCAAATTGGGCTACTCAGCCGTTAATATGCATAAAGTAAGTATATAAGTTCAACAATCTGGCAGGAAGGTATGCGTTGCTGACGATAGCTAATAAGCTTGAAACTAGTACAGCGTTCCTTTGTCGGTGTTGAACAAACGAGCAACGATGGTTGCTGGACACTACGGCTTAATACGGGATGTTTGTTTACAAACACACCGAGCATTATAATAAATGTTCTGTGAATCCATACGTACATATATATATGTGTGCATGTATGTATATATATATGCATACTACTGTACGTCTGTATACATATATGTATGTACATGTACATACTTATATTTAAGTCACAGCCGTACTAAGGGTCAGAATGAAATTTCGTTTCATTTTTTCCGTTTATCGTTTTCGGTGCACCCTGCCGATTAACCCACTCGATATGCAAATTGTTCTACTCAGCCGCTAATATGCATAAGGTAAGTATATACGTTCAACAATCTGGCAGGAAGGTATGCGTTGCTGTGCTGTCGATAGCTAATAAGCTTGAAACTAGTACAGCGTTCCTTTGTCGGTGTTGAACAAACGAAAAACGATGGTTGCTAGACACTACGGCTTAATAGGGGATGTTTGTTTACAAACACACCGAGCATTATAATAAATGTTCGGTGAATCCATACGTACATATATATATGTGTGCATGTATGTATATATATATATACTATTGTACGTCTGTATACATATATGTATGTATGTGTACATACTTATATTTAAGTAACAGCCGAACTAAGAGTGGGAAAGGAAATTTCGTTTCATTTTTTCTGCTTATCGTTTTCGGTGCACCCGGCCGATTAACCCACTCAATATGCATATTTGGTCTACTCAGCCGTTAATATGCATAAGATAAGTATATACGTTCAACAATCTGGCAGGAAGGTATGCGTTGCTGACGATAGCTAATAAGCTTGAAACTAGTACTGCGTTCCTTTGTCGGTGTTGACCAAACGAGTAACGATGACTGCTGGATACTAGAGCTTAATACGGGGTGTTTGTTTACACACACACCGAGCATTATAATAAATGTTCGGTGAATCCATACGTACATATATATATGTGTGCATGTATGTATATATATATACATACTACTGTACGTCTGTATACATATATGTATGTACGTGTTCATACTTATATTTAAGTAACAGCCGAACTAAGAGTGGGAAATGAAATTTCGTTTCATTATTTCCGTTTATCGTTTTCGGTGCACCCGGCCGATTAACCCACTCGATATGCAAATATGGCTACTCAGCCGTTAATATGCATAAGGTAAGTATATACATTCAACAATCTGGTACGAAGGTATGCGTTGCTGACGATAGCTAATAAGCTTGAAACTAGTACAGCGTTCCTTTGTCGATGTTGAACAAACGAGCAACGATGGTTGCTGGACACTACGGCTTAATACGTGATGTTTGTTTACAAACACACCGAGCATTATAATAATCGGGGTCGATAAAATAAAGTACCAGTAATACACTGGGTTAATTGCTGGCCTTGTGCCAAAAGTAGAAACAATTATTATTATAAATAATAATAGAGCGTCGGACAACATGCTTTGTGACAAAAAGTTACGTGTCTTCACGTTCTGAGTTCAAATAACGCCGAGGTCATTCATCCTCAATAAAAAATAAAGATCCAGTAATGCACTGCAGACGATTTAACCGACTTTACCCTCCCCAAAAGATTGTTCGTCTTGTGCCAAAAATAGAAACAATTATTACTGTATAGCAATCAGGGAGGCACTAATTTTAGCGGTGGTGTGGGGCTGGGTGGGGGTAAGTGTCCGTAGTAAAATTAATTTAAATAAAGCGACTCAGAAAAGAAAAAAGTTAGCAGTTCATTGCATGAGACAATGTTTACATTTTATAGTAAAGACAGAGTTATCAACCCTTACTTCCGATTGACCCGGTTACCCGCCTTATTTAAATCGAGGGCGAAGAAAAGAAAAAGAATATTCGCATGAAACAGAAGCTATGTGAATTTGGTCGGCATCTCTATTGTCGTTGATAAAGAGAAGGCAAACCAAAAGCAAAAGTTAGCATGAGTAAGTCTACTAGTAAGAATAAACTTGCCAGATGCAAGCTGGCAAATACAGCTAGTTCTAGTCGCACACAACTAATTGTGACTCAAGAAGAGGAAGTTGGACAAAAACAACAACAACGTGGAATGCCTATTTCTTCCCCTTCGGGTGTGTATTCTTTTAACTGACACCTTATTTCTTTACTTTGGCATTATTAGTATTTAATATTTATATGTGTATATCGCTGCTAAAACTAGAAATTACCCATGCTTGTTACTTAAATATAAACACGTATGCACTTTTTATACATATGTGTATATGTACTCGCTATACTTGTTTTAATATATCCACTCATATATATGTAAAAAGTCAACGAAGAAAAATTATATATATATATATATATATACACACAATATATTCGTTTTCAATTTCACATAAATGCCAACATGTGTACTTATATATTTATATATGCATGTTTCCTGCAGGTGAATGAATTTATTATGTATTTTTGAAATTATTGGTGGAGCGGACTTACTAGAACGCCTGGGTTCTAAAGATAAACATAAAATTATATCACACCGCAACACTAAATTCGTTTCATACTTAAGTAAAATCAAAACCGAACAACAACAAACAAAAAAAAGTTCGTTGTTTAGCCCCGAGTCAGCTATGATAGAGCAGAACTATGTACAAATGGGTTCCAGCTTTAATCATCCTGTCTTTCTGTATGCTGTAACTACATTGTTTAATATATGCCCTTTATATATATATATGAGGTTCGCCTAAAGAGTTCATAGGCTGACCAAGATACTATCATGGAATGTGACCAAATGAGGTTTATTTTTCAACGTAGACCCCTTGCGGCCCTCACACTTCTTCCACCGATATGGCAATACTTGGAAACCATTGGTGAAGAAGCTTTCAACCTGTTGGTAAAAAAAGCCATCAACAGCAGATATATCATCATCACTGCAATACTGGTTCCCAGCCTAGTGTTTTTTCATGTTGGGGAACATGATAGTCAGATGGGACCAAATCAGAAGAGGGACTATGATAGGCCAGTTCAAAGTCACACAAACCATTGAAACCAGTCACAGTCATGCACACAAACCATTGAAACCAGTGCTGAAGCATCGGCCTAATGAAACAAAACTCTTTTCAAGAATTTTCCAGGGCATTTAGTGTTGTTAGCCTTTCATAACTGCCTCAGCAAGTTTGCATCGTACTCTCCATTAATGGTATGGCTCTTTTGAAGATAATCAATAAACGTAATGCCTTTGCATCCCCAAAAACTGAGGCCATGACTTTCCCTGCAGATGAAACGACCTTAGCCTTTTTTGAAGAGGGGTGTTTCCACTGTATGGATTGTTTCTTTGTCTCTGGCTCAAAGTAATGAACCCAACACTCATCTTGGGTTAGGAAACATTCAAAGAAACCAGCTGAATCCACCTCAAACAATGTCAGATGTTCCCGTCATGTGATCAGCCAGGTGCACTTTTCATCAGGTGTCAGTAGATATGGCACCCACCTAGCAGAAGCCTTCGTCATGCCAAGTTCATTGTGCAGAATAATCTCAACTCTCTCCCATAGTTATGCTAATAACATTGACTATTTGATTTATAGTCAGTTGCCTGTAATCCATCACCATGTGGTGAACACAATGTTTTCCTTGGTGGTGGTAGTTGCAGGGTGTTTCAGACCTTGGGGTCATCTTCATGATTACTCCCTTCCCCTCCTAAGTTCAGCAGCCCCCCACTTTTGCACTGTTAATAAAGCTGGAGCATCATCTAAAATAGCAACCATGTCAGCATGGATGTCGTTGGGGACTAAACTTTGTTTCTGCAGGTACTTGTTAATAATATGATGCCAAATGTTGTCCATTTTCAAGAGATGTCACTACTAGTTACTTTTGTAGTCTTTGACCAGTCAGATGTCAATAAATAATGATTTTATCAGGTTTAAGCATTCAACGTCGTGTGAAACCTTCCAATGCTGATGATAAAATCCATAATTCTAAATTTATAGAAAAGCTCCAACTGAGGTTTAATGAGAAATTGTTTTTCATATGTGTTCGGTTATCTCTCTACATCAGTTTGCCAAATACTCACGCACGTGTGTGTATATACATAAGTACTAATACAGAAACCTGCTTTCCCATATGCACGGACTGAACATACATCTAGTAGGCACTTAACCACTATACCCCACTTGCATGCACCTATACCCCAACACCCAAGCCTGTGATCACAGACTTGGTAAGAGTGGTGAAAAATGTGTCCCACATGTGCGATCCAACTGAAATAGAAAGACACGTACAACACTTCATCAATCGCCTGCAGTTCTCTGGCTACAACCAAAGAGACGGAATCAGGGTGTACAAAGGAGCCATGGAAAAATATAAGACCCTCATAGCGATGGGCATGAAAGGGATTTGCTCATTATACAGGAGCAAATTATGGAATAGCTTAGATAGGACTAATAGGAACATGCCAGACAAAGACACAATGGTTATATAGACAACATAGAAATTAAAATAATATCTAAACAGAAATGACTCAACAGGTAGACAAATGAGAGAAACAACTGCAATAGAACTAAGAAAAGTGAAGTTGAACAGAAAACAATGAATGGAATAACAACAACCATACACAAACACACAATAGTGACCTAAGGTAAATATAAATAAATATATAAATATACACAGGTACAATAATATCCACACATAAACACACACTAGTGAGCATAGATAGAATACAAACACACACAGAGACAAGAAAAAATAAATTAAAAAATTGAATCGACATTACAATACAATGAGAAGAAACATAATAAAAACTTTGATAGACTCATCATCATCTTCGTTTAACGTCCATCTTCCACGCTAGCATGGGTTAGACTATATATATATTTATATCTATATTTTTAACCATTGGTCAATCAATGATAAACATTGATTGCCAACTAAATTAACTATAGGGATATAAAATATACAGAAGTGAAAACCAAACTGAGTGTTTTATTATTATTACTGGCAATATTATAACAATGTTACCCTCCCCAAATATAACAATATATATATATATATATGTCACATGAATACACCAATTTCGCAGTTGAAGGATCAACATTTATTACGGAACCGACACGTGTTTCATTGATATGTAGGTGAGCATATCTAGAATCACTAATCCAATGTGTTTAATCCGAGAACTTGAATTCAAATATTTTGCATCAGAACTATGACATATAAGTTTATCAAAATTTAACAAAATGTTCATTCATACAGAGTAACGTTTAATATATAGAGAGAAGGTGTGTCACTAAAGAGAAATCTATGTTGTATAAAATTATAACCATTGATAAATCCAATGGAATAGTAGAAAACTCTGCTCTTTGTTTGGCATGTATACTTATGTACTTCAGAAAGTAGCATTTTTCCTGGAGCTTGGAAGTTCTGGCTGCTTGTAAAAGACATAACTTTCATCGTCATATAGATCCTGATGTTATGAAGGCCTTCCTCTTAAAATTTCTTAACCCTTTTGTTACTATATTTCTAATGAAAGGTACTATAGTTTTTAAATAAATTTCAAAATCAACAATTTCGAAAGATTTAGTAAAATAACTTTCTGAATGTTACACTGTTGTTTGGAACATAACTTAAAGGTAAACAATTTAAAATAAACAGCTTAGTATCATAAAATTACAGGCAGTTTTGTATCAAAAGGGTTTAATAAATTAAAATTTGCTTCTTAGCTGAGGAATGAAAACTCAGCAGCAAATGTTAGAAGGGAGATAATTTCAAGAAATTTAACATTTAGTACTCAGACATATCTATTATGTTTTAGCCAAAACAATTATACTTATACACCAACCCATATGATCATAGCGATATACACACACACATATGATCATAGACTTAGACTTGTGAAATAATTTCTGAAAACCTTTGCCACCAGTACAAAGTTGTTCCTCTGTACAAGTATTTTTATATAGTGCTGAAACTGAGCTAAGTTATTATTGCAAATATATACTTTTTTAAATAGGCAGTTGCAAGCCTTGCTTCTGTCTGCTGTGAATACTAATTTTTCTTCTTTTTTAATTTCTGATTTTCTTTTCTTTTTTTTTTTATTGCTGTCTCCTTAGACACACAAGTTGAAGCCACAAAAGACTCTTCTTTGCTAAGTTTTGATGATCTTATATTGTCACAAAATTATAACCCAAACAGTGATGTGGCATGGCAAGTTGCTTCTCCTGAAGTTTTGCGGAGAATACATAAAGGTAGATCTCTTGATTCTTTCTAATTACTGTATTCTGTTTGAGAATTCCAAATCAAAAACATTATCATTTATCATGTTCCACTCATAAGAAAGGGAATTTACTGAGGCCAGCATGAAAGCCACTATGTGATTATTTGACCTGCTAGGAACAGCACTCAAATCTCCCTTAACCCTTTAGCATTTACATTACTCTATATTTACTATTGTATTTTCACAGTAAAAGCATTATCTCACATATTGAAGCTACAAGATTTTGATGTTATTTATTTTGAGAACAATACCTTAACATTGGTATGAACAGAAAGAGGTGTGAAAATTCTGGCCAGATACAGCCGGTTTAAATGCTAAAGGGTTAAATAAGGCCCTATTGTCTTTAAAAAAAGGGCATATTTGACAATGTTGTTTTATAGAGCCCTAAAAAAATTGTTTTAGATATATAACATAAGAGACAACGAAGGAGCAGGAATGACTGTTGATAAGGAGTTTGCCTTGCAACCAGTTGGTTCTGGGTTCAGTCCTGTTATGTGCACCTAGGGCAAATTAATAGTTAACATATTTATTTTGGATATGATCATCTGACCAGTCAAGCCTCAGTATATGACAGCCCATCTAACCCATGCAAGCATGGAAAATACAGATTAAACAATTATGGGGATTATGAAATGGAATGGAATTAAAGTAAAAAGAAAAAATTCCAACAAGAAATATGAAATGCTTGGCCTTAGACATGATTCTTTTTTATTTTTTGTTAAGACTTCATTTTGGTGAGCAGTATGATCACATCATTGTTTGATAGTAGTAGATGGCTTCAATCCACCATCCATTGCAGCTTTCATAATCAATTGTGGTCCCATGGTTGGATAATCTGTCCTGCCCTTTGATAAGATTTGAATCAATAGGTGGAACTCACAATGCGAAATATGACAAGCAAATTCGAATGCAAGGAGACACACAAATTTGTGGAGCATTCCATATTTTTTATCCATCCGATCCTTGCTAGTAAGGAAAACAGATGTTTGATGATTATGAATGCAAAGTGTTGGAGCAGATACCACAGGGCATGTTGTCTGATGTTCAAACAATTATGCCAATTCACTGCCATGGACAGGTACAGGATTTTTATCAACCCCAAAAAGATGAAAAGCAAAGTTGACTTCGGCAGCATTTGAACTCAGAATACTGAAAGCCAGAACAAATGCCACAAGATAATCTATTTGATGTTCTAACAACTCTGCCAACTTATTGTCTTGTGAGGGAACAGGTTGGTCTCAAAATAGATTCACAAATAAATCAGTTATACCCTGTAAAGTGGGGGGTGTTGGCACCACAATAAAACATGCTCAGTACACTCTGTAAAGTAATGGTGTTGGTGCCACAAAAAAAACCCACAGTACGCCCTGTAAAATGGTAGTGGTGGTGTCATGATAAAATATGCTCAGTACAACCTGTAAGATGGTTGCCATTAGGAAAGACATCCAGTCGTAGAAACCATGCCAAATATGAAACATAATGAGCAAGATGAGTCGATCTGACATTCTAATGACTGTGAATCCACCACCCTGCAACTTATAATAATAATAATAACTAATAAAAAATAATTATAGTAAATTTTTAATTTCCTAATTAATATCATTCTCTCATTTTATCCATATTCATCTACAGCTATTACGAAAAATCAGAGGTTTAGAAGTAATAGACACAAGGCTAAAGATGTAAGTAAATTACTGTATTGTTTCTCTTTAAATTAACTCTTAGTGAAGGCATGTGTGTGGCTTACTGGTTAGAGAGTTGGGATCACAATTGTGAGGTTGCCAGTTGGATTAATTTATTTCACATTGCAGCAGTTTACTCAGCTGAAAAAAATGAGTTGCAATGTCTCTGGTGCCAAGTTGTATTAGACTACATCGGTGGCATAGGGAGAGGGGAGACTGACATGTATGGATGACTGCTGATCTTCCATGAAAAACATCTTGATCAGGCTTGAGCCTTGAAGGGGAACTTTGTAGGTGCAACACCCATGGTCAACTTTGTCTGAAGGGGGTAGATTCCTTATATGAACTCTGGTGTACCTCATGGTTCAGTTTTGTCCCCCACAGTATTGTTCTTGTGTATCAATGGTTTACTTGCCATCACATCAAACAACTACCATTGCTAAACATTATCCCAACTTTCATTCAATCCTAATATCCTAAAACTCTCCACCTATCCAAGCAGTGTCCAGATGCAACTTAGACACCTCTCACCAAATCTGCACAAATTCCATTAACTTATAACATCCTGAAATTATTTAGCAGAAAATATCTAAAAATTGTTTTGTTAATTGAAATATTTAGTGTCCTTACTAATGGACAGATTGTTATGAACAATCGTAGTAAACAAAAGACTTAAATATTTAATGTGATACCATCATTGTGATGTTTTGTACTTTTCAAGAATATCTTGCTAATGAAGTTTCATGTGGTTTGTTAATTCAAATGTTTATAGTATCTTTATTAGTGGACAGATTTGTGTGAAAAATTGTAGTTGTAGTAAAATAGACTTTTATTATTATGATACCGTCGGTGATCTTTCATACTTTTCAAGAATGTCTTGCTAATGTGGTTGTATATGTTTCAGGGCCTTACGAGTTAAGAGACCTATAAAATATAAACCAGTAAGGCCATGTTTATCTAGTTGACATAAATAATAAAAATACACAATCACTACACCTTGACCATTCTGTTCTGTCCATCATGCTCATGTTCCTCTCACCCATTTACTCGCGTTCTTCTATCATTCTTTCTCTCATATTTACCCTTTTGGTCATGCTGCTGTGATTGAATAAGGAGACTCTGTAGCGCAGTGGTCATCAACCTTTCAGACCTCACAGACCACTAAATTCATAATTTTAAATCCACTAATATGAATTTTTTTAAAAAGACAAATACGTTTGTAAAATAATGATCAGAGACGTCCTATGAAATGCACCTTATAAAATATATTTTTACCAAATATTTTTGTTTTATTATTAATAAAGCATAACATTTTTTTTAAATGTTCAAATTTTTCTGTGGACCATCTAAATTTTCTCTTGGACCACCAGTTGGCAACCACTGCTGTAGAGTATTGAGAAGTCTTTAGTTCTGTAGGAAACAAAGCAACCTTATTAGTACTGGCACTATGATAAACTGCATCCAGTATACTCTGTAGAGTAGTTGTTAAATGAGCAGAGATAATACAGAGGACATAACAACCTGTCTAGTTTTGGTGCCATGATAAAATCCACCCGGTACATTCTCTTAAATGATTAGTGTTAAGAAGGGTAACATCCATCAGAATCATGCCTAAATTTAAACAATTAAACATAAGAGTGAGATTTTGTCTGTTAACCTATTTACAAGGGCAATAATTCTGAATAAAAACTGATTTACTTTAGAAAACATTTCATCTTCCCCCAAGACAATTCTGCCTTTTATGCTTTCATTTAACCCTTTTGTTACTAGATTTCTAATTGAATACCATGTATTTGAATTAATTAATCAAGAGTTTGAAATGGTTTACTAAAATTATTATTTATTTTTTTTAATTAAGAAAATATTTGTAACATAACTTAACAAAAGGTTTTTATATCAAATTATGTTGGAAAGTTTTCATTTAAGTAGGAACCTTTTACAATATGTTTTGTTTCACAGACCCAGAAGCAGTTTTGGGCAGGTTGATATCAAAAGGGTTAAGTTTGATGCTCGCATACATTAGTTACATTTAGAAAATATTTTCTTTTCTTTATTTTTATTTTTTATTTTTTTTACTGGTCAATTATTTGACTATGCTGCGGGATCACCTTAAAGTTGATGGCAACAGGATCACCTTAAAGTTGGTGGTGCCAACCCCAGTACTTATTTTTTCCAAATTTGATGCTTATTTCATCAATCTCCTTTTGTTAAACCACTAAGTTACTGGATTTAAGTACAAACACAGGTACACACACTCACACACACACATATGCAACAGGCTTCTGCAGTTTCCATTTACCAAATTTCACTTACAAGACATTGGTCAACCTAGGATTATAGTAGAGATTTTCTCAATGTGCTGTACAGTGAGACTGAACCCAAATCTACAAGGTTGTGATGCAAGCTCTTTTAAACTTTAAAATAAAAGGATTTTGAAATAGGAAAAGCTAAATATGTTTCCATCAAATATTGTTGGTTCAGATTGGTGTACGATTTCTGACTAAAAACATACAGCTACACCAACAGTTTCTAAACTGGGGGGTCCGTGAACAAACTTCAAAATTTGCATTACTTTGAAGTAGTGATGGTTCCATGATAGAATACACCCAGCCCACACTGTGAATTGTAGTGCTGTTGCCGTGAAGAATGTTTCCAGTACATGATGTAAAGTGGTTGGCATTCAGAAGGGCATCCAGCCATAGAAACGAAGCTCATAAACAGAATGTATGAGCAACACATGATCACCTAACCTGTCTAACTTCAGAATATGACAACCGATCTAACACATGCAATCATGGAAAACAGACATTTATCCTTTCATGGCTGCATTTCTAATGACGTATACTGTTTTAATTAATAAATACATAATAAAAGAGACAAGATGGAGTGTTATTGTAACATGTCAATGTCTAGGGTGAGTAAAATTCCTGAGATCCATGGACGAGTTCTCTCTAGCGGTCTCTGTCCCACATCAGTGTCTGTCCTTAGGGCATCAACATATGTCAACCTCGGTCTGTGTGTCCATGCAGGGGCTTCCGTAACATGTAGTGTGGTGAATAAATATATACATATACAGCAGGTCCAAACACAATGAGGAATTTTTAGAGATTTACTAAAATTATTACTAAGATAGTAAAGTTTTATATATAAAATTATGTTGAAAGATTTTAATTTAAAATGGGTGGTTTTATTTCATAGAACCAGAGCTGGTTTTGGCCAGGTTGGTAACTAAAGAGTTTTAAACAGTCATGATGATTGTAATAATAATGTTAAAACAATGTACACACTATTGAATATCCATTCTTCTCCATACAAAGTTTCTAGGGCATTTTTAAACCTGGTGGAGCCCATCTCTTCTCCAGGTCTGAATATAGCAAATTTCTTTCAGAGGATAGAGAGAATGAGAGAAAAGAAGTGAGAAAGAGATATAGAGGAAGAATCAACCCTAGTACTATTTGGGAAGATAGAAAGCATCTTCAGTTACCTGTTGTCTATGACAAGATCTTTTTTTTACTTTCTTTATTAGGGAAATGACACCCAACTGGCCACCATAGAGACAAAACTCAACTCTCCTGCTGTTGTAAAACCAAAGAAGTAAGGTTTTTAAGTTTTTATTTATTTATATATTTTTCACTTTTTTTGAAAAAAAAAAAAAAAATTAAGCTTGCTACATAGCTACAACTGCAACTATGATGTTAGTCTTTTACTTAGTAGTGGGAAATTACTTGAGCTTATGGTAAGATTCCTGACACAGTTCTGGTAGAAGTAACACAAAAGTACTGCAGATAAAGCAGGAATGGAGCAGTTACTTCATGCAACAACAACATTTGGAAATTTACCAAAGTTATCTGCCTGAGCAGCGAGCCATAACTCCATTAACAATACAAATAAGGCAACAAGCGTTTTTAAGGTCATTGTCCCCTTGTTAAAGAAGGAGGTAGCCTTGTGCTTCACATGACAGGCTTCATACTCATCATGAGGTTCTTTTTTGAGGCAATGTTTTAGGGACAGCTGCTAGTCTTGTCATAACCCCTTTTAGTCATGGTGTATACATTCTAAACCAGATACACACATACCATGCTGGCATAGATGGTTCAATTACTTTCTAAATTTGGATACTAATCTTATGGCCTAAAAAATAGCTTACATAGAATTTTCATGTGAAGGTGCATGGCCTAGTGGTGAGGGTGTTCAGCTTACAATAATAATGTCATGGTTTTGCTTCCCTGCAGCACAATGTCTTTGAGCAAGAAATTTTAGTTTACATTGCTCCAGTCCCTTAAGCTAGAAAATATGAGTTGTACCTGTATTTCAAAGCGCTAGCCTAGTCAAACATCATGCTGAATCTCTGAGAAATATTTTAAGAGTACTTAACAGTTATATCTTTCCTAGCAACATAATGTCTGTCAGAAGATACTGATTGTAAGCTGTTGCTGTAACTATTCAGCTGAGATTTTTTATTTTTTCCATGCTGGCATGGGCTGGACAAGAATTTTGAGGCAGAATTCTATGGACAAATGCCCTTTCTGGTAATAACTCACACAATTTTAAGTAAAGTACAGATTTTCACATGTCTAACTGCTAAGCAGTGGAACTTCTACTTCTGCAGAATGTAAAAAGGATTCACCACCTGTACCATTTGTCAAAAAATACAGAGACAGTGAGCGATACAAACACACACACACTTTATTACTATCATCATCATCATCATCACCATTTTACGTCCGTTCTTCCACGCTAGCATGGGTTAGACGGGTTGTCCTGTTGTGGGCAGTGTCTGGTCAGCTGACCATGCCTTGCTCATACAGGAACTGATTTGGCTTGATTTCTACAGGTGGATGCCCTTCCTAGCACCGACCTCATTTTTATAGTGAGTGCTGGGTGCTTTTTCCGTGGCGCCTACACGTCCACTTTACAGTGTGGGCTGGGTGCTTTTTTGCCGTGGCACCTCCACGACCACCTTGCAGTGGGGGAATATTGTCTATATGCTTCAGTTTGTACCCATGGGAGGTCGGGTACTCTGTATTACTGCGTGACGCCAGAGGTTACAGTCGTGTGTCATCGCCTTTGAGAGGTGTAATTGGGTAAGGTCGGCTTTTATCACCTCATACCAGGTCTTGGGTCTCCCCACTCCACGGTTTCCATTGACTTCTAGTGCTCTGCACCTTTTTATGCAGCTGTCATCCTTCATACGCATCACATGTCCATACTAACGCAACCGCCTCTCCTGCACACAGCATTTGTGCTGTCTCTCTCTCAATTCATTTATGCTTTGTCGTTCGCGTATATTACTATTACACATCCATCGGAGCATGCAAGCTTCATTTCTTTCTAATCTACGTAAGTCTTTCACCTTCAGCACCCAGGTCTCACTACCATGTAACACTGCTGTTCGGATACACGCATCATACAGTCTGCCTTTCATTCTGAGGGAGAATCCTTTTGCAGCTAGCAGTGGCAGTTGTTCCCTGAACTTCTTCCATCCCGTTCTTACCCTAGTTATTGTACTTTCTAAACACCCACCTCCGCTGCTAATTCGGTCACCTAGGTAGCAGAAGCTGTCTACTGTTACTACAGAGCCCTCCCAGAGATTGGTGGTACTTGATTCCTGTGGCTGTTTGCTGCTTGCTGTCCCAGCACAGCTGCTGCATGTGAAGCCTACATTCTTAATTAAGCTTCCATGTGAAGCCTACATTCTTAATTAAGCTCCCCATTGTTTGCATTTGGGGCAGAGAATGGAGTTCCTACCTACACCTTTCCTACATACTGTGCAAAGCCATTTCCCTGAGGGGATCTGGGTTCTGTTTTCTCGTCTACTTACAATGAACTTAGTCTTTGTCATGTTGACTTTGAGACCCTTTCTTTCTAGTCCCTGCTTCCAAGTTTGGAATTTCTTCTCTAGTTTTACCATAGATTCAGCTATAAGTGCGAGGTCATCAGCATACAGGAGTTCCCATGGGCATCCGGTCTTAAACTTCTCCGTTATTGCCTGCAGGACTATGATGAACAGGAGAGGGCTAAGAACAGAGCCCTGGTGGACACCGACCTGTACGCTAAATTCCTCGCTATAGTCATTGCTAATCCTAACTTTGCTGACTGCTCCCCTATACATGGCTTGTACAGCTTTCACAAGCCATTCACCTACTCCTAGTTTTCTAAGAGCCCACCAGATTATAGCACGGGGGACTCTGTCAAAGGCTTTCTCGAGGTCGACGAATTCCAGGTAGAGTGGCTTACTTTTAGCTAGGTACTTTTCCTGTAACTGCCTGACAAGGAAGAGGGCATCAGTGGTGCCTCTTTTTGGTACAAACCCAAATTGCATCTCATCTAGTTTCACCCGGTCCCTAATCAACTGTGCTATAACTCTTTCTGTTACTTTCATGACCTGGTCCATCAGCTTTATACCTCTATAGTTTCCTCTATCTAGTGCATCACCTTGACCTTTGTAGCAGTTGACAATGATGCTACTGCACCAATCTTTTGGTATGACACCTTCTAGTTTTACCTGGTTAACAATACATGTGGTTATAGTGTGACCTACAGACCCAGATGCCTTCAGCATCTCGGCATCTATACCCGATGGACCGGTTGCCTTCCCCATCTTCAAATCTTTGATTGCCTTACTTACTACGCTGCTGCTGACTTGTACTGCTGGCCCCTCTATAGGGTCTACTTGGCGTAGGGTCTCTTCTTCCCATGCATTCTCCTCATTTAGTAATCTATCATAATGGCTCTTCCATGCATCTTTCTTCTCAGCACTTGTGAGGGCAAGCTCACCTTTATCATTCCGGATACACTTCTCTCCCATGACATCACAATTCTCTCTGACACACTGCCTCGCAATCTTGAACACCTCCTGTTTCTGGTCCTCACGTTGCAAAACATGCTTGAATTTTCTATCCTCCGCTTCTCTCCAAGTTAAGTATACTTGTCGCCTAGCTTCCCTCTTGGTCACTATGTAATGTACCCTGCTCCCCCCGTTCTTCCATTCTTTCCATGCCTGTCTCTTGGCCTTAACTGCCTCATCTACCTTATTGTTCCACCACCAAGTCACTCTCCTCCTGCTTGTGGTCTTACTCCAGCCACAGACCTCATCCGTCGCCTCTAGTAAGTTATTGTTTAGGAACTCCCAGTGCTCTTCTACATTGAATGTCTCTATCTGTTCTTCTTTACTGTCGTAGGCGTTGAGTAAAATATCTTTAAATCTGTTACTGGCTGAGGGGTCTTTCAGCTTCCACATCTTTCGTCTCCAGGTTGGCCTATGTTTCCAGGTTCGTCTAGTTCTGACCGTGAGGTCGCTGACAACTAAGCTATGTTGGGAGGTACATTTCTCACTAGGGAAGGCTTTTGTGTTTACAACCGTCCATCTGTCACGTCCTCTGATGAGGATAAACTATCAATTTAGCTATCCCACAAACAAACCTAACAATAACTACAGCAGTGCCTTAGAAATTAATACCCTCTATTACATTTTATTCAACATTACTCTATAACTTCTTCTTTGTCCACTTATTTCTGAGAGGGTCATGGGGGCAGAGTGCTCAAGTACATCTTCCAGTGGGTCCTGTTGGAAGCAATTATCTCCAACTGATCTAAAAAAGCACCCAGCCCACACTGTAAAGTGGACGTGTAGCCGCCATGGAAAAAATGCACCCAGCACTCACTGTAAATGAGGTTGGTGTTAGGAAGGGCATCCAGCTGTAGAAATCAAGCCAAAATCAGTTCCCGTATGAGCAAGGCATGGTCAGCCGACCAGACACTGCCCACAACAGGACAACCCGTTTAACCCATGCTAGCGTGTAAGAACGGACGTAAAACGGTGATGATGATGATGATTTCTCTACTATATAGTATTGAAAGCAATAAACATAGATGTATGTTGAATGTAAAGCATGTAAGAGAAATGATTGCATTGGTATGAGTAAGGAGAGTGAGATTTGTATTAAAAAGTATTGAGTACTTGAAGTGGTTGGGAACTGTGGTAGAGAGAGTCCTAGGAAGACATGGAATGACGTCATAAAATTGAATCTAACAGAGATGTACAGGACCAAGCTGGCTGGTGATATGCAAAAGACTCAGCCTCTTGTAACAACACTGCAACACAAGAAGTAACTTGAGACTACAGTGTTAGCAATCAAATGGAAATAATGTACCGTTTGAGAGGTTCCTTTAGTCTTCATGAGCACATAAGGTCCTATCCAATGTTAGTGTTACATTAAAATGATTTCAGTACACTCTGCAAAATGTTTGTGTTGATTCCATGAAAAACATACTCAGTAGACTCAGCAAAGTGGTAGTGATAGTGCCAGGAAAAAATGCACCCAAAACATCCTGTAAGGTGGTTGGCATTAGGAAGGTCATCCAGCCATAAAAACCATGCCAAATATGGAGTGTGTGAGCTAGATTAGTTGATCCAACCCATCTGGTCTCTGACTCTGATAACCCAGCCAACCTATGCAGATGTGGAAAGCGTATATAAAATGATGATTATATATATGCTGGTCTTGGTACATTTTCTATCCACCAAATTCACTCACAAGACATTGGTCAGTCCAAGAAGACATTTACTTTAGGTGTTATGCAGTAGGTTACAACCACATGGTTGCAAAGTGAATTTCTTAACCATACATCCATGCCTGTGTCTTAATATAAAGGGAAATCTAATAGAGCATTGAAATAAAGAAAAATATAGAATTACATGTAGGTGTTAGGAAGGGCATCCAACTGTAGAAAACCCGCCAGACAGTCCTATGCGAGCAAGACAACCACTCTTGCCTCAAGTGGGAAAACTCCCGTTCAAACCCATGCAAGCATGGAACACGGACGTTAAACGATGATGATGATGATGATGATGATGATTTGCATTGTTTGATGTTCTGTATAGTATTGAGTACTTCAATCTGAAAATGAAAATAACACCCATTTAGCGAAACCTAATGAATGAACTCATAACATCCTTTAAGGATTTAGATGAAAATATCTAAAAATAGGTTTATTAATTCAAATGTTTAGAGTATCTTTACTAGTGAAAAGATTGTGAAAATCTGCAGTATTAGAATGTCTTTAATTGTTGATGTAATACAGTCATAATACTGTTTTGTACTTTTCAAGAATGTTTCATGTGGTACAGAATGTCAAGAGTTAATTCAAATATTTATAGTATCTTTACTAGTGGACAGATTGTGGTGAAAATCTAATGTATTAAATTAAGGTCTTTAATTAATGTAATACAGTCAGTTTTGTATTTTTCAAGAATGTCTTGCTAATATAGTTTCATGTGGTACAGGATGAATCAACAATACCTATGATTTTTAGATGTTAGCAGTCATCAAAAATGTAGTAATAAAACCAACTAGTATTGCATACTTTTCAAGAATGTCTTTTTAATGTGGTTTCATGTGATACAGGACTTTAATCATCATCAGTTAACGCCTATTTTTTCCTCACTTGCATGTGTTAGACAGGTTGTCACATTGAGACAATTCAGGTCCAGAGACCACATCATGCTCATACGGATCTGTATTTTCGCTGGATGCCCTTCCTAATGCCAACCACAGTGTGGATAGGGTGCTTTTTATCATAGTACTAAAGCAACCACCTTACATAATGGACTGTCATGTTCCCTACACAGCCACTTTACTCTGTAGATTGTGTGGTTGGAAAAAGCTATCTCACTTACCGCTCTTCAAAGGCACCGCTCGATCTTCACTGCATGGTAGTTTGAAGACCATTTTGTGTACGTCCGTCTTCCTCGGTTGGCCATTCTATCGTATCAACAGTCCCATATCGTTTTGCTCTTTTCACTAGCGCTGCTATCGTCCTGCTGTTTACTCCTCGCCTGCCTGCTTTCAACTGCCTAGCACCGGGAGATCCCAAACTGGCGTTTACGCCGTTGCTAGGTACTACGCTAGGTACTGCCCAAACTTGCGTTCACCCCGTTGCTAGACACCACTAGGCACCTGCAGCCACCGCACGCCACACCATACCCACAGATTGGGTGCCTTTTTGTTGTCACCTGCACAACCACCTTACAAGATGGACTGTTTGTTTTTGTGAGAACAAATCAGCATACAGGGTGGACTTTGTACTTTTTGTCATGGCAACTGCATTGTGGAAGATCAGATGTTGAGCGTGTCCAGCATTCATGGGTCGGGCAGGCCAGGTCTATCAGAGGTGAGGGGCAGGTAAGCTAGTTCAGCATCGATTAAGTGCGTTGGATATTTAGCAAGTGAGAGTGAGGTATTAAGATGGAGAGGTGCTAGAAGGGCCGCCAGTGACAGGATCAAGTGGAGGAAGCTCGTCGCCCAATGTTCCACAAGGGACTGGAGGAACTAAGACTAAATTAAGAGGGGGTGGGGGTGCACACTAGTGTATCCTCTACATATTTGTTTCATTTCATCCTGTGCCCATGCGAAGGTGGATCTTCTGCAGTACACTAATGCCAGAGATCTCAATTATATGTCATCTACTTTGCAAAGTTTAATTGGACAGGGTCAGCTTTTATTACTTTATCTCAAATTTTCCTAGGTCTTCCTCTTCCATAGTTACCATTGACTTTGAATGTCCTGCACATTTTTACACAGCTGTTTATAGTATCATTACTAGTGGACAGATTGTTTTGAAAATCTGAAGTATTGAAGTAAAGACTTCAACTTTTAATGTGATACAGTAATATTGTTGTTTCATACTTTTCAAGAATGCCTTGCTAATGCAGTTTCATGTGGTACAGGACATTAAGAGTTAAATTTTGAAATATTACACCCATCGAGTATTAATTACAGCAAGTTCAGTGAAGTTTATGCATTGCTGAGGAGGTCTAATAAAACTGAGACATGTCTTGGGTTGTCTCCTGTAATTTCTGAAATAAAATATTTGTCTGATTAATATTGCTTTTACCTCACTGCATATTTTTTTTCCCTATTCCAGCTTATGGACTGTAGTTGTGCTGGGGCATTGCCATTATATTAGGACGATGGATTGGCAGTATTGGTAGTGTCAGACACCATGCTTTTAGCATAGTTACGGCCCTTTACGTTCTGAGTTCAAATCCCACCACCGTTAACTTTGCCTTTCATCCTTACAGGCTTGATAAAATAAAGCACCAATAATGTGCTGGGGTAATTGCTGGCCTTGTGCCAAAAGTAGAAACAATTATATATATACTAGGAAAAATGAAGTTTTATTAACATGTATTTATGTTTTTATTGTGTATCAACCTGTTGTATGCATTTCACAGATTGTCTCAAGGTCACCCATAGAAGTTAAAGACCTGACTGCATTATTGATCTGCTCTTCAGACTGGGGATTTACGGACTTCTGTGCAGTTTCCATCTCCCAAGACATTGGTCAACTCAAGACTTTAGTATAAGAAACTTGCCCTAGAGATCAATAAAATAATGACCATTTTGAAAATAATGGAGTCAATATTGAATTAATATCTTCAAACTGGTACCCCAGCATAGCCACAGTCTAATGACTGAAACGAGTCAAAAGTTAATTAAATAAGGATATTTATATATTTTTACATTAAATAAATCAATAAATATTTGTTTTATTTCCAGGAGAAGCAAGATGAAAAAAAGATTCAATTCTAATATTGAAAATATTATTAAAACAATTGAAATGAAAATAAAATCTGATGGTAAGTTATATAAGCTTAATCTTCACATTGCTGTTGTTGTTGTTGTTGTTCCTTTGACCAGATCTGATTTAGCAAACTTATTATTAAGGGCAATAAATTAGCAGAGTTGTTAGACTATCTGATTAAATGTCTTGCGGTATATTTTGGTTTTCTGAGTTCAGATTTCAAATCACGCCGATCAACTTTGCTTTTCATCCTTTCAGTATCAGTTCACAATGATCAGGAGTGATCATGATCATTGTTCTCTTCATCACTGTTTAACATCCATTTTTCTATATTAGCATGGGTTAGAGTTGTCCCATTGTGCGAAATGCCAGGTCAGGTGTCCGTCTTGCTCACACACAACTGATTTTGGCTTGGTTTCTACAGATGGACGCTCTTCCTAATGCCAACATTTACAGTGAGTACTGGGTGCCTTTTTGTCGTGACTCCTACACAACCACTATGTAGTGGGAGGGTGGGGTGGGGCATACAGTGTATATATGCTTCAGCCTGTGCCTGTGGGAAGTCGAGCCTTCTGTATTACTGCATAACACCAGAGATCTCTGCCCTGTGTCATCACCTTTGAGAGGTGCAATTGGGCAAGGTCAGCTTTTATCACCTTATCCCAAGCCTTCCTGGGTCTCCCCACACCAAGGCTCCCATCGACTTTTAGTGCTCTGCACCTTTTTATGCAGCTGTCATCCTTCATACACATCACATGTCCATACCAACACAACCGCCTCTCCTGCACACAGCAGTTGATTCCTCTTATGCCTAGTTTCTCTCTTAATTCGTTTATGCTTTGCCGTTTGCATATATTACTATTACACATCCATCGGAGCATGCAAGTTACGTTTCTTTCTAATCTATGCATGTCTTCTACTCACAGCGCCCAGATCTCACTACCATGTAACAATGCATGCATGCATCATACAGTCTGCCTTTCATTTTGAGGGAAAAGCCTTTTGTAGCTAGCAGTGGTAGAACCTCTCTGAACTTCTTCCATCCCATTCTTACTCTAGATGCTGTACTTTCAGAACACCCATCTCCGCTGCTAATTTGGTCACACAGGTAGCAGAGGCTGTGTAACCCATGGACGTTAGACGATGATGAGATGATATTTATATAATATATATATATATAAACGGAAAAAATGAAACTAAATTTCATTTCTCACTCTTAGTACGGCTGTTACTTAAATATAAGTATGTATACGTACATACATATATGTATACAGACGTACAGTAGTATGTATATATATATACATACATGCACACATATATATATGTACGTATGGATTCACCGAACATGTATTATAATGCACCGAACATGTATTATAATGCTCGCCTGCAGGACTATGATGAACAGGAGGGGGCTAAGAACAGAGCCCTGGTGACCCCAACCTGTACGCTAAATTCCTCGCTATACTCATTGCTAATCCTAACTTTGCTGACTGCTCCCCTATACATGGCTTGTACCGCTTTCACAAGCCATTCATCTACTCCTGGTTTTCTAAGAGCCCACCAGATTACAGCACGTGGAACTCTGTCAAAGGCTTTCTCAAGATCGACAAATGCAAGGTAGAGTGGCTTACTTTTAGCTAGGTACTTTTCCTGTAACTGCCTGACAAGGAAGAGGGCATCAGTGGTGCCTCTTCCTGGTACAAACCCAAATTGCATCTCGTCTAGTTTCACCCGGTCTCTAATCAACTGTGCTATAACTCTTTCTGTTACTTTCATGACCTGGTCCATCAGCTTTATACCTCTAGTTTCCTCTATCTAGTGCATCATCTTTACCTTTGTAGCAGTTGACAATGATGCTACTGCACCACTATCCGAGCAACATGGTAGAGACCTGGGCGCTGAAGGTGGAAGACTTACGTAGATTAGAGAGAAACGAAGCTTGCATGCTCCGATTGATGTGTAATAGTAATATACGCGAACAACAAAGCATAAATGAATTGAGAGAGAGACTGAGCATAAGAGGAATCAAATGCTGTGTGCAGGAGAGGCGGTTGCGTTAGTATGGACATGTGATGCGTATGAAGGATGACAGCTGCATAAAAAGGTGCAGAGCACTAGAAGTTGATGGAAACCGCGGAGTGGGGAGACCCAAGATGACCTGGGATGAGGTGATAAAAGCCGACCTTACCCAATTACACCTCTCAAAGACAATGACACACGACCGTGACCTCTGGCGTCACGCAGTAATACAGAGTACCCGACCTCCCATGGGTACAAGCTGAACCATATAGACAATATGCCCTCACACCCCCCCACTGCAAGGTGGTCGTGGAGGTGCCACGGCAAAAAAGCACCCAGCCCACACTGTAAAGTGGACGTGTAGGCGCCACGAAAAAGCACCCAGCACTCACTGTAAATGAGGTTGGTGTTAGGAAGAGCATCCAGCTGTAGAAATCAAGCCAAATCAGTTCCTGTATGAGCAAGGCATGGTCAGCCGACCAGACAGTGCCCACAACAGGACAACCCGTCTAACCCATGCTAGCGTGGAAGAACGTGCGTAAAACGGTGATGATGATGCGTGTGTGTATATCATCATCACCGTTTTACGTCCGTTCTTCCACGCTAGCATGGGTTAGACGGGTTGTCCTGTTGTGGGCAGTGTCTGGTCGGCTGACCATGCCTTGCTCATACAGGAACTGATCTGGCTTGATTTCTACAGCTGGATGCCCTTCCTAACACCAACCTCATTTACAGTGAGTGCTGGGTGCTTTTTCGTGGCGCCTACACGTCCACTTTACAGTGTGGGCTGGGTGCTTTTTTGCCGTGGCACCTCCACGACCACCTTGCGGTGGGGGGAGGGGGGGGGGGCATATTGTTTATATGCTTCAGCATGTACCCATGGGAGGTCGGGTACCCTGTATTACTGCGTGACGCCAGAAGTCACGGTCGTGTGTCATTGACTTTGAGAGGTGTAGTTGGGTAAGGTCGGCTTTTATCACCTCATCCCAAGTCATCTTGGGTCTCCCCACTCCGCGGTTTCCATCAACTTCTAGTGCTCTGCACCTTTTTATGCAGCTGTCATCCTTCATACGCATCACATGTCCATACCAGCGTAACCGCCTCTCCTGCACGCAGCATTTGATTCCTCTTATGCTCAGTCTCTCTCTCAATTCCTTTATGCTTTGTCGTTCACGTATATTACTGTTACACATCCATCGGAGCATGCAGGCTTCGTTTCTCTCTAATCTACGTAAGTCTTCCACCTTCAGCGCCCAGGTCTCACTACCATGCAACATCGCTGTTCGGATACACGCATCATACAGTCTGCCTTTCATTCTGAGGGAGAAGCCTTTTGCAGCTAGCAGTGGTAGTAGTTCCCTAAACTTCTTCCATCCCGTTCTTACCCTAGTTATTGTACTTTCTGAGCACCCACCTCCGTTGCTAATTCGGTCACCTAGGTAGCAGAAGCTGTCTACTGTTTCTACAGGGCCCTCCCAGAGATTGGTGGTACTTGTTTCCTGTGGCTGTTTGCTTGCTGTTTCAGCACAGCTGCTGCATGTGAATCCTACATTCTTAATTAAGCTTCCTGAGATCCCGCTACATCTCTTGTGTACCCATTGTTTGCATTTGGGGCAGAGAATGGAGTTCCTACCTACACCTTTCCTACATACTGAGCAAGGCCATTTCCCTGAGGGGATCTGGGTTCTGTTTTCTCGTCTACTTATAAGGACCTTAGTCTTTGTCATGTTGACTTTGAGGCCCTTTCTCTCTAGTCCCTGCTTCCAGGTTTGGAATTTATTCTCTAGTTCTACCATAGATTCAGCTATGAGTGCGAGGTCATCAGCATACAGGAGTTCCCATGGGCATCCGGTCTTAAACTCCTCCGTTATTGCCTGCAGGACTATGATGAACAGGAGAGGGCTAAGAACAGAGCCCTGGTGGACCCCAACCTGTACGCTAAATTCCTCGCTATACTCATTGCCAATCCTAACTTTGCTGACTGCTCCCCTATACATGGCTTGTACCGCTTTCACAAGCCATTCATCTACTCCTAGTTTTCTAAGAGCCCACCAGATTACTGCACGTGGAACTCTGTCAAAGGCTTTCTCAAGGTCGACAAATGCCAAGTAGAGTGGCTTACTTTTAGCTAGGTACTTTTCCTGTAATTGCCTCACAAGGAAGAGGGCATCAGTGGTGCCTTTCCATGGTACAAACCCAAATTGCATCTCGTCTATATTCACCCGGTCCCTAATCAGCTGTGCTATAACTCTTTCTGTTACTTTCATGACCTGGTCCATCAACTTTATACCTCTATAGTTTCCTCTATCTAGTGCATCGCCTTTACCTTTGTAGCAGTTGACAATGATGCTACTGCACCAATCTTTTGGTATGGCCCCCTCTAGTATTACCTGGTTAACGATACGTGTGGTTATAGTGTGACCTACAGACCCAGATGCCTTCAGCATCTCGGCAGCTATACCCGATGGACCGGTTGCCTTCCCTATCTTCATATCTCTGATTGCCTTACTTACTACGCTGCCGCTGACTTGTACTGCTGGTCCCTCTATAGGGTCTACGTGGGGTAGGGTCTCTTCTTCCCATGCATTCTCCTCATTTAGTAATCTATCATAATGACTCTTCCATGCATCTTTCTTCTCAGCACTTGTGAGGGCAAGCTCACCTTTATCATTCCGGATACACTTCTCTCCAATGACATCACAACTATCTCTGACACACTGCCTCGCAATCTTGAATACCTCCTGTTTCTGGTCCTCACGTTGTAAAACATGCTTGAATTTTCTATCCTCTGCTTCCCTCCTAGCTAAGTATACTTGTCGCCTAGCTTCCCTCTTGGTCTCTATGTAATGTACCCTGCTCCCCCCGTTCTTCCATTCTTTCCATGCCTGTCTCTTGGCCTTGACTGCTTCATCTACCTTATTGTTCCACCACCAAGTCACTCTCCTCCTGCTTGAGGTCTTACTCCAGCCACAAACCTCATCCGTCGCCTCTAGTAAGTTATTTTTTAGGAACTCCCAGTTCTCTTCTACGTTAAATGTCTCTATCTGTTCTTCTTTACTGTCGTAGGCGTTGAGTAAAATATCTTTAAATCTGTTACTGGTTGAGGGGACTTTCAGCTTCCAGATCTTTCTTCTCCAGGTTGGCCTCTGTTTCAGGGCTCGTCTAGTTCTGACCGTGAGGTCGCTGACAACTAAGCTATGTTGGGATGTACATTCCTCACTAGGGAAGGCTTTTGTGTTTACGACCGTCCATCTGTCACGTCCTCTGATGAGGATAAAATCTAACTGACTAGAGTGCTCCCCTGATCTATAGGTGATCAGGTGGTTGTCGGGTTTTTTAAAGTTTGTGTTACATATCGACATGTCATTGGCGTCGCAGAATTCTAGAAGTCTGAATCCTTCCTCATTCCTTGTGCCAACTCCATGGCCTCCATGTACTCTATTGAAGCCGTCGCAGTGTTTACCTACGTGTCCGTTAAAATCTCCTGCAATGATTAGGAAGTCCTTGTCGTCTGTTAGAGCAGTAGTGTGTATTAGGGACTCGTAAAACCTATCCTTAAGTTCGTCTGGCAGCCCCGATTGGGGTGCGTAAGCTGATATTATTGTGGTAATTGTCTTATTCAGGACTAGTCTGAGTTTAATGATTCTTGCATTTACCCTGTACACTGAGATTACTTTATCTACCCACTTGTCAGCTAATAGTATACCTACACCACCCATCCCATCGTCATTTCCCACCCAGAAAAATTTGTAGCACTGGCTTTTTCCTACAAGGACTCTAGCAGACCCTCCTCTCCATCTAGTCTCTTGCACACAGCATACATCAACTTCCTTTCGCTCTAGCATTTCTACGATTTCTCCTGCTCTTTCTTTCATTGAGCCTACATTGATGGTACCAACTCGGAGTTTTGGGCATTTGTCGACACTCGTAGGGGAGGGTCTCTGGGTTGGCGCTTCACGTGGGTGCTTGGTAGCTCGCAGATTCATATTTCATCTATTGATTCAGAGTTGCTCGTGTATTCCCAGCTCATCCATAACGGTGGGAAAATTGAGGGCTAGAAGAACAGTGGTGGTGGGGTAATGGCAGGGTGTGTTGGGATGCGCCAGAGGAGGAGAGAGTTAGTTAGGCAGGTAGTAGCAGCAGCAATGGAAATGGCATGCTAGGTTTGATTGGTCGAATAGACTATGGTGGTGTGTGGGGGTGGGGGGTAGGGAAACTGTGAGGTAGGAACTGAGGGTCGCATGGTAAATATCCAAGTTAATAAGTTAATACTACATCAGTAAAATTAACAATAATAATGTCATGAAAAAACTACTAAGAGAAACCCTCGAAAATTTATCGCTAATACAGCAGGGAAAATTTAACGCTAATACAGCAGGGAACATCATAATATTAACGACAATATGTAGGCTAAAATACCTTCGTAGATTAGATGGATGGCTGGAAAAATTGGAATCAGCTCTAGTGATACATTTTAGCAGAGAAGAATGGGAAAGTGTCTTATCTCTTCAATATTTTCAGATTGAATGAATTAGGTTAAAGACAGGGTAGTAAGCCTTAAAGAAGTGCATAGAGAGAGGGGGGGGGGTAGGAACTGAGGGTCGCATGGTAAATAACTGAGAGAGATACAATAGGATTAGAATACCGCATGGTAAATATCGAAGTTAATAAGTTAATACTACATCAGTAAAATTAACAATAATAACGTCATGAAAAAACTACTAAGAGAAACCCTCGAAAATTTATCGCTAATACAGCAGGGAAAATTTAACGCTAATACAGCAGGGAACATCATAATATTAACGACAATATGTAGGCTAAAATACCTTCGTAGATTAGATGGATGGCTGGAAAAATTGGAATCAGCTCTAGTGATACATTTTAGCAGAGAAGAATGGGAAAGTGTCTTATCTCTTCAATATTTTCAGATTGAATGAATTAGGTTAAAGACAGGGTAGTAAGCCTTAAAGAAGTGCATAGAGAGAGGGGGGGGGGGTAGGAACTGAGGGTCGCATGGTAAATAACTGAGAGAGAAACAATAGGATTAGAATACCGCATGGTAAATATCCAAGTTAATAAGTTAATACTACATCAGTAAAATTAACAATAATAACGTCATGAAAAAACTACTAAGAGAAACCCTCGAAAATTTATCGCTAATACAGCAGGGAAAATTTAACGCTAATACAGCAGGGAACATCATAATATTAACGACAATATGTAGGCTAAAATACCTTCGTAGATTAGATGGATGGCTGGAAAAATTGGGATCAGCTCTAGTGATACATTTTAGCAGAGAAGAATGGGAAAGTGTCTTATCTCTTCAATATTTTCAGATTGAATGAATTAGGTTAAAGACAGGGTAGTAAGCCTTAAAGAAGTGCATAGAGAGAGGGGGGGGTAGGAACTGAGGGTCGCATGGTAAATAACTGAGAGAGATACAATAGGATTAGAATACCGCATGGTAAATATCGAAGTTAATAAGTTAATACTACATCAGTAAAATTAACAATAATAACGTCATGAAAAAACTACTAAGAGAAACCCTCGAAAATTTATCGCTAATACAGCAGGGAAAATTTAACGCTAATACAGCAGGGAACATCATAATATTAACGACAATATGTAGGCTAAAATACCTTCGTAGATTAGATGGATGGCTGGAAAAATTGGAATCAGCTCTAGTGATACATTTTAGCAGAGAAAAATGGGAAAGTGTCTTATCTCTTCAATATTTTCAGATTGAATGAATTAGGTTAAAGACAGGGTAGTAAGCCTTAAAGAAGTGCATAGAGAGAGGGGGGGGTAGGAACTGAGGGTCGCATGGTAAATAACTGAGGGAGATACAATAGGATTAGAATACCGCATGGTAAATATCCAAGTTAATAAGTTAATACTACATCAGTAATATTAACTTGTTAACTTGGATATTAACCATGCGGTATATATATATATATATATATATATATATATATATATATATATATATATATATATATATATATATATATATATATATATATATATATATATATATATATATATATATGCACATGGCTTAGTGGTTAGAGCATTGGCCTTGCAATCGAAAGGTTGTGAGTTCAATTTTCAGACTGGGTGATGCGTTGTTTCCTTGAGCAAGACACTTTATTTCACATTGCTCCAGTTTACTCAGCTGTAGACATGAGATGATAGGGACTGTGGTCCCTATCATTCCACTGCAAAGTGGTTGTGGAGGTGCCACGGCAAAAAAGCACCCAGCACTCACTGTATATGAGGTTGGTGTTAGGAAGAGCATCCAGCTGTAGAAATCAAGCCAGAATCAGTTCCCGTCCCACCTTTGCAAGCAGGGAAAAAGAGGACGTAAAATGGAATGATTATGATGATGATGATATATATATATACTGTAAATGTGTTTGGTGTTAGGAAGGGCATCCAGCCATTGAAAATCAGCCAGAAACAGTCCTATATGAGCAAGACATGGTCACCCAACCCAAGTTGCCTCTAAATGGGCCAAACGTATCTAACCCATGCTAGCGTGGAAGATAGACAAAAATCAATGATATATATATTTACATTGTTAATTATCAAAGCACTTAGATAATCCGAAATTTGATGATGTGAGAATCCAAATGCAGAAGCTAACTGGAATAGTTGATCATTACAAATAACTTCTTTAGAAAATCTGGTAAAATTCCCCTAGATATGTAAAAGAATGTGGCCATCAACTACTACAGAGAATCAGCTGAGTGCATCTGTCAACAAATTCCCTTCAATTTAAGTAGCTTGTGGCTAGAGCTGGAAGTAAACATCTTTTGAATTACTGTATATCATATATATATACACCCCTACAACACTGATGTCCAACAGATATGCTGCCTGAAGGAAGTTAATACTAACAGTCACTCTCTTAGACTTTGTGTAGTTTATCTGAATATCAAACTTAACAAGGCCCAGTTTAACAATTATTCATCGTATATTTAATTAAAATTGGTTCATAATGCCCTATTTATTTATTTTCATATTTTAACCTTTTCATTTTCATATTTCTATTGAACTATTCAGTAAATGTACAGTTTATTTTTTTTTTTATAAATTATATATATTCACACATATTCATAGATTTTAACATCGTTTTGAGTGTTTTTCTATGCTGGCATGGGTAGAGCATACACATTGTGTATGAAGAGGTACCATCCCCAAAAATAAAAATTATTTTAGGGGAAGTGGGCTTTGATTTTTGTTTTTTCATGATCACCATCTTACAGGGCGGACTGGATGCTGCTTATACCCCAAGCTATATTTATATTTTACAAACTATTTATAACAGGTGATTGCCATTTCTACCTGTGCTGTTTTTACATTCCAAAAGCCATCTCAATTGGAAGTTGAACAACGCCAGGAATTTCAACAATCAATTTTTTGGTCACATGCCAAAATAGCAGCAAAATTTCAAATGAAGGACACATCAACCAATGATTAAAAAAAAAAAAATCACTGCTGGAATGTTTTTAAACAAAAACTGGGATTTCTTTTATCTCAAGCAGGGCTGGTTTTGGTTTAAACATTATTTGTTCAAATAGGTCATTATAACCTATTTTTATTATAAAATTACCCGTGTAAATTATTTTATTATAAATCAATTTTTATCAAGCAGGCTTATGATTAGTGAGCGTTCCAGTCGTGCCCATCCCATTTTTTGTTTATTCAATGGCTGTTTTTCAATGTTTCCTGTCTTTTTTTATTTAAGAGATTTGGATGCTATTTCTAGCAAGTTGAGTTTCCACATACAGAAATTTATGCTACCAGTTGACATGGATAAAGAGTTTATATTAATATATTTATGTATTTTTCTCTTTTTTCTGATGGTATTTTGCTGTTTATTTTTCTTGATTTGATTTTATAAATTGTTTTTATATATTTTATATTTTGTCAAACATTTTAAATAACAGTTGAGTTTTTATTCATCTTCATTCCCATTTTGTAAGATTTCTTTCAATGCTCTTTTTCTGTTTTACTTTTTTACTGATTTCAGCCATTAGAATATGGCCATACTGGGGCACTACCTCAAAGGGTTTCCATTGATAATATAAACCCCAATACTTATTTTTCAAGTTTGGTACTTGAGCTTGCAGGACATATCAATAGGTATTAATTGCTTAAGTGCAAAAAAATGTACCCCAGTGATTAACGTAGTTGGGCAGTAACTTCATTTTCCAGGCAAGGCAACACATTGTGTACTTAAGCAAAATACTCCATTTCATGTTGCTCTAGTCTACTCATCTGAAAATGAATACCAGCAATATACCAGCTAGAGAAATTTTATATTTTTAGTCATTTAAAGTCTCATAAAACTGGATTTGGACAGGCTTTAACTTAAAAACTAGTTATTAACCATTCAACAATTAAAGCGTCCATATCCGGCCAGAATTCTCTCACCTCTTTTTGTCCATACTGGCTGTAACTAGCCACTCATACTGATGTTAAGGTATTGTTCTCAAAATAAATATCAATTTCATAGATTCGATATTGTGTGAGATAAAGCCTTTACCACAAAAATACAATTGTGTCTATATATATATATATATATAGAGAGAGAGAGAGAGAGAGAGAGAGAGAGAGAGAGAGAGAGAGAGAGAGAGAGAGAGAGAGAGAGAGATGTAAATGCTAATGGGATAAGTGGTGTAAATCATCATCATCATTATAACAGTTTAATGTCCATTTTGGCACTCTAGTATGAGTTAGTTTTACCATTGTGAGATAACCCAGGTCTTGCTCATATACAACTGATTTTGACTAGGTTTCTATGGTTGGATACCCCTCCTAATGTCAACCACATTTACAGCGTGTACTGGGCATTTTTCTGGTAACACCTACATCATCACTTTACAGTGTGGACTGGGCATTTTTCTGGTAACACCTACATCATCACTTTACAGTGTGGACTGGGCACTTTTTGGTGTGACACCTACATGACCACTTTAGAGTGCGAGCTGAGCGCTTTTTGTCATATCGCCTACACAACCACTTCGCAGTGTAAATCTAAACAAATTTTTTGAAAAAAAGAATTAAATCAAAAACAAGTTATACAACCATTTTTATGCACTTGGTACACACTGTAAAGTGGTTAGTGTAAGGAAGGGCAGCCAGCCATAGAAAGCTTGGTAAACAGAGGGTTGGGAGGACCCTTAGTAACATGACAGATATAGTCAGACCATATATTTTTCCAATCATCGTTCCTGGTTGAGCATTTCATTTGATCCTATGACTCACTCAACTATGCTATCCACAGCATCCATAATGTTAATTTTTTTTCCCAGATGTTTCTAACTAGGTTTATATCCCCTGTCAGTTGCTTCTTCTAAGTTATTTTTAAATTCTCAAATAATGTGCCTTGAAGTTAACTATCATACCTTGATCCATCATCATTTAACCTCCATTTTCCATACTAGCATGGGTTAGATGGCTTGTCCCGTTTGAGGTAAGTCGGGTGACCATGTCTTGCTCATACAGAAGTTTATGGCTTGGTTTCTTTGGCTGGATGCACTTCCTAATGCTAACCACATCTACAATGTGGACTGGGGGAGGGGCATGGGTGGAGTGTTAGAGCATGGGAAGGTGAGTTTTCTGTATTACCGCATAATGCCAAAAATCTCGATCCTGTATCATCGGCTTTGAGGGGTGCAATTGTGCTAAGTCAGCTTTTATTACCTTGTCACAGGCATTCCTACTCCATAGCTTCCCTCAACTTTGAGCGCCCTCCCCTTTTTTATACAGTTGTCATCTTTCATACACGTCACATGTCCATACCAATGCCATCTCCTCTCCTGCTCACTGCATCTGATTCCTCTCATGCCCAGTCTCTCTCTCAGTTCATTTACACTTTGCCATTTGTGTATATTACTATTACATATCCATCAGAGCATGCAATCTTCATTTCTTTCCAATCTTTGCAGGTCTTCTGCACACAAGTCTCACTACCATGCAACATTGCTGTTTGTATACATGCATCATACAATCAGCCCTTCATTTTGAATGAAAAACCTTTTGTACCTAGCAGCAGTAGTAGCTCCCTGAACTTTCTCCATTCCGTTCTCACTCTGGCTACAGTACTTTCGGAACACCCTCTTCCACTGCTAATTTGGTAACCCATGCCATGTAACAGAAACTATCTACTACTTCTACAGAGCCATCTGGACATTTAAAGGAGCTAGTCTCCTGTGGGCTCTTGCTACTTATTACACATGTGCAGCAACCACATATAAAACCTATGTTCTTTGATAGCCTGCTTGTTATCTCACTACATGTCTTGGCACCCATAGCTTGCATTTGTGACATAGGATAGAATTTTTACCTACTCCTTTCCTGCATACTAAGCAAGGCCATTTCCCTGAGGAAAATATATATATATGTGTGTGTGTGTGTGTTTATTTATATATATATATATATATATATAATTAGGATTTAACCTCAGGCATGTATACAGATATGTATTGGAATTTCGTATTTCTAAAGAAACACTGTATGTTTATAAACATTTAGAAAGCCGTAGCTATGCAGAAGCAAGGGGGACAATCGTTGATGCATTTCGAACTTAACTGGTTCTCATCAGAACGATCCTTCCCAATCCTGCGACTGCTGGACTTGAAAACAGTTGAGAATATATAGTTTACTCATCTGTGTAAATGAGGTGCATATGAAGCTGCATAAGTTGGCTCAACTATGATAGAATAGAATTAGGATTTAGCTTCAGGCATAGCTGTATACAGATATGTATTGGAATTTCATATTTCTAAAGAAACATGTTATGTTTATAGATAAACATTTAGAAAGCCATAGCTATGCTTAGCTACGGCTTTCTAAATGTTTATCTATAAACATAACATGTTTCTTTAGAAATACGAAATTCCAATCATCATCATTTTACATCTGCTTTTCCCTGCTTGCAAGGGTTGAATGGGTCCTATTCAGCACAGCATCTCTCCACTTGTCACGGTCCTTCGTCATCTCCTTGGTGAGTTTCAGCGATCTGAGGTCTGTTCTCACCACCTCCGCCCATGTTTTTCGTGGTCTACCACTACTGCATCTTCCTTCTACTGGGATTTCTTGGCATTTCTTTACCCAGCGGTCATCCTCCATGAGCATCACATGCCCATACCATCTCAGCCTTCTCTCCTGCACACCACAACTTACTCCTCTTATACCCAGTTTCTTTCTCAACTCATCCATGCTTGGTCGTTCACGCACATTGACATTTCACATCCAATGGAGCATACTTCCTTCATTTCTCTCCGGCCGTCGCATATCCTCTGCAGCTGCTGCTCATATCTCACTACCGTGCAGCATCGCGCATCTCACACAGGCATCATATAACCGTCCTTTCGTACGCAGGTAGAAACCCTTCTTCGTCAGCAGAGGAAGCAGCTGGTCTAAACTTCTTCCAACCCATCCTTATTCTAGATACTATGGCCTCAGAACACCCCCCTCCCATGCTAATCTGATCACCTAGGTACCGGAAGCTATTAACCACTTCTATAAAACCTACCTGCATTGGAAAAATGTGTCTATCACATCGATTACTACTGCCAACTTTCCCTGTATATCTACTGCATACGTAGTTTTCCCTACCTGTATATATAATGATGATATATGTGTGTATAAATATGTGTGTGTGTGAGTAAATATATGTGTGTGTGTTTATCTCTTTGCATTCAACATTACATCTGTTGTAGTGATATTTGTTTATATTCTGCATAAAGAGATCCCATAGCTCAGCGGTTAGATGTGTAGAGATCATTATTTTACTTCAGAAAAAAAAAACAACAAAACAAGTGATGTTTGACATCAGGAAGATCAACTGGAATCGATTTAGTTGGCTTATATTTCACCACATGCATGTTTACTTCATCCAGAAGCTGTTTTCTATCACACAGACAAAAAAAAATTAAAACACATGCTGCTTGTGAGGTTGAAAGTGTCAGCAAATATATAGAAGGGATATTGTCGTAGCTTTTTTTTATTTTAAAATTTGTCACTGCATCATATTCATGTGTCTTAAACTGAAATGATATCATAGCCACCCTGTTTTAATGTATATTTACCAAAATCTTTTGGTTAAACCTTTCCTAATATATTTTTTCTAATTTTTTTTTTTCTTTCAGAATATCTTGCAAATTCTGGTTTATCTTCACAAAGGTATATTTTTAAACATCTCTTTCTCTCTCTCTCACTGATCCCTCTCCCACTCTCTTCCTCTTCTCTACCTCTACCCCTCTGCCCCTATCACCTCTCTCTCATCCCTCTATCTCCTCTCTCTCTCAGTGCGATTCCTCTGAAGGCTCTTTGGAGTAACGTTACTCAATAGTGCGTAGCTCAGAGATAAGAGTGTCATTCCAGTAGATCCATTACTTTTCCAAATTGAAAGATCACAACTTCAATGCTACGAACATGTGGTTAGAATGTCTCAGGAAAGAATGGTTAGATAACATCCATGAGCTCATCTTGTCTTGCTTGGGGATCCAGCCAGATAAATTGTAGACAATTGCTTCTGACATGACTTGCTAGGAGTACTTGAGGACTCTGTTCCCATTACCCTCTGGAATAAGTCGGCAAAGGAGGAAATAAATTAATATGACTCCATTGTTCAGATTTAACATTGAGTGTCTCAGTTATTGGTGTAGTTTGTGGAGGACATAACTAAGCTGTTTAACACACCTGATTAAGAGAATGTGAATTCAGTTGAGTTTTGTCAGGTGGAGCTGACTAGTGACGGAACCCTTAGTCAAATAGCTTTAATACTTTAAAGGGATCCGGTCCATCGGGTATAGCTACCGAGATGCTGAAGGCATCTGGGTCGGTAGTTCACACCATAACTACACGTATTGTTAACCAGGTAATACTAGAGGGTGTCATACCAAAGGATTGGTGCAGCAGTATCATTGTCAACTGCTACAAGGGTAAAGGTGATGCACTAGATAGAGGAAACTATAGAGGTATAAAGCTGATGGACCAGGTCATGAAAGTAATGGAAAGAGTTATAGCACAGTTGATTAGGGACCAGGTAAAACTAGATGAGATGCAATTGGGGTTTGTGCCAGGAAAAGGCACCACTGATGCCCTCTTCCTTGTGAGATAGTTACAGGAAAAGTACCTAGCTAAAAGTAAGCTGCTCTACCTGGCATTTGTTGATCTGGAAAAAGCCTTCAACAGAGTTATCTGTGATATAATCTGGTGGGCTCTTAGAAAACTAGGAGTAGATGAATGGCTTGTGAAAGCTGTATAAGCCACATATAGAGGAGCAGTCAGCAAAGTTAGGGCAATGACTATAGTGAGGAATTTAGCATACAGGTCGTTGTCCACTAGGGCTCTGTTCTTAGTCCTCTCCCATTCATTATAGTTTTGCAGGCAATAACAGAAGAGTTTAAGACCGGATGCCCATGGGAACTCCTATATGTGGAGGATCTCACACTTATAGCTGAATCTATGGTGGAACTAGAGAAGAAATTCCACACATAGAAGCAGGGACTAGAAAGAAAGGGTCTCAAAGTCAACCTGACAAAGACTAACGTCCTTGTAAGTAGACGAGAAAACAGAACCCAGATCCCCTCAGGCAAATGGCCTTGCTCAGTATGTAGGAAAGGTGTAGGTAGGAACTCCATCCTCTGCCCCAAATGCAAACAATGGGTACACAAGAGATGTAGTGGGATCTCAGGAAGCTTAACTAAGAATGTAGGTTTCACATGCAGCAGCTGAGCTGGGACAGCAAGCAGCAAACAGCCACAGGAAACAAGCACCACCAAACTCTTGGAGGGCTCTGTAGAAACAGTAGACAGCTTCTGCTACCTGGGTGACTGAATTAGCAGCGGGGGTGGGTGTTCGGAAAGTACAATAACTAGGTAAGAAGGGGATGGAAGAAGTTCAGGGAGCCACTGCTAGCTGCAAAAAGCTTTTCCCTCAAAATGAAAGGCAGACTGTATGATGCGTGTATATGAACAGCAATGTTACATGGTAGTGAGACCTGGGCGCTGTCTGTGGAAGACTTGCGTAGATTAGAAAGAAACGAAGCTTGCATGCTCCACTGGATGTCTAATAGTAATATCTGCGGTGTGCAGGAGAGGAGGCTGCGTTGGTATGGACATGTGATGCGTATGAAGGATGACAGCTGCATAAAAATGTTCAGAACAATAGAAGTCGATGGAACCTGTGGAGTGGGGAAACTCAAGAAGACCTGGGATGGGGTGATAAAAGCTGACCTTACACAATTACACCTCTCAAAGGCGATGACACACGACCGGGACCTCTGACATCACGCAGTAATACAGAAGACCAGACTCCCCATGGATACAAGCCGAAGCTCAAGCATATAGACAATATGCCCCACACCCTCCCACTGCAAAGTGGTCGTGGAGGTGCCATGGCAAAAAAAGCACCCAGCACTCACTGTAAATGAGGTTGGTGTTAGGAAGGGCATCCAACTGTAGAAATCAAGCCAAAATCAGTTCCTGTATGAGCAAGACAAGGTCAGCCGACTGGACACTGCCCACAACAGGACAACCCGTCTAACCCATGCTAGCGTGGAAGAACGGACATAAAACAGTGATGATGATGATTATATATATATATATATATATATATATATATATATATATATATATCAGTTCCCATCCCACCCTTGCAAGCAGGGAAAAGCGGACATAAAATGATGATGATGTATATATAGACATATATATATAATGTATGTATGTATGTAAAAGGTAAACAGAAATAACAACACAATCAGTACAGTATATGGAAGGAATATATTAGGTTAACGCTTGATATAGCAGGAAGAGGGTCTTAACGTTTCGGACGCTAGTCCTTCATCAGAAGAAAGAATGAGAAATAAGATAGATTGAAGGGACAGGTGGGTTGGAATTGGAAAAAAATGTCTTTAGATAAAAATAACAGGTCCATTCATGTTGACATCTCTTGGAAAACTTGGTGCTGGCGTTTTGTGTATGATTTACTTTTTTAGAAAAGTGGATGATGGAGCACGTCTGAAATGGAAAAAAAAATGTTTCGTATAAAGAGCAATACTTGTGCATGTCATCATCATCGTTTAACATCCATCTTCCACGCTTGCATGGGTTTGGACAGGAGTTTTCCCACTTGAGGCAAGATTGGTTGTCTTGCTCGTATAGGACTGTCTGGCGGGTTTTCTACGGCTGGATGCCCTTCCTAACACCAACCACATTTACAGTGTGGACTGGGAGGTTTTTACCGTGTTACCTACATGACCACATTACAGCGTGGACTGTATGTTTTTTTGTCGTGACACCTACACGACCTCATTTGTTTCGCACTGGATGTTGTGTACCAACATAACTTCACATTGAAGGGGGTAGTGGGACAGGGGTGTATTTTTGTTAGAGGTGCCTACTGACTAGGTTTCGCTTTGTACTTAGGCAAGGCGGGTCTTCTGTATTACTGTATAGCGCCAAAGTGTGTGTTAATATATGTCCATACAAAGCTAAGAGATATGTGTGTGTATATGTAAGTAAAAGAGTGTGCTTGTAAGTACGAAGCTATGAGCAAAAGTATGTTAATATAACGGTGCGTGTGTGTATACAGAGCTGTGAAGGGAAAAGTGGAGTGTGCATATTTTGTTGGTCTGTATTAGTTGTAAGAGAATATGTTTATGACCATATAATATATATACGTATGGAGAGGGGATTACATTGACATAACTTAAGAACCATTGCGCTTTATGTTTTGTGTCCTATAACTTAGTATTCCAGCAAATAGAGATTGATAAAATAAGTATTGAAATCGATAAGCACTAAACTCTTTAAGGCAGTGCCCCAGCGTGGCCCCAATGAAAGCTGAAGCTAGTGAAAGAATATGTATTTCAATGTTGGTGTTAGTGTCTTGATATGTTTATCTGTGTTTATGATATCTTTTGTTTTTACATATGTTTGTGGTTAAGGTATTAGGCTTACAACCGTATGGTTGTGAGTTCGATTCCCAGTGGTGTGTTGTCTTTGAGCAAGACGTTTTATTTCACGTTGTTCCAGTCCACTCAGCTTGTCATGCTGAATCTCCCTGAGAATTATGTTACGGGTACGCGTGTCTGTGGAATGCTCAGTCACTTACACATTAATTTCACGAGCAGGCTGTTCCGTTGATCGGATCAATTGATCAATTGGAATACAAGTCATCGTAACCGACGGACTGCCAATTATATATTATATATATATATATATATATATATATATATATATATATATATATATGTACATATATATAGATAGTTTATGGTGAGCATGGATGAAGAGATCCTGGTTTGTAGAAGCTTTTAGTCATTTGTTTGATTTGCATTTTATCATGAGAGTTGTAATGATAGTTTGTCTATTTATCATTTAACCCTATTGTGGCCACATTTCTTATGAAATATATTGCCCATTTGTTTCAATTAATTTTTGACATCTTTTACCACATTCGTAAGACATTCTTGAAAAGTCCAGAACAGCACATATAACTGCATCACATTAAAAAATGAAGTTTTTACTCTAATATTGCTAATTTTCACAACAATCTTTCTTCTAGTAAAGATACTACAAACATTTCAAGTATAGTATTAATATTTAATTTTTTAAATTATCAAGAATTGTAGGTAGGGGTTTATAATATAACTAAATTAATTTCTCCATTATAAAGCTATTATTTGGAACATACCAGAAAGTTCTTATGTAAAATTGTGGGAGCCCGGTTTACATTTAAACAAAATATTTTATTGAAATCAACTTAGAGTTACAAGCTTCAATGCACACATGTTTTTAAACTACGAAAATAGTCTAAGAAATTGGGCATATAAGCCCCTGTTGAAAGGAAAATGTGGACAACGTTGCCCATCAAATGCTGTCCACATTTTCCCCTCTCTTGCCCAATTTGTTAGACTATTTTTATAGTTGGATAAATGTGTGCATTGAAACTTCTCTGCTCAACGTTTCTAAAAAAATAGATCATTTATTTAACAAAATACTTTACAACAGACAGTGGCTTCGGGCAGGTTGATATTAAGAGTTAAGATGAAAATTTTATTAAACAAAGGTTGAAAAGCACAAAATGAACTGAGTCTTGATAAACAGTTTAAGAGCTATGTGAATTTCACGTAACATAAAAGATATGTACTATTCTTTCGATAGATTTTTAGCAACTCACTAACTAAGGCATGCAAAATACTAAAATGCCAGAATCATTTAATGTTTGCTTCTTTTGCTCTTTAACTTCACTTAAATCTCTAAAGTCATAAAGAGAAATACATACTGTAAAAACTTGTAAAAAGTTGTATTTTTTTCACACAAATATTTGTGGAAAATCAGCATGCAAATTAGCTATTGAGCCTACAAAACTTCAATTTAAAATATATGGTACATTGTAAATATATGTAAAATGGAAGTGTGACTTATACATAACAATACATGGTAGTTTACACAATATTTCTTTTCTGTTTTGAATTTAGATCTTATGCTTTGTATTAAAAAAATTATTAAATATATATTAATTTTTTAATATTGTTTCTTTTCTCTTTTTTAATCCAGAAATCCAACACAATCAAATAATAGAGCTTTGTGCCTTGAAGCTTGTCATTTTGACAATTGTGAATGTGATTCTATTTCTAATAATTGTACTGGCACTAAACAAACATCTTTGAATAACCTTGTAGAGCCAATCTCTCCTTCACTTGAATCAGACTGTAAAAATGATGAGGAGAAAGTTAGTTGGAGTGAAGATGAGCTTTTAAATGACTCTCTACTAGAAACTGGTTATAGTGACAACTGTGTTGATAGTATAAAAGAGAAATCATCAGTGACGAACACTAATAGTTCTACAAATCAAAATGACAAAACAAAACTACTAAGTCCTATAATTCAAAATAATCTCAAATACTCTAATCTGTCCAGTTCCAAGAAAAATAACAAGTCTTTGCACAAAAGAAAAACATTGAGTTCTTGTAAAAATAAGAAGGTAAATTTGTCTGAAAGTATGTCTTCTTCATCAGATGACATGAATTTATCAGACAGTGAAATTGACGAAATGCTTTCTCAGTTACAGGAAACAGATCTATTTGGGCTAGAGATGGCTAAAAACACTATGAATAATGCAAAATCGGAAATTCTTCCTGCAGCATCACCATCATCATCATATCCTATTGCTTTAAATACAGAACAGTTTTCCAACAACAGAATAACAAGACAGATGGCTAAAATAGCTAATGTGCAAGTTGTAGAAAATCAGACAAAATTTGTTGACATTGTAACTAATCATAGTGAACTAACAAAGCCATACTTTCTAAGGAGTTCTTCTTCAAAAAAAACAAATAATAATGCAAATTCAAAGGTACCAATTCCTGGAACCAATCCTTGGCAATCTGTTCAGACTTTTCCTAAATGTGAGTTTTTTTCAAGTTTCTTTTGGGCTTTTTTGATTTCATTTGGGATTGATTTTTCAGGGGTTTTTTCTTTTGTTTCTCCATTGCTAACGGAATGTAAGATTTGTTTTAAATTTATATGTACAAAAGCACCCAGTCCACACTTTAAAGTGGTCATGTAAGTGTCACAACAAAAAGCACCTACCACACACAGTAAAGTGGTCACATAGAAGTCGTGGCAAAAGCACCCAGCTGTAGAAATCTAGCCAGAATCAGTTCTGTATGAGCCGGATATGGTCACCTGACCTGACTTGCCTCAAATGGGACAGCACATCTAACCCATCCAAGAATGGAAAATGGATGTTAAACGACAATGATGATGATGATATCATTATCATCATTTAACGTCCATTTTCCATGCTAGCATGGGTTTGACAGTAAGTTGAGGTTAGTTGACCATGTCTTGCTCATACAGAACTGATTTTAGCTTGGTTGCTATGGCTGGGTTCCCTTCCTATGCCAGCCACATTTATAGTGAGTACTTGGTGCTTTTTGTTGTGACACCTACACAACCACCTTACAGTGTGGGCTGGGTGCTTTTGTCGTATCGCCATCGCAACCACTTTACAGTGTGGACTGGGAGCCTTTTTGTTGTGTCATCTACACGCCCACTTTAGTGGACAGAAATGGGAGGATGGAGTAGGGTGTATGGGGTGGGGTGTATATTGGGTTAGGAGGTGCCTACTGACTGTAGGTTAAGTTCGTATGTAGGGGCAGTTGGGTCTTCTGTACAACTGCATAGCGCCAAAGATCTCGATCCAGAAATCTTAGAGAGGTGTAAGTGAGCAAGGTCAGTTTTTACCACCTCGTCCCAGGTTTTTCTTGGTCTACCCACTCCGTAGCTTCTATCAATTTCGATCGCTCTGCACTTTTTATACAGCTATCGTCCTTCATACGCATCACATGTCCATATCAACGTAATCTCTCCAGAACACATTTGATACCTCTTATGCTCAGTCTTTCTCTTAATTCATTTATGCTTTGTCGTTCGCGTACATTACTATTACACATCCATCGGAGCATGCAAGCTTCGTTTCTTTCTAATCTACGCGCACAATGCCTAGGTCTCACTAGCAGTAAATAACCCATTGTTTTGTGTGAATGCATTGTTTCAAGGTCGCACAGTGAGTTGGTTCCCCATATCCCAGGAGAAGGCTAAGAACAGAGCCCTGGTGGACACCAACCTGTATGCTAAATTCCTCGCTATAGTCATTGTTAACCCTAACTTTGCTGGCTGCTCCCTTATACATGGCTTGTACAGACTTCACAAACCACTCATCTACTCCTAGTTTCCTAAGAGCCTGCCAGATTATAGCACGGGGCACTCTGTCGAAGGCTTTTTCCAGCTCGACAAATGCCATGTAGAGCGACTTACTTTTCCTTGAGTTCATCTGCCGCAAACGGCAAAGCATAAACAAATTGAAAGAGAGACTGAGTATAAGAGGAATCAAATGCTGTGTGTAGGAGAGGCGGTTGCGTTGGTATGGACATGTGATACTTATGAAGGATGACGGCTGCATAAAAAGGTGCAGAGCACTAGAAGTCGATTGAAACCGCGGAATGGGGAGACCCAAGAAGACCTGAGATGAGGTGATAAAAGCCAACCTTACCCAATTGCACCTCTCAAGGGCGATGACACACGACCGTGACCTCTGGCGTAATACAGAAGACCCAACCCCCCCCACAGGTACAAGCCGAAGCTGAAGCATATAGACAATATGCCCCCACACTGTAAAGAGGACGTGTAGGCGCCACGGAAAAAAAGCACCCAGTACTCACTGTAAATGAGGTTGGTGTTAGGAAGGGCATCTAGCTGTAGAAATCAAGCCAGAATCAGTTCCAGTATGAGCAAGGCATGGTCAGCTGACTGGACACTGCTCACAGCAGGACAACCCGTCTAACCTATGCTAGCGTGGAAGAACGGCATTTGATTCCTCTTATGCTTAGTCTCTCTCTCAATTTGTTTGTGCTTTGCCATTCGCATATATTATTATTACACATCCATCGAAGCATGCAGGCTTCGTTTCTTCATAGCTCGTGGATTCATATTCATTTTCAATTATTAATTCAGGGTTGCTCCATTTATTCTCAGCTCATCCATACATAACGGTAAGAGAATTCAGGGCTAGAAGAACAGTGGTGGTGGTAATAATGGCAGGGTTTGTTGGTGCTAGGACGGGTGAGGAGAGAGGTAGTAGTAGTAATGGCAGTTTGTTGGGGTTGATAATGGGTGGGGGAACATGCTGAGGTTTGATTGGTCGAATAGGCTATGGTGGTGTGAGGGGGTTGGCGGAAGGGAAATTGTGAGATAGGTAGCCATCATGGCCTATAGCATCTCAGGGGATTTCGGCGAAATAAACCGATACGAGTACCTATATTAGACAAGGTGAAATGTTAGGATTTCGAAGGGAATAGATGACTTTGTAGAGACAGTCATACTGGCCAGCTTGGGGAAAAAACGAGGGTAAAAAATAAATATGTTGTGAAGGCTAGTGAAATGATAAATACAACAATAATACTAATAATAGTGTGAGCGGAACATTTGCAGTTCATTTTCCTTTGGAGAATGCTTTCTGTAGTTGACTTACTGTTCAGAATATGGAAATGAATTTAAGAAGTTGAAATCGATTATTGTGGTTGCCAGAAGAATGGGGGATAGAAATACAAGCAATTGTAAAATTATTAAATGAACTATGATAAAAAAAATACCTTGACATAGTTAGATATGTAGGTAGGTAGGTAGATAGATAGATATGTAGGTAGGTAGGTAGATACAGAAAGAGTTATACATAGAGGTACAAATCAATGTGTGTGTTGTAGAAACTAAGGTTTATTTTGCTGTCATATCTAGCAATACAGTTTACCACAACATGGCCCTTGCGTCGTGTACGAAAGACAGGCACACACACAAGTAGATAAAGGGCCAACTTCAGTCACTCTAACTGATGAATACACACACACACACACACACACACACATGGTGTAATGACTGTTTAGAAGAATGGTATTATACATATATTATAACAGTTTTGGAAATAACAAAGGGCTGATTTACTTTTTTGTAGAAAGGTTTACTTCGTGGAAGTCAAAAATAGAACAATACATATATTACCGGAGTTACGAAGGTTGTTGATGGTTCAGGTGGTTGAGTAGATTGAGACCAAAGTGGGTGCTGGAGTTTGCTCTTGGTATATTTTACTTCACGTGTTGTGAGTAAACTTAGAAGGTTGGAGAAGGCACAGTTCATCTTCTCACGAGTGCTGCTGGGTGCCAAAGAGAGTTGCTCTTAACATGTTCACTGGAGTAGGCTGGTATTTGCCTCCCCACGTGTCGTGGGTGAAGGCTGGAGTGTAGTGGGTGAAGTCGCCTCAGTTCTCCTGGGCTGCTGCGCGTCGAAAAGAGTGAGGATGCTCTGGCGGTCTCAATATATAATCCCCATGGGCACATAACTCCGATTTACTTCTTGTAGGTGACACTAGGGGGTCACTACCGTCCCCATGGGACATAACTCTTGTGAGTTCTGGGTTTCACCGCTAGGGGTCACTATAACTCTCTCAATATCCATCTCTTGTTGGCTTTGTTTGCTATGTTACCACTTCATCGCTCCCTCTCTATATATTATAACCTCCCTTTCTCTCTCTCTCTCATATATATATTTATATATATATCCCCCGTTCCATTATCTGGTGGACCCTTAGAAAACTAGGTGTTGATGAATGGCTTGTGAGAACTATACAAGCCATGTATAAAGAAACAGTCAGCAAGGTTAGAATTAACAACGAATATAGTGAAGAGTTTAACGTAAAAGTTGGTATTCATCAGGGCTCCGTTCCTAGCCCCCTACTATTTATTATTGCAATTCAGGCTATAACAGAGGAGTTCAAGACTGGCTGCCCATGGGAACTCCTATACGCAGATGATCTAACGCTCATAGCTGAATCAATGACTGAACTAGAGAAGAAATTCCAAACATGGAAGCATGGCCTAGAATCAAAAGGCCTTAAAGTTAACTTTAAAATATGAACACTTTCCGTTACCTGGGTGACAAAATCAGCAGTGGTGGAGGGTGCTCTGAAAGTACAGTAGCTAGAGTCAGAATGGGATGGAAAAAGTTCAGAGAGCTTATACCACTATTGGCTGCTAAAAGGTTCTCTCTAAAAATGAAAGGCAGGCTGTATGATGCCTGCATACGAACAGCAATGTTGCATGGCAGTAAGAGATCTAGGCATTGTGTGCAGAGGATATACGCAGACTGGAGAGAAACGAAACTTGCATGCTCCGCTGGATGTGTAATAGTAATATACGTGAACAGCAAAGCATAAACGAACTAAGGGAGAAATTAGGAGTAAGAGGGATTAGATGTTGTTTACTCGAGAGAAGACTACGTTGGTATAGTCACGTGATGCGCATGAAAGACGACAGCTGTATAAAAAAGTGCAGGGCGATTAAAAATAGACAATAGCCACGGAGTAGGCAGACCCAGAAAAACCTGGGACGACTTGATAAATTCCAACCTCACACACTTACACCTCTCCTAGACAATGTCACTGGAACGAGTTATTAGGCGCTACAGTCATACAGAAGACCTGCCTTGCCTAAGTACGAAGCAAAACCTACAGTCAGTAGGCACCTCTAACAAAATACACCCTCGTCCCACTACCCCCACCCCATCCACACCACCCCCTTAAATGTGAAGTTATGTCGGTACCACGACATCCAGTCCGAAACAAATGAGGTTGTGTAGGTGTCACGAAAAAAAAAACACAGAAACCGAAAGGCACTTGATGTAGTTCTTAAAGGTGGTAGCTCTGTTGTTGACAATTATGAGCATTACAGACAGGTAAAGAAGGTGGTGCAGGTGAAACTCAGGGCCATGCAAGGAACCTGGTAGAGCAACAAAGCAGGTGAAGTTCAAGCGGCATCTGATGGCAACAATGTGAAACTTCTGCACTCTAGTCAGAGAGGTGTATGGTCCTTTCAACTCACCAGTGACACCGGTGAGATCAAAAGATGGCAAGCAGTTACTGCACAATCCAAAAGACATACTCGACAGATGGAGAGATAACTGATGAGCTCTTACACCAGCCATCCCAGGTTGATGATTTCATTTGCTCCATTCCTATTGAACCAGTGAAGCATGAGATGTCTGATGTACTGTCTCTTGCAGAGGTAACTTCTCTGCATAAGCTGAACTGTGGTAAGTCTCCTGGTATCGATGGTCTGAGTGCAGAGGTTTTGAAGTGCAGTGGTGAAAACTTCACGCAGCGCCTGACTGACCTCATGAAAAAGGTGTGGGAAGATGGGAATGTCCCACAAGATTGGAAGGATGCACTCATGGTGATTCTCTATAAAGGAAAGGGTCGGAAGGACAAATGTGGCAATTATCGTGGCATATCACTTCTTTCAGTAGTTGGTAAAGTCATGTCGAATATTGATGGATAGATTGATCTCAGGGGTTTCTCTGAATGTGTTGCCTGAGTCGCAGTGTGGGTTCAGAAACGAAAGAGGAACAATGGATATGATCTTTTCTGCTCGGCAGCTGCAAGAGAAGTGTATCAAACAATGTATGGATCTTTACCAGGTCTTTGTTGACTTGACAAAGGCCTTTGACACCGTCAGTCGAACTACATTGTGGAAGATTTTGGAAATGGCCTCCAAAGTTTGTGAAGATTCTGCATCTTTTTCATGACATGAAGGCTTGGGTCAGTATTGGTGGTAGCATCTCTGAACTAATATCAGTTGAAAATGGAGTGAAGCAGGGGGACATTCCAGCTCCAATTCTGTTTTCCCTATATTTTATGACAGTGTTTCTCATGGCATACAGGAAGAATTGTTCACATGGAGTCTACACTTCTGGAAGGTTGTTCAACACCAGGCGCTTTGGTGTAAGCACAAAGATATTAACATCTATAAAGTTCAGAGAGCTTATACCACTATTAGCCGTTAAAGGGTTCTCCCTAAAAATGAAAGGTAGGTTGTACGATGCCTGCATACGAACAGCAATGTTGCATGGCAGTGAGACCTGGGCATTGTGTGCAGAGGATATACGCAGACTAGAGAGGAACGAAGCTTGCATGCTCCGCTGGATGTGTAATAGTAATATACGCGAACGGCAAAGCATAAACAAACTAAGGGAAAAATTAGAAATAAGAGGGATCAGATGTTGTTTAGTCGAGAGAAGGCTACGTTGGTATGGTCACGTGATGCGCATGAAAGACAACAGCTGTATAAAAAAGTGCAGGGCAATAAAGATAGACGGTAGCCACGGAGTAGGCAGACCCAGAAAAACCTGGGACGACTTGATAAATTCCGACCTCACACACTTACACCTCTCCAAGACAATGTCACTGGACCGAGATCTTTGGCGGTACTCAGTAATAGAGAAGACCCGCCTTACCTGAAATACAAAGTAAAACCTACTACAGTCAGTAGGCATCTCTAACAAAATACACCCCCGTCCCACCACCCCCACCCCATCCACACCGCCCCTTTCAATGTAAAGTTATGTTGGTGCCACAACATCCAGGCCGAAACAAATGACATCATGTAGGTGTCACAACAAAAAAACACTCAGTCCACGCTGTAATGTGGCCGTGTAGGCAACACGGTAAAAACCTCCCAGACCCACACTGTAAATGTGGTTGGTGTTAGGAAGGGCATCCAGCTGTAGAAAACCCGCCAGACAGTCCTATGTGAGCAAGACAACCACTCTTGCCTCAAGTGGGAAAACTCCCGTCCAAACCCGTGGAACATGGACGTTAAACGATGATGATGATGATGAATCCAAGAGTTTTTGTATGCAGATGACTGCGATCTTTTTGCACATTCATAAAGTGACATGCAGCATATTATGAACCCTTTTTCTGAAGCTTGCAGTGCTTTGGGCCTCACAATAAGCTTGGCAAAGACTGTTGTGATGTATCAGCCAGCACCTAGAAAAGAGTACACTACACCAACTGCGTACGTGTACGGAAAGAGGCTAAAAGTTGCTGACAAGTTTGTGTACCTTGGTAGTACGCTGAACAACTCATGCACACTTGATGATGAAATATCCTTAAGAATCAAGAAAGCCAGGGATGCTCTTGGACGGCTGCATGAACGTTTATGGTCCAGAGGAGGTATCACTATCGAAACCAAGGTGAAAGTATATCTGACTTCTGTCGTCTCCTCTTTGCTTTTTACTTGCGAAACGTGGGTCACATACAGAAAACACACCTCATGGAACTGGAGAGTCTTCACCAACAATCTCTTCGTAAGTTACTTGGAGTGTGATGTAAAATGTTCGTTAGTGATTTCGAAGTTCTCGAACGGAGCAGGTGCGTGACTATTCAGGTGGTGTGGACACGTGAACCGGATGTCTGATGATCGCATTCCAAAGCAACTTCTCTACAGAGAACTGTGTGAAGGAAGGTGACCACCACATAAACCAAAAATGTGGTACCGGGACTATGTCAGGGGCACCTTGGCTTGTGCTGGAATTTCATCTGACGAATGGGAGAAAATGGCTGGGGAGTGAGTGAAGTGGAGACGTTTGATCAAGTCAGGTAGTGAACACTTTGAAACTTGTCGGAGAGAACACCTTACACTGAAAAGGAAGGTGAGGATTGAGACTGTTCTGAACTGCCTGCTGTTGAACATCATCTGGTTTGCCAGTACTGTGGTCGAGTCTGCCTGAGTAAAGCTGGTTTGATTAGACATGAACAAAGTCATATCAGTAGACCTCATGTAGATTATGATCTGAAAAGGTGTAAGGAATGTGTTAACATGGGAGTTCTTAAAAGACACATTAGAACACACAGTCAGAACAAAGCAATGGATAGTCCCATAGGAGCCTACAATTGAAAAAATATTGAAAAAATATTGAAAAAATATATTGAAAAAATATATTAAAAAATATTGAAAAGAATATTGAAAAAATTTTTAAAAAACCTTGAGAAAAATTTTTTAAAAACTTTTGAGAAAATATTTTTTAAATCCTTTCAAAAAAATTTTTTAAAAGATAAGTAATTTTTAAAGAAATAAAAAATTATTCAAATTAAAAAAATTAGGACATTTTTAAGATGTGGAAGTACAACAAATGTTAGAGATATTATGATTTAGAAATATCAATATATTAAAACCAAGTAGATGAGATTAATAGGAATATTATAAGTATAATTATAAGTTATATATAGTTCTGAATGTTGAATTCTGGCGATGTCTACAAGAATTAAATAAAATCGTTCTTAGATTAATTGAGTTTTTACAGCAATATAAAAAATGTTTACAGTATATAAAAAATTTCTTCAATACACAATTTGCAGAATCTGGATAGAGCTGTGTTTTGGAATGCGGGTGCTTTTGAAACTGTTTCCCAAGCTAATGAATAGTCTATATTCTTGCATTTTAAGTTCCATATCAGGTTTGAAAGAGAAGTTGAAGATTTTTTTATCAAATCTTCGGAAAGAAAAATTGTGGTTATTTCAGCGACTTTTAAATTCTGTAGAAGTTGCACCGACATAGTTAAATATATTAACACTAGTTTTAACTGTACATTTATAGAATACGTTTTTATCTAAACACTTATTTTGTAAAGGACAGTTTGATTTAATTCTACAGTTACATTTTGCGGAGTTGTTGTTGCTCGGAACGGTACTATTAGGTTAGATATTGCTAGAATTATTACTGCTATTTTGGTTATTTTGGTTAGGGTTTAAATTAAAGTTTCTATTATTAATTTTATTTATATTTTGTGCTATGTTCATAGTATGTCTGTTATATTTTGTGCTATGTTTATAGTATGTCTATTAAAGATTGAGAGGTATCTGTGGGCTTTAGGAAAACATTTGTCTAGTGCTTTAAAGAATAGCTTTCCTAAAGGTGTTTTAACGCTTAATGAGAATGGGGGTGAATACCAAATAATATTTCTAGTTCTTCTGTTAGTTTTAGAGTTTAAGTTAAATTTTTTATTATTATTATAATTAATAGTAGGGTGATTTGCCTTATTATTGTTGTCGATGTATTTAATCTTATTTATATAGCCTGCTCTATTTAAAGCTTCATTATAATATTCAGCCTTATCATCAAAAATATTTTTATTAGCAGAGATGCGTGAAATCCGTTGTTGGACACAATTGACAATAGTGTTCTTGATAGATCTAGGATGATTAGAGTTAAAACTTACATAGTTTAGATTCTCATTAATTTTATGGAATGGATAGTAGAGCCCTGTGCTAAGGTTTAATGTTACGTCTAAAAAGTTAACGATTTTATAGTTATTCTCTATTTCTAACTTAAGGTTGTAGCTATTGAAGAATTGTATTATGGATTTTCTTTTCCTATTAATTTCACAATTACTATGATTTTCAATTAAAAGCACCATATTATCACGATATAAACCACCGATCATCTCTGATAATTTTCTATGCAGTGTATTATTAGTAAATAACCCCACAAGATCCGTTATTTGCACCGAGTCGGATGATCCCATGGTGATATCAAAATTATTTTTTCTATTGTCTCTAGTCCAGAGATGATTGTTGAATTCAATTAAAGTTTTCCGTGCAGTTAAAATGATATGCATTTCTTCACTAGATAAATCTGTATGTTTAGATGCATAGATAAGAGCTTTATTAAGTAAACTAGGAGTAATAGAGGAGTAGTAGTTTGCAATATTGTTATATATATATAAAAACTTCCTCATAAACAATGTTTTAAACTTTTTCATCGTTTGTGTAATAATAAAGATTATTAGGATCCCCCAATCTTGAAAGTGATACATATAGTTGTCCATTAGAAAATACTTCATTTTTAAGATTGATACCAACTTTTTTAAATGTTTGACCTTGTGATTTATTGTCGTAGCAAAAGATAGTTTAACTGGAAATTGTAATCTTGTAAACCTCACTGGTTCCTCTGCAAGTAATTTAATTCTTGGTAATAATATTAATTCAGTTTTCTACTTTCTATTTAGTATTTTTGCTTCAATTAAATTATTTGTAAGGGATTCCACTATTAACCTCGTTCGGTTGCATAACTTTGGAGTTTGTAAATTACTCAAAAGAATAATTGGAACTCCTTTCTTCAAATTCAATTGATGTGATGGAAATCTCGATAATTCTAATGAATTTAAGAACTCAACCGGAAAATCTACTGCTTCATTTGTATCCACTACTTGATCTATAGAATTGGAGGTTCTTAATCTATGTTCTTCTACTTTAAGTAATCGCATATCAATAGCATCAACATTATCATTTTTAGCAGCTAAAATTATTCTGCCTGACAACCATTCTGTATTAGTGTAATTAATTGTAATGTCCTCAAAAATAAATGTTTCTAAATCAATTTCATTCTCAACTTTATTTCCCACTGATAATAATATCATGTGATGTCATCACAAGGGACCCTATTTTCTCCTATTTCTAATAGTTTACTTGCAAAATCTCGTAAGTTGTTATTTTTAGGATATACACTCTTAATGACAATTTATAGAATAATAACCATAAATAAGATGCCTTGATAGATGCATCTATTTCATCAGCTTTTGTACCTCTTGGTACTACTGGAAGTATTTGTGTAAAATCACCAGCTAGTAAAACAGTAATACCACCAAAAGGTAAATTATTCTTTTTAATCTCTTTCAATGTTTTATCAACAGCCTCTAACATCTTTTTGTGTGACATTTAACTTCATCCCATACTAATAAATTACAATTTTCTAAGGTTATCCAAATTTGACTATTTTTTCTAAATGATGTTGTGAATTCATCAAATATTGATGATGAAAATGGTAATTTAAACATTGAATGTACTGTTTTTCCATTATCTATTAAAGTTGCTGCTATTCCTGATGAAGCAACAGCTATAGTAATAGAACCATTCATTTTATTGTTTGCTGGTAAAAGATTGATCAAAAATGTTTTTCCAGTTCCACCTGGAGCATCTAAAAAGTATAATGTTTGTTCATTTCTTTTGGTTATTGAATCATTGATTGTAGTGTAAATAAGTCTTTGTTCTTCATTTAACAATGGTTCATTTACATCTACAAAGTTTCTTATTTCTAAGTGTTCATTTACTCTTTCAATATTGTTTCCTTCTAGTTCATCATAAGTTGGTTCAGGTAACCTTTTGTCCAATTTCATATAAAAGAGTTTTAAGTTTATGTAAAAGTTCACTGTATAATATTTCTTCATCATTTATTTTTTCTTGTTGATTGTTTGTCAATTGATTTAGAATATCAACTGACATTGGTTGTTTAAATACAATACTACTGGATCAGAAGGATTGCAAATAAGTATCTCACCTGGCATGGTAGTTTGGTAGAAACAGTTTCTCTAAGTGCTAGTGTTAGATGATTGTCATCTTCTAACAATCCCCTTGCCAAACATGCTTCTCTAAATGTATTATAGACAATACCCTCATGTGTTTTTACGTCTCTGAAAGATTTGGGCCTCTAACTACGTTCAGCAATAATCTGAGAATAGCATTGTTTGATTAGGTGGTACAGTGTAAATTCTGGAACATGTTTGCACAAATCTACCATTCAATCTTCTTTTCTATGTTTTATTGTAAGGGTATAATGATGGAATGTCCTTACATAAGAAACTTCTTGCATATTCATCAGTTTCATTCAATTTGAAGAACAAAATTAAAGATATCTAATTGTTGAACAGCTGGGTTTTGCATATGAATATTAAATTGAAGGATTTTCCATACAGCCTCATTACTATTGAAATAATCTCCTGTTACAAACTTATTGACTTCATTATATTGGTCACTAGCAGTGGTACCTGGCGTTGCACGGGATAAGGTATTTTGGAATGCGGGCTGCCAACAGACTTAATCGTGGAAAAATTGCATGCCTGGATAATATGTCATCATCATCATCATCATCACCGTTTTACGTTCGTTCTTCCACGCTAACATGGGTTAGACAGGTTGTCCTATTGTGGGCAGTGTCTGGTCGGCTGACCATGCCTTGCTCATACAGGAACTGATTTGGCTTGATTTCTACAGCTGGATGCCCTTCCTAACACCAACCTCATTTACAGTGAGTGCTGGGTGCTTTTTCGTGGCGCCTACACGTGCACTTTACAGTGTGGGCTGGGTGCTTTTTTGCCGTGGCACCTCCATGACCACCTTGCAGTGGGAGGGTGTGGGGCATATTGTCTATATGCTTCAGCTTGTACCCATGGGAGGTCGGGTACTCTGTATTACTGCGTGACGCCAGAGATCACGGTCGTGTGTCATCGCCTTTGAGAGGTGTAATTGGGTAAGGTCGGCTTTTATCACCTCATCCCAGGTCATCTTGGGTCTCCCCACTCCGCGGTTTCCATCGACTCCTAGTGCTCTGCACCTTTTTATGCAGCTATCATCCTTCATACGCATCACATGTCCACACCAATGCAACCACCTCTCCTGCACACAGCATTTGATTCCTCTTCTGCTCAGTCTCTCTCTCAATTCATTTATGCTTTGTCGGTCGCGTATATTACTATTACACATCCATCGGAGCATGCAGGCTTCGTTTCTCTCTAATCTACGTAAGTCTTCCACCTTCAGTGCCCAGGTCTCACTACCATGTAACATTGCTGTTATTGTACTTTCTGAACACCCACCTCCGCTGCTAATTCGGTCACCAAGGAAGCAGAAGCTGTCTACTGTCTCTACAGAGCCCTCCCAGAGATTGGTGGTACTTGTTTCCTGTGGCTGTTTGCTGCTTGCTGTCCCAGTACAGCTGCTACATGTGAAGCCTACATTCTTAATTAAGTTTCCTGAGATCCCGCTACATCTCTTGTGTACCCATTGTTTGCATTTGGGGCAGAGAATGGAGTTCCTACCTACACCTTTCCTACATGCTGAGCAAGGCCATTTCCCTGAGGGGATCTGGCTTCTGTTTTCTCGTCTACTTACAAGGACCTTAGTCTTTGTCGTGTTGACTTTGAGACCCTTTCTTTCTAGTCCCTGCTTCCAAGTTTGGAATTTCTTCTCTAGTTCTACCATAGATTCAGCTATAAGTGCGAGGTTATCTGCATACAGGAGTTCCCATGGGCATCCGGTCTTAAACTCCTTCGTTATTGCCTGCAAGACTATGATGAACAGAAGAGGGCTAAGAACAAAGCCCTGGTGGACACCAACCTGTACGCTAAATTCCTCGCTATACTCATTGCTAATCCTAACTTTGCTGACTGCTCCCCTATACATGGCTTGTACAGCTTTCACAACCCATTCATCTACTCCTAGTTTTCTAAGAGCCCACCAGATTACAGCACGTGGAACTCTGTCAAAGGCTTTCTCAAGATCGCCAAATGCCAAGTAGAGTGGCTTACTTTTAGCTAGGTACTTTTCCTGTAACTGCCTCACAAGGAAGAGGGCATCAGTGGTGCCTCTTCCTGGTACAAACCCAAATTGCATCTCATCTAGTTTCACCCGGTCCCTAATCAACTGTGCTATAACTCTTTCTGTTACTTTCATGACCTGGTCCATCAGCTTTATACCTCTATAGTTTCCTCTATCGAGTGCATCACCTTTACCTTTGTAGCAGTTGACAATGATGCTACTGCACCAATCTTTTGGTATGACACCTAGTATTACCCGGTTAACAATACGTGTGGTTATAGTGTGACCTACAGACCCAGATGCCTTCAGCATCTCGGCAGCTATACCCGATGGACCGGTTGCCTTCCCCATCTTCATATCTTTGATTGCCTTACTTACTATGCTGCTGCTGACTTGTACTGCTGGCCCTCTCTATAGGGTCTACTTGGGGTAGGGTCTCTTCTTCCCATGCATTCTCCTCATTTAGTAATCTATCATAATGACTCTTCCATGTATCTTTCTTCTCAGCACTTGTGAGGGCAAGCTCACGTTTATCATAAAGAAAATAAACCAAATATTCTAATGGCTGAATAATCTTTAAGATTTTCCTCGATGAATCAGGAAAAATGCAGGTTTTCACCTAATGTGGGCCCTAGGGGATAAAAAAAATGAATTTTTTTAATGTGCATAATATGCCTTGAAATTTCTGGAAAATCGGCTAGACGTAACGCCTAAAAAAAGCCCTAAAAAGCTGAAAAAATGAAGTTTTTCACCTAATGCAAGCCCTAGGCCATAAAAAAGTTGGATTTTCTTTGCTCATGGTATGAAGAAGAGACTAACTAATACATAGTTACAATTTCAAGGAAATCGGTCTGAAGTAACGCCTAAAAAAAAACCCTGAAAACCTGTAAAAACGCAGTTTTTTACCTAATGCAGGCCCTAGGGGATCAAAAAGTTGAATTTGTTTATGTGCATAACACTCCCTGAAACATAAGTAATACACATGTAAAGTTTGAAAAAAGTCGGTTGGGTACTTCTCGAGTTTTAGGGATTCAAACTCAGACACACACACACAGACAGACATCCTCAGGGAAGTGATGTAATGCAGACATACAAACAGATATTATAAGGGCGTGTTCTGGACACAGAGGGAATTGTGGGAAGTTACGTAATGCAGACAGCCAGACATACAGACAGATATTATAAGGGCGCAACGTTATATGTATGTATCCATCTAAAAAGAGAAAGACTAAGAATTATAGAGAGAGATCGCTAAATCGCCTAATGTGGTCCCTAGGGCATTGAAAATTTGAATTTTTTTTGCTCAGAACACTCCCTGAAACATAAGTATTACATGTGTAAAGTTTGAGTGTTGGGTGCTTCTCGAGTTTTAGGGATTCAAACTCTCACACACACAGACATCTTCAGTTTTATATATATAGATTATTCCGTATTCCTAGAAGAGCAGCATCGCTACCTTTATTAAAGTATTTAATTATATATACTATAGCTTGAACAGAGGAGCAAAGTTCTACATTGATGTGGCCTTTAAATACTTTCAAAAGCAATGGATTGTAAGGCACAATCCACCTATTGACAATTGTATATGTTTTTGAGTTTCTTGTTATTGTTGCTGTTTTTCTCCGTCTATATAAGGGATATCCTGTGACATCTATCTTGGTTTCGTTAATTAAATATTTTGGGTAATTCTTCTCACATTTTGCATCATTCATACATGGACATTGCAGATTTGATAAACCACAAGAACCATGGACCATTCGTGTAGTGACAATATCATAAAGATTTGGATCATTAATTGGATTGGGAATTTATGCAGAGATTACTAAATCTAATTGATTTGGATAAATTGTTTGCTCTAACCAAAGTAAGATATGAGCATGTGGTGAGCCTCTTTGCTGCCATTCTACTGTATATATGTAGGCCTTTGTTTTGCCAAATATTCCCTTATCAACCAATACTTTCATCATTTTGTTTAACTTTTATTTGAAAACCCTTGCAATTATATCTTCGGGTTTTTGATCTTTCTATAGGTTCTCCATGATCTCATTTCATTTAGGATTGCAAGTGAATGTTATAAATAAATCAGGCCTACTGTATTCTCTCACATAACACATTGCATCTTGAGTTCTTTCCTTCCAATATCTTGGACTTCCAACAAAAGTAGAAGGTAAAATTACAGCCCTACCTAATTCTTGTGCATTGATTATTCCTTCATTATTTAGAGAATCTTTTAAAAGTGTCCCACCCGTAAAATGATGATGATGATGATGATGATACTCTTCGACCCTTAGCTTAGTTTAGTGCTGTTTAATGTACACTAACCATTCAAACTCAATTTTGGAATACATATGAACTAAATACATTTAGAACAATTATTTACATCTTACAATTTGATTCCAAGTATTTCTTAGTTGTAAATGATATGCATAATATTGTCTGCATGTAACATTCTTATTTGGAACATTTGATTTGTATTTGGATTGTATAAAGGTAAATCCAATGAATAGCCATTATTTCCTCTCCAATGAATCAAACGAAATTGTAATAGATCATAAGATCTATATAATTCATTGATTTTCTTTACAGTGTTATCTTTATAAGTAAAAATGATGTTTCTTCATAGAAATTCAGTTCCAACCATTACTAATCCCACATCGTTAGATATTCAGTCATTGTACCTTCGTGCATGCTCACCAGCTGGTACTCTATCTGCACAAATTGACAATTGAAGATTTGGACTGTTAACAAAAGATGCCATAGTTTTAATTTGTCTGATAAGCTCACTATTTTCCAAAAGCATCTCTTGGATGTGTCTTATAGTGTGTAAGTGTGTTTCAGGAAATCTACTATTTCTAATATTAATTTATTCATTTAAATCATCAATAAAATAAACTTGAGCATATTTAGGAATATTATCAACTGCATTATACAATGAACTTATTAGTGTATTTAAAGGTTCAGGTGGTCTTTACCATTTGAACAACATAATCCTTAGATTCATCTTTAAAGAGTTTTTCACAACAATGCTTACAAACTACTGACATTGTTCCTAAATTTGATAGATTATCATAATTTTTACTTGAATCATATTCAAATGCTGCATTTGTAAACGATTTAACAGAACTACGTAGTTCAGCATACCTTGATCTTTTTACTTGAGTTACAATTTCTTGTTCCTCCCTAGTCTGAGAATGTCATGCTTTATTGTGAGAAATTCTATTTTCCTCTCTTATTTCATCTCTTCTTTCTTCTGTCAAATTTCCTCTGAACTCTAGGAGAGCTAATCTGTTTCTTCTCTAATTTCATTTCTCCTTTCAATTGAGAGCCTTTCTCGTCTTTGTCTTTGATACTCTCGATTTCTTGCTCTCTGAATTTCTTTCACTTCTTCATTCATTTCCTTCCGGAGCTATTTGAAATTTTCCTTACATCATCAATATATATAAAGTGGTATTCCTGTTTGTTTGTTTGTTCACGAACTCCTCCTATGGTTTTGGAGATATACCCCCATAACTATATATATTCTGAAACTACATTGCCCAGGTTACTTGGATAAGTATATTTCATTTTAATCAAAGGGTTCCCCGGGGGCACAAAAACCCCCACTGAAAATGTTTTCCCTTCGATTTATATGAAATTTAAACCATAGGTAAATGACAAGATATGATACCTATTCACAAAAGTTTTGAATTGATATTTTGAAAAAAATTTCAGCAAATTTCAATAATAAGACACCCTAATGGGGGTTAAACCCCCTATTAGGGTTCCCCGGAGACACAAACCCCCGCTGAAAATGTTTCCCTTTGATTTATATGAAATTTAAACCATACGTAAATGACAAGATATGATGTCGATTCACAAAAGTTTTGAATTGATATTTTGAAAAAAATTATTTACAAGAAACAAAATAAGAATAAGATTTAATAATTTTGATTTGATATATTACAAAAAATAATGTTTTCCAATTTTTCATGCATTACATTTTACTTTGAGTAATATTGAAATGTAGAGTTTTTCTCCATAAATTATATCACTGATTTAAAATCAATCATCATTTTCTTATTAAAAAATGTGTGAAACGCAGCAAGGCATGGGTAATTTGGCTAGTTAATAATAATATTGTTTAAGTTAGTAGTTGCATTGAAATATTTATCATTATTATGCACTGCATAATGTGACCGTGTAGGCAACACGGTAAAAACGTCCCAGTCCCACACTGTAAATGTGGTTGGTGTTAGGAAGGGCATCCAGCTGTAGAAAACCTGCCAGACAGTCCACGCTGTAATGTGGCCGTGTAGGCAACACGGTAAAAACCTCCCAGCCCCACACTGTAAATGTGGTTGGTGTTAGGAAGGGCATCCAACTGTAGAAAACCCGCCAGACAGTCCTATGCGAGCAAGACAACCACTCGTGCCTCAAGTGGGAAAACTCCCGTCCAAACCCATGCAAGCATGGAACACGGACGTTAAACGATGATGATGATGATGATATATATTGATATCGTAATTTTCTGAAGTGACACTGTTGTTAAATGAATTTGTGTTGTTTGCTTCCATTTGATTTTAGTTACTGAAAGAACGCTGGTTAAAAATAATTTTTACATACACACACATCAACACAAACATATACATAAACTGACTCTTTAGAAAAAATAATTATTACATGCACACATATGTGTGTGAGTATGTATGTGTGTGTATGTAAACATACACATACACTCACACAGCATAGCAAATAGAATGCCAGCCGCTATTCTGCTATAGTTCTTTCACCAGTCCCTTCCTTCCTTTTATACATACATATACATTCACACAGACACAGTGTGATGAACAGATGGACAGAAGTCGCTCAAATTTATATATAGATGACAAAAAAGCAGTGATTGCTACAAGATTAATGAGACATGAATGTATGAATGATACTGTTTTGTTTATATTTTAGGTAATGAGGATCTCTTTGAGGATTCTGAAATAACTGATGGTGAGTTTCTCTTAAATTTTTTTTTCTGTCTTAGTATCTATCCTGCTTTTTGCTGTCTTAGTTTTTTTTTTATGCAGCTGAAATGTTTAGACTTAACTCATTTCTTCGTTTAACATTAACGCCAGCACCTGGCCCTCGAATGACTTCAGCAAAGTCAACTCTATTGGAATCATTCAGACCAGGTCTCTAGTTTAAGGACATTTTCTTCCTTCCTACCTAACAGTCACTGAGGCCCTAAAATGGATTATATGCTTTGCCTATTTCTCCCTGAAAAACAGTAAATGAATAAATAAACACATTGGTCTCACGACAAAAACCATCCAGTCTACACTGTGAAGTGGTTATTTAGGAGTCACAACAAAAATCACCCAGCCCACACTGTAAATGTGATTGGCATTAGGAAGAGCATCCAGCCATAAAAACCAAGCCAGAAATAGTTCTGTCATGTAGGAGACAGGTAAAAAGGCTCCCAGTCAACACTGTAAATGTGGTTGGTATTAAGAAGGGCATCCAGCCATAGAAAATCTGCCAGATGCAGTCCTATACGAACGAGACACGTTCACCTGACCCAACTTGCCTCAAATGGGACAACCCTTCTAACCCATGCTAGTGTAGAAAATAGACGTTAAACGATGATAATGTTACTCTATCTGATATTGGGGTAAGGTTTTTTTTTACCATTAGTTGTCTCTTAAAGGACCTGCTTCTTGCTATAAGGAAGCTGGTGATATGAAGGCAAGTTTAAACACAGACCACAAAGAGCTGGAACAGATACTACAAAGCATGTTGTCCAACGCTGTAACAATTCCATCAATCCACTACCCTGGACAGTTATTTAATTTATCCACCCTGAAAGGATGAAAAGTAAAATATACTTCAGTGTTATTTTAATTTGGAGTGCAGAGAATTAAGACAAACACTAAAAAGTATTTTATAGGTAGGAAAGGAAAACAGGGCCCAGATCCCTTCTGGGGTGTGTCATGACAAAAAGCACCCAATCCACCCTGTAAAGGAGTCGTGTTAGTGTCACAACAAAAGAAGCACACCGTCCACCCATAGAAACTAAGGGCATCCAGCCATAGAAACTAAGCCAAAATATGGATCCATATGAAGATGTAATGACATGATTTGTCTTACTACATGTCAACCTGTGTAATCCTTGCAAATGTGGAAAAATAGACATTAAATGATGATGATTTTGTGTCAACTTTTTCATGCTGACTTGGGTTCAATGAGTCATTAGACCTGTTGTACTAGATGGTTTGGAAGACCACATCTTAATATGTTCCCTTTTTTTGTATAGATTCTATGGATAGATGATACTTTCCAGGGTGTACTTGATGCACTTTATTGTATCACGAGCACTAGAGTGTTTGTCCTGTCTTTCATGTGGCCTTTTTGACAGGGTCTATACCTGGATTTCCTTCCTAATGCCAACCACTATACCATGTGTACTGGGTGCCTTTTATAGTGGCACTAAGGCAAGTGAGGTTGCTTTCTTGCAAAGTGTGTTCAAGAATCAAATAGGAATATGGTGACTAAGGAGGATATTAGAAGGGGTAGCCTTGTCTCAAGACAAATGAGATCGAGATGAAAAGATGTGGTGGTTAGAAGTTGACATAGATGTATAGTTATGAGTGTAACATAGAACATTGAGAGATAGGGCTATATGTTGGTTGTTGGTTAAAGGCTAGATAGATAACAGGAGAAACAGGAAGAGGAAAGAACGGATGATGGCAGCAACATGGCTGAGTGACGGGGCCATATTAAAGAGAAAGAGTAGAAGGTGGCATGAATTTACAGTGATGAATGCTGGTCAATAGGGAGATAGAAAGATAGATATGTGATAGTGGGAGAGGTACAATGATGATAATAAGAGTAATGATAAGTGTGATGGGAGGGGTAATTGGATGTGCCAGGCCAGGTGACACACCTCACTACATGATGGCATTGCAGAAAGAATGATAGTAATAGATGAGAGAATATGGGATCTCTAAGGATGATAGCAATAGATGAGGGGTTGATGATGTAGCAAATAGGGCTGTAGCTAGAGATGGGGACATAAGAGTGTATTGGGTGCCTTGCTTGAACTGGTAGGAGGGGGGTCTTCTCCAGCACCATGTACCATCAATCATCACAGTTCTTTGAGATCTCTGTTGCGGTTGAACTTCTTGAGGCCAGCCTTCAACACATTGCCTCATGTCTTCCTAGGTATTCTTTTTCCAAAGGTCCTTATTCAAAGTCACTGGTTTAATTACCATGTCTCACTTTTTGGCATGGTTTCTATGGCTGGATGCCCTTTCTAATGCCAGCCACTTTACGTCGTCTACATAATGACATGGTGGTGGAACAGACCAGTATTTATGCCAGTTTCATTGGTGTTAATTTACTTTGAGCTCAAGACTCCCTTCTGCTCAGGATGCTAGTTCATCACAGGGTTAACCCCCAGCTGCTGCTGCTGGTACTCATTTCAACTGAACAACGTGAAATGAAATGATTTGCTGAAAAGCACAACACACCACCTAGTCCAAAAATTAAACCTACGACATTACAATTGTAAGACCAACACACTAACCAGTAAGTCCCATGGTGTACTACTATAGATTAATCCATGAAAGCTAAGAGACAGGCTGGGAAAGGAGCTGGTAGAGAGTAATATCAAATAATTAGAAGATAAACTTGACATCAAATATACTAAAGTAAGGGAGTAGTCAAAAGTATGAGATTTGTATATGTTCTGTGACACTATAATCAAAGGCAATGAGAGATGGTGGGAGGGTGGGGGCAGTGATGTATTGTAGTTAGTCCAATATACTGCCATATACTTTCTTGTTGTAGCAACTCTTTCTGATACAATATAAAAGTTCTTTCTAACCAACTAATTTTGACAAATAATTGAATAGCATAATACATTTATTCTCCCCAAGCTACTGCTTGCTATTCAAAAATTTAAACCTCCTATCATAATTTTATGTAAAAACCTTTGTTAAATTACGTACTCAAAACACCAATTTAAAGGTGACTGTTAGTTATATTACTAAATCTCTACACATTTTTTATTATTTTCATAATAAATTGGAAATGATAAGCATTGTTTTACATTAGAAATATAATTCCTGTTGACTGACAAATGTTTTGTTTTTCTTTTCTTTATTCAGAGTTGCTGGTTGATATATATGAAGATTTATTTAAAGATGATATGCAGGAGGGTATGTGAGATAATAAAAGGACTGAAATCATACTGCTTGGTTTACTGAATATTTTTGAATATGTAGCCTTTGGTTGCATTATCATAATATTCATGAACCATTACAGCAAGATTTTAACCCTTTAAACCCTAAACTGCCTTTATTTTTATTCAAATTTTATTATTACATGACAAACAATATTAGATTTCAGTAGTTAAATATTTTTTTCTTTTATTAATAAGTTGTATGAGAGGGCGGTGGATTGGCAGTATCAGTAGAGGATCGGACAACATGCTTTGCAGCATAGTTACGGCCCTTTACGGTCTGAGTTCAAATCTCGCCTAGGTTAGCTTTGTCTTTCATCCTTACGCGGTCAATAAAATAAAGTACCAGTAATGCACTGGGTTCGATTTAATTAACTTTCCCTTCTCCCTAAAATTATCGGCCTTGTGCCTATAGTAAATATCATTAAGTTGTATGAGGGTGGTGAACTTGCAGAATCTTTTGAGTCATTCGCATTAATTTTCAAATGTCATGCTTATCTGTTCGTCCCTTTATGGTCTGAGTTCAAATCCCGCCAAGATTAACTTTGCCTTTCATCCTTACAGGGTCGATAAAATAAAGTACCAGTAATACACTGGAATAATTGTTGGCCTTGTGCCAAAAATAAAAACAATTATTTTCAGTTAATCATACTCAAGAGGGTTATCAATTTTATTTGTTTGTAATTTTCTTAATTTTCTATGTGTAGGCTTGAAATTTTGTCAGATGTTTAAATATCAATAATTTACAATTATATAATTTTACCTGATTTTTTTTGGTCAAATTTGACTTTTATGGGCAGGTGAAATTAATTAATAGGGGCATTTGAAGTATCAACCAGGTGCAAATACTGGTTTAATTTTAAATACGTTGTTTTCGGCATAATACTTGATATATAAGAATCACTAAACCTTATATCAGTGTTCCAGTAATTCCACAGTCTTGGAAATTGTTTTATACCAAACATAATATTTACGGTAAAAAATGCTTGCATTTCTGCAGCATCTGTCGGTTGCCAAACAGATCGGGTTTTCCTTGATTTGAAATTTGTTGTTGGGCATATCGATTAATCTCTTCTGCCACAACTTCGAAGAAAGTTTGTGGTAAAAACAAAAAGAAATAATCCAGTGCTTTAGCATCGGTAGCTAATGTGTGTTGTGGACCAGTATTTTGAATAAAATCGGGAACATATATTGGTGTGGTATTTTTCAACCACGTTGCTGTAATATTTTCAATGGCGTCCTGGAGTCTCCTTCGTTTTCACTTTCAAAACAACAATCATCGTCAGACAAAATTTCAGAAATATAAACATCAGATGCATTTGAAGATAAATCACTAATATTATCGTTTGTTTCTTGTTTATTCTGAATGTCGTCGTGTGTAAAACCTTCAAAGCTACTTTCATAAGCCATGTTGATATAAAGAAAAAATTTGTTGCACTTTCAAAGTTAAAAAAACACTTATTGTTTTAAGTTGTTCCACTATATTAAGTGTTAATTTTCGCGGTAAGGGCCTAATCTGGCAGCAGTCTCGAATTGACGAGATTTTGATGATGGTTTGTTTATTTTTATAACAATTTTTTAGTGTGGGTGTTTTTGGGCGGTTTCGGGCGGTTTGAACAAATGAAGGGGAAATAATTTTGGGCGGTTTGAACACTAAAGGGTTAAACAAAATGTTTTCTGGCATTTAGTAACATCCCTTTACGTTTTCTGTTCAAATCCCGCTAAAGTTAATTTTGCCTTTCATCCTTACGGGGTCGATAAAATGAAGCACCAGTAATTGACTCTTCTCTCCCCTCTAAATTACTGTCTTTGTCCCTATACCAGAAATCATTATTAAGTTGATAGTTCTCCTTGTCCTCCTCCTCTTTCAAACTTTTCTATATTTCATCGGCCTGTCACCCACCTTGTGGATTGTCTCTGTTGAACATTGACCGCTGGTCACTGTCCTCTCAGGCATTTTTTCTCATAGCTGCCTTTGACAGCATTTAGCTGTTTTAACGACTGTTCCAGTGATGAGTTTTCTCATTTTTATATATATATATGGCCCTGGCATGAGATCTCAAATGGCTTTTGAAACCTGAAAGCCTGTGAAACACCCGTCCACAAATAATACAATATCTCATTTCGTTCTTATTTCCACTTAGGGTTTCTTCCTATGTAAGTTAAGAGGTCTCTTCAATCCACCACTTGAGTTGCAAATTTTCTGACAAACATCAACTGATTCTCTGTAACAGAGTTTGAATAGTCAACTTGGACTTTACCATCATGTGCTGGTTGGTCTGACTTCAAGCCAGCGTACAAAAGGCCCACCTTAGAACACACAGGGTATTTGACAACCAACACTGGATAAGATTTATCATTTTTACTGTTAGCCTCATTCTTCTACACTTCTCTGTTCAGTTCTCATGTTTTATCCTCCCCGTTTAAAATGTTTTAACTCCATTCCAAATGGTATTTCTCTAGGCCACCCTTTCAAGATTTTTGTAGGATGTGTTAAGGTATTTTAAGTTCTCTTTTATCATCATCATCATTATCATCATCGTTTAACGTCCATATTCCACGCTTGCATGAGTTTGGATGGGAGTTTTCCCACTTGAGGCAAGAGTGATTGTCTTGCTCGCATAGGACCGTCTGGCGGGTTTTCTACAGCTGGATGCCCTTCCTAACACCAACCACATTTACAGTGTGGACTGGGAGGTTTTTACTGTGTTACCTACATGGCCACATTACAGCATGGACTGTGTGTTTTTTTGTCGTGACACCTACACGACCTCATTTGTTTTGGCCTGGATGTTGGTACCAACATAACTTTACATTGAAAGGGGTGGTGTGGATGGGGTGGGGGTAGTGGGACGGGGATGTATTTTGTTAGAGGTGCCTACTGACTGTAGTAGGTTTTACTTTGTATTTAGGTAAGGCGGGTCTTCTCTATTACTGTGTAGCACCAAAGATCTCGGTCCAGTGACAATGTCTTGGAGAGGTGTAAGTGTGTGAGGTCGGAATTTATCAAGTCGTCCCAGGTTTTTCTGGGTCTGCCTACTCTGTGGCTACCGTCTATCTTTATTGCCCTGCACTTTTTTATACAGCTGTCGGCTTTCATGCGCATCACGTGTCCATACCAACGTAGCCTTCTCTCGAGTAAACAACATCTGATCCCTCTTATTTCTAATTTTTCCCTTAGTTCGTTTATGTTTGCCGTTCACGTATATTACTATTACACATCCAGCGGAGCATGCAAGCTTCGTTCCTCTCCAGTCTGCGTATATCCTCTGCACACAATGCCCAGGTATCACTGACATGCAACATTGCTGTTCGTATGCAGGCATCATACAGCCTGCCTTTCATTTTTAGGGAGAACCCTTTAGCGGCTAATAGTGGTATAAGCTCTCTGAACTTTTTCCATCCCGTTCTGACTCTAGCTACTGTACTTTCAGAGCACCCTCCCCCACTGCTGATTTTGTCACCCAGGTAACGGAAGCTGTCCACTATTTCTATAGAGCCCTCTGCGCAATTGAAAGAGCTAGTATTTTGTGGGCACTTGCTGCTACTTATTGCACCAGAGCACTGGCCAGATATAAAATACATGTTCTTAGTTAGCTTACCTGTGATCCCACTACATCTTTTATGCACCCATACTTTGCATTTGGGACATAAAATGGAGTTTCTACCTACTCCTTTCCTACACACTGAGCATGGCCATTTCCCGGATGGGACCGGCGCCCTATTTTCCTTCCTACAAACTAGAACTTTAGTCTTAGACAGGTTAATTTTAAGGCCTTTTGATTCTAGGCCGTGCTTCCATGTTTGGAATTTCTTCTCTAGTTCGGTCATTGATTCAGCTATGAGCGTTAGATCATCTGCTTATAGGAGTTCCCATGGGCAGCCGGTCTCCACTGTTATAACCTGAAGGGCAATAATAAATAGTAGGGGGCTAAGAACGGAGCCCTGATGAACACCAACTTTTACGCTAAACTCTTCACTATATTCGTTGTTAATTCTAACCTTGCTCACTGTTTCTTTATACATGGCTTGTATAGCTCTCACAAGCCATTCATCAACACCTAGTTTTCTAAGAGCCCACCAGATCATGGAATGGGGGACTCTGTCGAAGGCTTTCTCCAAGTCGACAAAAGCTAAGTATAGGGGTTTACTTTTAGCTAGGTACTTCTACTGTAGTTGTCGTACAGGGAAAAGAGCATCTGTGGTACTTTTGCCTGACACAAACCCGAACTGCATTTCATCTAGGTCAATTCTCTCTCTGATTAGTTGCGCTATTACTTTTTCCGTGACCTTCATGACCTGGTCGATTAATTTAATGCCTCTATAGTTACCCCTATCTAGGGCATCTCCTTTACCCTTGTAGCAGTTAATGATGATGCTGCTACGCCAGTCCTTCGTAACAACCCCATTCTGTATGACTTGGTTTACTATCCGGGTGACCATGGTGTGTCCCACCGTTCCATAAGCTTTCAGCATTTCAGCAACTATTTCCGAAGGCCCAGCCGCCTTACCCGTCTTCATATCTTTGATTGCCTTACTTATTATACTACCTTCGACTAAGACTGCTGGTCCCTCTATTGGGTCGATGTGGGGGAGACTGTCTTTCTCCCATTTATTCTCCTCATTTAGTAGCCTTTCGTAGTGACACTTCCAAGCTACTTTCTTATCAGCGTCAGTGATGGTAAGTACACCATCATCATTAAGGACACACTTCTCCCCGACAATATCACGGTTTTCCTTGACACATTGCCTAGCAATCCTGAACACCTCGCGTTGTAGAACATGCTTGAACTTTCTTTCCTCAGCTTCCCTTCTTGCGAAGTACACTTGTCTCCTCGCTTCCCTCCTGGCCACTTGATAGTCTTCTCTACTTCCCCCATCCCACCATACTTTCCAAGCCTGCTTTTTGGCCTTAATTGACTCCTCCACCTTACTGTTCCACCACCACGTTACTCTCCTCCTGCCTATAGGCCTGCTCCAGCCACAGACTATATATATATATCGAGCGAGACATGGTCACCTGACCAACCTTGCCTCAAGTGGGACAACTCCCTTTTATGCTAGTGTGGAAGATGGACGTTAAATGAAGATGATGATGATGATGAAAGACGACAGATGTATAAAAAGGTGCAGGGCGATCAAAATTGATGGAAGCTAAGGAGTAGGTAGACCCAGAAAAACCTGGGACGACATGATAAAATTTGACCTTGCACACTTATATCTCTCTAAAACAATGTCACTGGATCGAGATCTTTGGCACTACGCAGTAATACAGAAGACCTGCCTTCCCATACGTAAGAAGTTAAACCTACAGTCAGTAGGCACCTCTTAACTAAATATACACCCCAACCCACTACCCCTACCCAATCCTCACACCACCCTGTCTCTGTAAAGTTGTGTTGGTACCACAGAACCTCCAGTCCACACTAAAGTGGTCATGTAGGTGTCACGACAAAAAGCACCCAGTCCACACTGTGAAGTGGTCCTGTAGGAGACAGGTAAAAGGGCTCCCAGTCGACACTATAAATGTGGTTGGTGTAAGGAAGGGCATCCAGCCATAGAAAACCTGCCAGATAGTCCTATACAAGCGAGATACGGTCACCCGATCAATCTTGCCTCGTGGGACATTTCCCGTCTAACCCATGCTATTGTGGAACAGACGTTAAATGATGATGATGATGATATAAATATAGATTAAATATAGTTAAAAATATAAATATAATGATATATATATATATAGTCTCTCAGAGTTTTTTCGTTACACACCTGCGACATCATCAGTGATACTATTGTTTCCTCCCGTTGTATTGTAATGTTTACTTATTCTATTTTATTTAGTTATTTATTATTGTCTGTTTGTGTGCGTGTTTTCTGTTTGTTGTGTGTCTGTGTGTGTTTGTATTCTATCTTTAGTCACTTGTGTGTGGTTGTTATTGTACCTGTGTATATTTATTTATGATGACAAAGGACCGTGACGAATGGAGAGATGCCATGCTTAATAAGACTCGTCCCACCCTTGCAAGCAGGGAAAAGCAGACTTAAAATAATGATGATGATGATGATTATCTTAGGTCACTATTGTGTATTTGTTGTCGTTGTTATTCCATTCATTTTCTGTTCAGCTTCGGTTTTCTTAGTTCTATTTCTGTTGCTTCCCTGATTTGTCTATCTGTTGAGTCATTCCTATGTTTAGATAGAAAAGATGGAATAGGGGGACTAAAGCCATACAGACACCCGACAACAATGATCAGATGAGGAAAATGATCGCACTAGCGTGGAAAATGGGCGTTAAACGATGATGATGATGATGATGCAGTAGGGGCTAGTATTAAAACTATTCTAAAGGGCCACATGTTCAAATTTAATCAGAAAATTTATACCCAGGATGATGTCAGCATAGCTAGCAATATTGCCAACCTCTTTATGGTATGGTGGGAAAAGACGCAGAGAACCCCATAACCCTCATGATGTACTCTTATTATGTAGATGACATATGGCAGGACATATGTAATGCACCCCTACAAGGCAGTACGAATTGGAAACTAACACAATGGAGACCATCCAGCAGATAGCTAATTCCATACACAACTTGCCTTGCCTATGTACAAAGTGAAACCTACAGTCAGTAGGCACCTCTTAACCAAATATACACCCCAATCCACTACCCCTACCCTCCCACCAACACCACCCATTCTCTGTAAAGTTGGTACCACAACATCCAGTCCAAATAAATGAGATAATGAGATTGAGATCGTGTAGATATCACGATGAAAAAAAACACAGTCCACGCTGTAATGTGGCCGTGTAGGTAACACGGTAAAAAGTTCCCAGTTCCACACTGTAAATGTGGTTGGTGTTAGGAAGGGCATCCAGCCGTAGAAAACCTGCCAGATAGTCCTATATGAGTGAGACACAGTCACCCGACCAACCGACAACTCCCGTCTAACCCATGCTAGCGTTAAACGATGATGATGATGAAGAGCATCACAGTAACTTTCGACTGCTCTACCAAACACCCTAACAATAGACTACCAGTATTAGACACTGAACTGTGGTTAAACACTATAAACGAGAAAGCCCAAATCCTCCAGTCACATTATGCTAAACCCATGGCCTCCAAATACCTTATACACAAAAACTCAGCAATGTCCAATAGTGCTAAGTTTAATATTCTGATCACAAACTTAGTAAGAGTGATGAAGAATGTGTCCAGCATGTGTGATCTAACTGAACTGAAAAGACACGTACAACACTTCATCTATTGCATGCAGTTCTCTGGCTACAACCAAAGAGATAGAATCAGGGTGTACAAAGGAGCCACGGAGAAATATAAGACCCTCATAGAGATGGGCATGAAAGGGATTTGCCCACTGTACAGGAAAGGGATTTGCCCACTGTAAATCATGGAATAGCATAGATAGGACTAGGCGAAAGATAGGGAAAGCCAACTCATGGTATGACAACCAGAGATACCAGAGTGTCATGTTTGTGGATGCAACCCCTGGAGGTGAATTAGCTAACCAATTTAGAAAGGCCCTCTGAAAGACCCACTTAAAGATTGAAGTGGTAGAAAAGCCAGGAACTACCATAAAATCCCTGATCAGCAAAACTTACCCCTTTAAGAAAACCCACTGTATGAATAAGAAAGGTGTTATATGTAGAATAAATCCACAAATAAATTGTAAAACTAGAAATGTAGTCTATAGCATCAGATGTACAGAGGGTACTTGCAGAAACATGACAACGACATACATAGGAGAGACAGCCTTGAGCACAGGGAGAGGGAATGAACCAACACTGGGGCGGAGACTAGAACGACAAAAAGACTGTTCGGTTCTATATGAACATGCCATACTAAGACACGATGGTAATATAGACAACAGAAATTAAAATTATATCTAAACATAAAAATAACTCAACAGATAGGCAAATCAGAGAAGCAACTGAGATAGAGCTAAGAAAACCGAAGCTGAACAGAAAAAAATTAATGGAACAACAACAATACACAAACACACAATAGTGACCTAAAATAAATATAAATAAATATACACAGGTACAATAACCAACCACACATAAACACACACTAGTGAACTAAGATAGAATACAAACACACACACTCAGACACAAACAGACAACAATAAATAAATAAAATAGAATAAGTAAACATTACAATACAATGGGAGGAAACATAATAGTATCACTGATGATGTCACAGGTGTGTTATGAAAGAACTCTGAGAGACTATATATATATATATTATAAAAATATTATACATATATTTTCGAAGGTATCTTAGCTCTTATGACGCTATTATTATTAATATTATTGCTGTATTATTTCGGATATTTACCACGCGGTATTCTAATCTATCGGTTATTTAAGTTTGTTAGCCTTGACGCCAACCCTCAGTGCCTACCTCACAATTTCCCTCACACCACCATAGCCTATTCGACCAATCAAACCTCAGCATGCCATTTCTACGGCTGCTACTACTACTACCTAACTAACTCTCTCCTCCCCTGTCGCAGCCCAACACACCCTGCCATTATCCCACCACTACTGTTCTTCTAGCTCTCAATTTTCCCACCGTTATGGATGGATGAGCTGAGAATAAATTTGAGCAACTCTGAATCAATAGATGAAATATGAATCTGCGAGCTACCAAGCACCCATGTGAAGCGCCAATCCAGAGACTCTTCCCTACGAGTGTCGACAAATGCCCAAAACTCCGAGTTGGTACCATCAATGTAGGCTCAATGAAAGGAAGAGCAGGAGAAATCGTAGAGATGCTAGAGCGAAAGGAAATTGATGTATGCTGTGTGCAAGAGACTAGATGGAGAGGAGAGTCTGCTAGAGTCCTTGTAGGAAAAAGTCGGTGCTACAAATTTTTCTGGGTGGGAAATGACGATGGGATGGGTGGTGTAGGTATACTACTAGCTGACAAGTGGGTAGATAAAGTAATCTCAGTGTACAGGGTAAATGCGAGAATCATTAAACTCAGACTGGTCCTGAATAAAACAATTACCACAATAATATCAGCTTACCTACCCCAATCGGGGTTGCCAGATGAACTTAAGGATAGGTTTTACGAGTCCCTAATGCACACAACTGCTCTAACAAACGACAATGACTTCCTAATCATCGCAAGAGACTTTAACGGACACATAGGTAAACACTGCGACAGCTTCAATAGAGTACATGGAGGCCATGGGGTTGGCACAAGGAATGAGGAAGGATTCAGACTTCTAGAATTCTGCGACGCCAATGACATGTCGATATGTAACACAAACTTTAAAAAACCCGACAACCACCTGATCACCTATAGATCAGGGGAGCACTCTAGTCAGATAGATTTTATCCTCATCAGAGGACGTGACAGATGGACGGTCATAAACACAAAAGCCTTCCATAGTGAGGAATGTACATCCCAACATAGCTTAGTTGTCAGCGACCTCATGGTCAGAACTAGACGAACCTGGAAACAGGCCAACCTGGAGAAGAAAGATCTGGAAGCTGAAAGTCCCCTCAACCAGTAACAGATTTAAAGATATTTTACTCAACGCCTACGACAGTAAAGAAGAACAGATAGAGACATTTAATGTAGAAGAGAACTGGAAGTTCCTAAAAAATAATTTACTAGAGGCGATGGATATGAGGTCTGTGGCTGGAGTAAGACCTCAAGCAGGAGGAGAGTGACTTGGTGGTGGAACAATAAGGTAGATGAAGCAGTTAAGGCCAAGAGACAGGCATGGAAAGAATGGAAGAACGGGGGGCAGCAGGGTACATTACATAGAGACCAAGAGGGAAGCTAGGCGACAAGTATACTTAGCTAGGAGGGAAGCAGAGGATAGAAAATTCAAGCATGTTTTGCAATGTGAGGACCAAAACAGGAGGTATTCAAGATTGCGAGGCAGTGTGTCAGAGATAGTTGTGATGTCATTGGAGAGAAGTGTATCCGGAATGATAAAGGTGAGCTTGCCCTCACAAGTGCTGAGAAGAAAGATGCATGGAAGAGTCATTATGATAGATTACTAAATAAAGGAGAATGCATGGGAAGAAGAGACCCTATAACCACACGTATTGTTAACCAGGTAAAACTAGAAGGTGTCATACCAAAAGATTGGTGCAGTAGCATCATTGTCAACTGCTACAAAGGTAAAGGCGATGCACTAGATAGAGGAAACTATAGAGGTATGGAGTTGATGGACCAGGTCATGAAAGTAACAGAAAGAGTTATAGCACAGTTGATTAGGGACCGGGTAAAAATAGACGAGATGCAATTTGGGTTTGTACCAGGAAGAGGCACCACTGATGCCCTCTTCCTTGTGAGGCAATTACAGGAAAAGTACCTAGCTAAAAGTAAGCCACTCTACTTGGCATTTGTCGACCTTGAGAAAGCCTTTGACAGAGTTCCACGTGCTGTAATCTGGTGGGCTCTTCGAAAACTAGGAGTAGATGAATGGCTTGTGAAAGCGGTACAAGCCATGTATAGGGGAGCAGTCAGCAAAGTTAGGATTAGCAATGAGTATAGCGAGGAATTTAGCGTACAGGTTGGGGTCCACCAGGGCTCTGTTCTTAGCCCCCTCCTGTTCATCATAATCCTGCAGGCAATAACGGAGGAGTTTAAGACCGGATGCCCATGGGAACTCCTGTATGCTGATGACCTCGCACTCATAGCTGAATCTATGGTAGAACTAGAGTAGAAATTCCAAACTTAGAAGCAGGGACTAGAAAGAAAAGGTCTCAAAGTCAACATGACAAAGACTAAGGTCCTTGTAAGTAGACGAGAAAACAGAAGCCAGATCCCCTCAGGGAAATGGCCTTGCTCAGTATGTAGGAAAGGTGTAGGTAGGAACTCCATTCTCTGCCCCAAATGCAAACAATGGGTACACAAGAGATGTAGCGGGATCTCAGGAAGCTTAATTAAGAATGTAGGCTTCACATGCAGCAGCTGTGCTGAGACAGCAAGCAGCAAACAGCCACAGGAAACAAGTACCACCAATCTCTGGGAGGGCTCTGTAGAAACAGTAGACAGCTTCTGCTACCTAGGTGACCGAATTAGCAGCAGAGGTGCGTGTTCAGAAAGTACAATAACTAGGGTAAGAACGGGATGGAAGAAGTTTAGGGGACTACTACCACTGTTAGCTGCAAAAGGCTTCTCCCTCAGAATGAAAGGCAGACTGTATGATGCGTTTATCCGAACAGCAATGTTGCATGGTAGTGAGACCTGGGCGCTGAAGGTGGAAGACTTACGTAGATTAGAGAGAAACGAAGCCTGCATGCTCCGATGGATGTGTAACAGTAATATATGTGAACGACAAAGCATAAATGAATTGAGAGAGAGACTGAGCACAAAAGGAATCAAATGCTGTGTGCAGGAGAGGCGGTTGCGCTGGTATGGACATGTGATGCGTATGAAGGATGACAGCTGCATAAAAAGGTGCAGAGCACTAGAAGTTGATGGAAACCGCGGAGTGGGGAGACCCAAGATGACCTGGGATGAGGTGATAAAAGCTGACCTTACCCAATGACACCTCTCAAAGGCAATGACACATGACCGTGACTTCTGGCGTCACGCAGTAATACAGAGTACCCGACCTCTCATGGGTACAAGCTGAAGTATATAGACAATATGCCCCCACACCACCCACCGCAAGGTGGTCGTGGAGGTGCCACGGTAAAAAAGCACCCAGCCCACACTGTAAAGTGGACGTGTAGGCGCCACGAAAAAGCACCCAGCACTCACTGTAAATGAGGTTGGTGTTAGGAAGGGCATCCAGCTGTAGCAATCAAGCCAGATCAGTTCCTGTATGATCAAGGCATGGTCAGCCGACCAGACTCTGCCCACAACAGGACAAACCGTCTAACCCAAGCTAGCGTGGAAGAACGGACGTAAAACGGTGATGATGATGATATAATATATATATTGGACTGTTGAAGTGAACAGACATGTTTTTATTGCTCTCTACCAAGTCTCCACAGCTTTAAAGCCTATCTGACCGTACATATATATTTATATATATTTGTAACCATGTGCTTTTCCTACAAACTCGTAACTACGTTTTCTTAACTACAGATTATTATATACACTCGTTTTTCTTTTAATATCTTCAAATAACCAAAAACTTTTAATAACCTCAAATAACCAAATCTCACATCCATAAAAGAGAATACATATATATATATATATATTTCCCCTCAGGGAAATGGCCTTGCTCAGTATGTAGGAAAGGTGTAGGTAGGAACTCCATTCTCTGCCCCAAATGCAAACAATGGATACACAAGAGATGTAGCGGGATCTCAGGAAGTTTAATTAAGAATGTAGGCTTCACATGTAGCAGCAAACAGCCACAGGAAACAAGTACCACCAATCTCTGGGAGGGCTCTGTAGAAACAGTAGAGAGCTTCTGCTACCTAGGTGACCGAATTAGCAGCAGAGGTGCGTGTTCAGAAAGTACAATAACTAGAGTAAGAACGGGATGGAAGAAGTTCAAGGAACTACTGCCACCGCTAGCTGCAAAAGGCTTCTACCTCAAAATGAAAGGCAGACTGTATGATGCATGTATCCGAACAGCAATGTTACATGGTAGTGAGACCTGGGCGCTGAAGGTGGAAGACTTACGTAGATTAGAAAGAAACGAAGCCTGCATGCTCCGATGGATGTGTAATAGTAATATACGCGAACGACAAAGCATAAATGAATTGAGAGAGAGAGTGAGCATAAGAGGAATCAAATGCTGTGTGCAGGAGAGGCGGATGCGTTGGTATGGACATGTCATGCCTATGAAGGATGACAGCTGCATAAAAAGGTGCAGAGCACTAGAAGTCAATGGAAGCCGCGGAGTGGGGAGACCCAAGAAGACCTGGGATGAGGTGATAGGGGCCGACCTTACCCAGTTGCACCGCTCAAAGGCGATGACACACGACCGTGAGCTCTGGCGTCACGCAGTAATACACAGTACCCGACTCCCCATGGGTACAAGCTGAAGCATATAGACAATATGCCCCCACACCCCCCACTGCAAAGTGGTCGTGTAGGTGCCACGGCAAAAAAGCACCCAGCACTCACTGTAAATGAGGTTGGTGTTAGGAAGGGCATCCAGCTGTAGAAACCAAGCCAAATCAGTTCCTGTATGAGCAAGGCATGGTCAGTCGACCAGACACTGCCCACAACAGGACAACCAGTCTAACCCATGCTAGCATGGAAGAACGGACGTAAAACGGTGATGATGATGATTCTTTAATTTCTTCAAATAACCAAAGTCTCACTCACATATCAAGTATCTAAAAACACACACAAGGAAAAAAAAAAATGACTACTGACCAGCAAGCCCACAACAGACGAAATTGGTCTGATAATGAAATTGACCTCTTAATAAACACATGGTTTTCTCTGTCCCAAACAGTAAACATTAATGCGTCATCTCTGAATGAAATTGCTGAAAAAATAACTAAAACATTTACCAGGAGGGATGCTAAGCCACCACCACCACAGCCACCTACTGAATTCAAGCATAATAGCTGAGTTACTGAACGATAGTATCCCTCAACCACTTTCTCAATCATCATTATTGTCATCACCACCACCACCATCACCATCTTCTGCCAATCAACTACTAGTAATTGTCCACTGCTTTCTCTCTCACAGCCTCCACCTCAGTTGTCATCATCATCATCATCATCGTCACCACCACTGCTTTCTTCCCCCTCACCACCACAGTCATGCTGTAGTCAAAAGAACTTTAAAAAAAATCTATGAAGCTGTATGCACCCCCACTTCACAAACTAGAAACCCCAGAATATACCGCTACTCACTACGTCAGGCTATGCACACGTAGCGACTGCATATTTACCCATTTACCTGGTACTAGACGCTCTAACACTGCCAGCCAACACCAAAGCACGCATAAGTCGGGAGTCCCAAAATCTGCTGACATTCCCAACGTGAGAGACTATGTCTGCTGACTGACTGTCCCTTCACTCATCTTCCTGGGACGCAACGCATGAACAGAAAAGGGGCTCCATGCCAACACACAAACCACAATAAAGCCACCCCCTGCTGCAGTAATGCTGCTCCAGTCTTCTTACAAAGACACAATTACAACAACAAAAGTAATGCTGCTCCAGTCTTTTCACAAAGACACAATTACAACAACAAAAGTAATGCTGCTCCAGTCTTTTCACAAAGACACAATTACAACAACAAAAGAGGGAACTGCAACGCTATCCAATCAAAAACTGCTCCCTGAACAAGAAAATTTTTCTTTTTTAGCCATGAACTTGGCAAAAGAGATACAGAAAAACATTTTAGCCATCACCCAACATCAACCTTGCTGTCACTAACACACAATCACAAAACAAGGCCCCTGCAACAGTCAAAACCAGCCACCACACTAGCCTCCACATTCTCACTCAATACACAAGGTATCAGCCTATCCATCAATGCACAGAAATGGAAGATCCAATTCATTGAGGATTGGGTTGGTAACCATCCATTTCACATCCCCTTCATTCTTACTGAGACCCACCTTGACAATCCCACTTGGAGGCCGAAGTAAGAGTGAGGAATTTCACAACTATCCGTGCGGATCGTGTTGGCAGAAGGAAGGGTGGAACTGCCATTTCCTGCATGATTCCTTTACGGCAGATGGTAACACAACATTCTCCAATGGCTACTTTGAATAAGTCACTGTGCACAATAAAGCCAATGACCTGACATTAGTTAGGCTCTATAGGCCACCACAAACACCCATAATCTGCTTCAAAGAATGCCTCAACAGTATTAAGTGCTTTATTCAACAGTGCCAACTGACAACATACTTTTGATGGGAGACTTTAATCTACCTTGTGTTGTTTGGTCTAGAAGCAGTTTGAAACCAGACACTCCAACCTCAACCACTGACAAAGAAGCAGTCGAGTCACTTCTTGACTTCATGAATGAGTTTTTCTTGTCCCAACAAGGCATCAGAAGAACATTCTGAATCTAGTGTTTAGTAACCACACTAACACTATACATAATATTACAGTGGAAAAAACCCTTCTCTCAGACCATGACATGGTTCTTTGTAACCTGAGATTCCACCAGGGTCCTCTCTCCAGCCCACCCATTTGATAACATGGATCTCTACAATGCCAACTGGGATGCAATTATGAACGAACTATCACATGTTGACAGGTCTTTTACACACGCACACACTTCAGCAACATCAAAACATCTTGGCAGATCTTTGTAGACACTGTGACAAATATATGTGCAAAACACACCCCACCAAAACCTGTGAACAAAACTAAGTGCAGTATCCACCAACACAGAAAAATAAAAAGAACAAACAAAAAAATTAACACACAAAAATACTGCCAACAGCAACACACACATTCGACGGCTATCACCCTGCTTGAATCAAAACAATATAACCTCCAACAGTGCATGAAACCATCATCAATAACCAGAGAATAGCTGAAGAGAGGTGGGCCATTGAGAAAATCAAACTCAACCCCAAAGTGTTCCTTTCTTTTGCTAAAAAACACAAGGTCACCGTCTCCACTGTTGGACCCCTAGTTGATGAAAATGGCACACTCCAGGATAATGCCAAAACCATGGGCGAGATACTGCAGAAACAATACTGCTCTGTTTTCAGCAATCCTGATATGGCCGATCTGGGCCGTATCAGTGATATTAACCCCCAACACGCTATATCCGACATAACGTTTGGTACCCCTGATGTCTTAGCGGCAATCAACGAAATTAAACACAATTCAGCAGTAGGCCCTGACAGGTTCCCTGCTTGTGTCCTGAAGGTGTGCCGGCACCAACTTGCATCTCCTCTTGCTAATCTGTGGAGGAGCTCACTGGACACTGGCTATATTCTTGAAAACTTTTGTCCCAGTCTTCAAAAAGAGAAATAAGTCCCTTGCAGTGAACTACCGTCCAATCTCACTCACCTCTCATATTATCAAGGTATTTGAGAGGGTGGTGAGATCACGAATAACCTACTTTCTTGAAAGCAATGGCCTGCTGAACTCCAACCAACATGGGTTCCGTAATTGAAGGGACTGCCTAACGCAGCTCCTGCATCACTTTGACGATGTTTTGAGAGCCTTGGGAGAGGGCTCCAACACTGATGTCATCTACCTTGATTTCAGCAAGGCCTTCGACAGGGTTGATCATAAGATTCTACTGAAAAAACTATCCAATATTGGTGTCTCTGGAAAGTTACTACAGTGGATCAAATGTTTCCTGACAGACAACCTTAAATGTTGTAGTCGAAGAAGTAAAATCAAGCTCTGCCAAAGTCAGCAGTGGTGTCCCACAAAGCACTGTGTTGTGCCCACTTCTTTTCATCATCTACATTACTGACATCATCAAGCACAGCAACATAAGAATCTTCGCAGATGATTCCAAGCTCCAAAGGGTCATCAATGAGGTTGGTGACCGGACTTGTGTAGATTAGAAAGAAACGAAGCCTGCATGCTCCAATGGATGTGTAATAGTAATATACATGAATGGCAAAGCATAAACAAATTGAGAGAGAGACTGAGCATAAGAGGAATCAAATGCTGTGTGCAGGAGAGGCGGTTGCGTTGGTATGGACATGTGATGCGTATGAAGGATGACAGCTGCATAAAAAGGTGCAGAGCACGAGAAGTCGATGTAAACCATGGAGTGGCGAGACCCAAGAAGACCTGGTACGAGGTGATAAAAGCCGACTTTACCCAATTCACCTCTCAAAGGCGATGACACACGACCGTGACTTCTGGCGTCATGCAGTAATACAGAAGACCTGACTCCCCACATGTACAAGCCGAAGCTGAAGCATATAGACAATATGCCCCCAAACCCTCCCACTGCAAAGTGGTCGTGGAGGTGCCACGGCAAAAAAGCACCCAGCCCACACTGTAAAGTGGACGTGTAGGCGCCCAGCACTCACTGTAAATGAGGTTGGTGTTAGGAAGGGCATCCAGCTGTAGAAATCAAGCCAGAATCAGTTCTCGTATGAGCAAGGCATGGTCAGCCGACCAGACACTGCCCACAATAGGACAACCCGTCTAACCCATGCTAGCATGGAAGAATGGACGTAAAACAGTGATGATGATGATAAATATATATATATATATATACAATATATCATCATCATCGTTTAACGTCTATCTTCCACGCTAGCATGGGTTAGACGGGAGTTGTCCCAAATTGAGGCAAGGTTGGTCGGATGACCGTGTTTCGTTCATATAGGAATATCTGGCAGGTTTTCTACGACTGGATGCCCTTCCTAACACCAACCTCATTTACAGTGTGGAACTGGGAACTTTTTACCATGTTACCTACACGGCCACATTACAGCATGGACTGTGTGTTTTTTTGTTGTGACACCTACACGATCTCAATCTCATTATCTCATTAATTTGGACTGGATCTTGTGGTACCAACTTTACAGAGAGAGGGTGGTATTGGTGGGAGTGGGAGGATGGAGTAGGGGTACTAGGTTGGGGTGTATATTTGATTAAGTGGTGCCTAATGACTAGGTTTCGCTTTGTACATAGGCAAGGCGGGACTTCTGTATTACTGCGTGGCACCAAAGATCTCGGTCCAGTGACATTGTCTTAGAGAGGTGCAAGTGTGTAAGGTCGGAATTTATCAGATCGTCCCAGGTTTTTCTGGGTCTGTCTACTCCGTAACTTCCATCAGTATTGATAATCCTGCACTTTTTTATACAGCTGTCGTCTTTCATGCGCATCACATGACCATACCAACGTAACAGCAAACAAGTAAACAGCATCTGATGCCTCTTATTCCTAATTTCTCACTTAGTTCAATTATGTTTTGCCGTTCGCGTATTACACATCCAACGGAGCATGCAAGCTTCGTTACTTTCCAGTCTGCACATGTCCTCTGCAAACAATGCCCATGTCTCACTGCCATGTAGCATAGCTGTTCGTATACAGGCATCATACAATCTGCCTTTCATTTTTAGAGACCAACCGCCTACAGCGGTATAAGCTCTCTGAACTTTTTCCATCTCGTTCTGACTCTGACTACTGTACTTTCAGAGCACCCTCCTCCACTGCTGATTTTGTCACTCAGGTAACGGAAAGTGTCCACTATTTCTATAGTTCTATCTGGGCAATAGAAGGAGCTAGTATCCTGTGGGCACTTACTACTTATTGCACCTGAGCATATATATATATAGTGAAGGCATATGGCTTAGTGGTTAGAGCATTGGTCTTGCAATCGAAAGGTTGTGAGTTCAATTCTCGACCGGGTGGTGCGTTGTTTCCTTGAGCAAGACACTTTATTTCACATTGCTCCAGTTTACTTAGCTGTTGAAATGAGATGATTCGACTGGGGTCCCTATCATTCCACTGCAAAGTGGTCGTGGAGGTGCCACGGCAAAAAAGCACCCAGCCCTCACTGTAAAGTGGACGTGTAGGTGCCGTGGGAAAAAAAAAGCACCCAACACTCACTGTAAATAAGGTTGGTGTTAGGAAGGGCATCCAGCTGTAGAAATCAAGCCAGAATCAGTTCCCGTATGAGCAAATCAACATCAGCCAACCGGACACTGCCCACAACAGGACTCTAACCCATGCTAGAGTGGAAGAATGGACGTAAAATGGTGATGATGATGTATATATGTATATATATATATATATATGTATACAAAAGATTGGTGCAGTAGCATCATTGTCAACTGCTACAAAGGTAAAGGCGATGCACTAGATAGAGGAAACTATAGAGGTATAAAGTTGATGGACCAGGTCATGAAAGTAACAGAAAGAGTTATAGCACAGCTGATTAGGGACCGGGTGAAAATAGATTAGATGCAATTTGGGTTTGTACCAGGAAGAGGCACCACTGATGCCCTCTTCCTTGTGAGGCAATTACAGGAAAAGTACCTAGCTAAAAGTAAGCCACTCTACTTGGCATTTGTCGACCTTGAGAAAGCCTTTGACAGAGTTCCACGTGCTGTAATCTGGTGGGCTCTTCGAAAACTAGGAGTAGATGAATGGCTTGTGAAAGCTGTACAAGCCATGTATAGGGGAGCAGTCAGCAAAGTTAGGATTAGCAATGAGTATAGCGAGGAATTTAGCGTACAGATTGGTGTCCACCAGGGCTCTGTTCTTAGCCCTCTCCTGTTCATCATAGTCCTGCAGGCAATAACGGAGGAGTTTAAGACCGGATGCCCATGGGAACTCCTGTACACTGATGACCTCGCACTTATAGCTGAATCTATGGTAGAACTAGAGAATAAATTCCAAACTTGGAAGCAGGGACTAGAAAGAAAGGGTCTGAAAGCCAACATGACAAAGACGAAGGTCCTTGTAAGTAGACGAGAAAACAGAACCCAGATCCCCTCAGGGAAATGGCCTTGCTCAGTATGTAGGAAAGGTGTAGGTAGGAACTCCATTCTCTGTCCCAAATGCAAACAATGTAGCGGTATCTCAGGAAGCTTAATTAAGAATGTAGGCTTCACATGTAGCAGCTGTGCTGAGACAGCAAGCAGCAAACAGCCACAGGAAACAAGTGCCACCAATCTCTGGGAGGGCTCTGTAGAAACAGTAGACAGCTTCTGCTACCTAGGAGACCGAATTAGCAGTGGAGGTGGGTGTTCAGAAAGTACAATAACTAGGGTAAGAACGGGATGGAAGAAGTTCAGGGAACTACTGCCACTGCTAGCTGCAAAAGGCTTCTCCCTCAAAATGAAAGGCAGACTGTATGATGCGTGTATCCGAACAGCGATGTTACATGGTAGTGAGACCTGGGCGCTGAAGGTGGAAGACTTACGTAGATTAGAAAGAAACGAAGCCTGCATGCTCCGATGGATGTGTAATAGTAATATACGCGAACGACAAAGCATAAATGAATTGAGAGAGAGACTGAGCATAAGAGGAATCAAATGCTGTGTGCAGGAGAGGCGGTTGCGTTGGTATGGACATGTGATGCGTATGAAGGATGACAGCTGCATAAAAAGGTACAGAGCACTAGAAGTCAATGGAAACCGCGGAGTGGGGAGGCCCAAGAAGACCTGGGATGAGGTGATAAAAGCCGACCTTACCCAATTACACCTCTCAAAGGCGATGACACACGACTGTGACCTCTGGCGTCACACAGTAATACACAGTACCCGACTCCCCATGGGTACAAGCTGAAGCATATAGACAATATGCCCCCACACCCTCCCATTGCAAGGTGGTCGTGGAGGTGCCATGCAAAAAAGCACCCAGCCCACACTGTAAAGTGGATGTGTAGGCGCCACGGAAAAAGCACCCAGCACTCACTGTAAATGAGGTTGGTGTTAGGAAGGGCATCCAGCTGTAGAAATTAGGCCAAATCAGTTCCCGTATCAGCAAGGCATGGTCAGCCGACCAGACACTGCCCACAACAGGACAACCCGTCTAACCCATGCTAGCATGGAAGAACGGACGTAAAACGGTGATGATCATGTCTGGCTGTCTGCATTACGTCATTATGATGCTATCTGTGTGTGTGTGTGCATATATGTATATATAGTGTGTGTGTGTGTATATATATATATATAATTATATATTCGTGTACAGATATTTTGGCATACACAAAGACAAAATATAAAGAGCAGCAAAAACATCAACAACAAAGAGAGGGAACGCAATTACATGCTTTTGAAAAATCAAAATGGAAAATTATTTGCTTATTCACCGACGGTGACTTCACTTTTTATTAGGACTTCTACATCAATTGGTGAACATACGATGAAACATTGAAAGGAGTAAGACAACACAACCCTCCACCACTGCAGTCCCACATGCTTACTGCTCTGTAACTATTGCTTTCATTGTACCATAGCACAACAGTAAGACCACACCACTCTCCACCACTGCAGTCCCACATGCTTACTGCTCTGTAACTATTACTTTCATTGTACCATAGCACAACAAATACATCTTCGTTTTGTTGGATGCCTTTTTACTTAACCCTATCGTCTTGGTTTTCATGCGTTGAACATTTTACTCTCAGGCACCCAATTAAGTTAAACCCCTGGTAATCTACGACAAATCTTTTTTATAAGCACAAAATGTAGACACCATCTCCAGGCCGAGGTATCCCGTACTTCTCTGTACTGTTTTAGAGAGGAGGGATAAACATACCAATCTATGTTTAGAATCCTGAACAACGCCGGGTCATTCTGCTAGTATATTTATATATTCATTCATTTCATTTTACGTCCGCTTTTCCCTGCTTGCAAGGGTGGGACGGGAACTGATTCTGGCTTGATTTCTACAGCTGGATGCCCTTCCTAACACCAGCCTCATTTACAGTGAGTGCTGGGTGCTTTTATGCCGTGGCAACTCCACGACCACTTTGCAGTGGAATGATAGGGACCCCAGTCCCTATCATCTCATTTCTACAGCTGAGTAAACTGGAGCAATGTGAAATAAAGTGTCTTGCTCAAGGAAACAACACATCACCCAGTCTGAGAATTGAACTCACAACCTTTCGATTGCAAGGCCAATGCTCTAAACACTAAGCCATGTGCCTCCATATAATATAGTAATAATAATAAATTTGAAGACTAAAATCCAAAGAGGGCTCAATAAGGATAAATATATATCAAATATATAAGAACCGTAGAGCAAATATTTATTAAAATAACAGATTAAAGTTTAAGCAAAGAATCGCTGCTTTTAGCGTTAACGGGATCTTCAGAAGATCCTGTAAAGGGTGAAATTAGCGATTCTTTGCTTAAACTGTAATCTGTTATTTTAATAAAAATATATAATATATATATATATTATATATATATATATTATATATAAAGAATTGGCAGTATCGGTAGAGGGTCGGACGCCATGCTTTGACACACAAAGTTATGGCCCATGCCATTCAAATCCAGCCGAGGTTAACTTCGCCTTTCATCCTTACGGGGTCGATGAAATAAAGTACCAGTAATGTACTGGGTAATTGCTGGCCTTGTGCCAATAGTAGAAACAATTATATATATAATATATATATATAATATATATTCACATTCGCCAAGTTCGTGGGCTGTTTTTCCTTCACGGTATAATGTAATGTACACATTTTTCTTGCCTTTCTAACATCCGCTTAATTTCATAGTCCTTCCAATTCGATAGCATTTTCTATCCTCAGATTCCAATTCTTCCTTCACTACTCGCAATTCTATCCTATTTCCAAAACAAATCCTCCTGTATTCTGTATTTTCTCGTATTTTCCAAAACAAATCTTGTATTTTTTGTTATTGCTTGTTAAATACGAAGTTTTTGTCGTATTTTACTAAACAAATCTTGTATTTTTGTTATCGCTTGTTAAATACGAGGATCTTACTTAGACCTATTCTTCTCGCTAACAACTCAACACCCCTCCCACCCGCCACCATTATTATTACGTGGACCAATCATAAACCAGAGACCTATACTATCGCTTACCTGGTCGATATGACGGATGGAAGGACTACGGAATTTCCGGAGAGTTGAAGAGAGAAAAATGTGGACGCTCAGCGACAATGCCAAAGATAAAGACAAATTCACCTCGTGGACGAGAATGCGAGCATTCCTCATTGTTTCGGCCGCGGATGGCTAACGTAACCCCCCCCCCCCCGCTCCCCACCGCTCCCACCCTCCAAACGCAATCCAAAACTTCAGAGTTGGTACCATGAATGTAGGCACCTTAAAGGGTCGCTCTAACGATGTTGTAGAAATGCTTGAACGTAAGGAGGTCGATGTTTGTTGTATTCAAGAGACCAGGTGGAGGGGTGGGTCTGCTAGATTCATTGTGGGTAAAAAACGATGCTATAAGCTTTTCTGGGTGGGAAATGACAATGGGCTGGGTGGAGTAGGAATCATGGTAGCAGAAAAGTGGGCAGATAAGATAATAGACGTAAATAGAGTGAATGACAGAATAATTAAAATAAGACTTGTCCTCAGTAGAACGACGGTGACAGTAATATCTGCGTACGCACCCCAATCCGGACTGCCCGGCACTATAAAAGACAGATTCTATGAGACACTGATGCTCACTACCTCCCAAATAACCGACAGTGACTATATAATTATTGCAGGCGACCTAAATGGTCACGTTGGACAACATTGTGACGGCTACGACGAAATCCATGGAGGCTATGGGTTTGGTACTAGAAATGAGGAAGGCTCCAGAATCCTGGAATTCTGTGACGCAAATAACCTAACTATCTGTAACACTAACTTCAAAAAACGTGACAATCACCTGATCACCTATAGATCCGGGGAACACACAAGCCAGGTAGATTATATCCTTACAAGAAGACGTGACAGAGTGTCTGTTGTGAACACTAAATCCCTCCCCCATGAAGAATGCACCTCCCAACATAGACTGATAATTAGAGACCTAATAGTCAGGACGAGACGTACTAGACAACAGAAGAGGACTATCCTCAGGAGAAAAATATGGAAGCTAAAGGACCCCACAGCCAGAAATAAATTTAAAAGTATACTACTTGATGCTTTCGACAGTAATGAAGAGCAATTAGAGTCGTACAATATAGAGGAGCAGTGGGAATTCCTGAAAGCAAACCTGCTGACGGCGGCAGACGAAGTCTGTGGCTGAAGCAGGCCTAGAAGGCAGGAGGAGAGTAACATGGTGGTGGAACAGTAAGGTGGAGGGGTCAATTAAGGCCAAAAAGTATGGCGGGATGGGGGAAGCAGAGAAGACTATCAAGTGGCCAGGAGGGAAGCTAGGAGACAAGTGTACTTCGCAAGAAGGGAAGCAGAGGAAAGAAAGTTCAAGCATGTTCTACAACGAGAGGACCAAAAACGTGAGGTGTTCAGGATTGCTAGGCAATGTGTCAAGGAAAACCGTGATATTGTCGGGGAGAAGTGTGTACTTAATGATGACGGCGTACTTGCCATCTCAGACGCTGATAAGAGGGTAGCTTGGAAGTGTCACTATGAAAGGCTACTAAATGAGGAGAATAAATGGGAGAAAGACAGTCTCCCCCACATCGACCCAATAGAGGGACCAGCAGTGTTAGTCGAGGGTAGTATAATAAGTAAGGCAATCAAAGATATGAAGACGGGTAAGGTGGCTGGGCCTTCGGAAATAGTTGCCGAGATGCTGAAGGCATCTGGTACGGTGGGACACACCTTGGTCACCCGGATAGTTAACCAAGTCGTACAGAATGGGGTTGTTCCGAAGGACTGGCGTAGCAGCATCATCGTTAACTGTTATAAGGGTAAAGGAGATGCCCTAGATAGGAGTAACTATAGAGGCATTAAATTAATTGACCAGGTCATGAAGGTCACGGAAAAAGTAATAGCGCAACTAATCAGAGAGAGAATTGATCTAGATGAAATGCAGTTCGGGTTTGTGTCAGGCAAAAGTACCACAGACGCTCTTTTCATTGTACGACAACTACAGGAGAAGTACCTAGCTAAAAGCAAACCCCTATACTTAGCTTTTGTCGACTTGAAGAAAGCCTTTGACAGAGTCCCCCACTCCATTATCTGGTGGGCTCTTAGAAAACTAGGTGTCGACGAATGGCTTGTGAGAGCTATACAAGCCATGATGAAGAAACAGTCAGCAAGGTTAGAATTAACAACGAATATAGTGAAGAGTTTAGCGTAAAAGTTGGCGTCCATCAGGGCTCTGTTCTCAGCCCCCTACTATTTATTATTGCCCTTCAGGCTATAACAGAGGAGTTCAAGACCGGTTGCCCATGGGAACTCCTATACGCAGATGACCTAACACTCATAGCTGAATCAATGGCCGAGCTAGAGAAGAAATTCCAAACATGGAAGCACGGCCTAGAATCAAAAGGCCTTAAAATTAACCTGGCTAAGAATAAAGTTCTAGTTTGTAAGAAAGAAAATAAGGCGGCGGTCCCTTCCGGGAAGTGGCCATGCTCAGTGTGTAGGAAAGGCGTAGGTAGAAACTCCATTTTGTGTCCCAAATGCAAAGTATGGGTGCATAAAAGATGTAGTGGGATCACAGGTAAGCTAACTAAGAACACAGATTTTACATGTGGCTGGTGCTCTGGTGCAATAAGTAGCAGCAAGTGCCCACAAAATACTAGCTCTTTCAACTGCGCAGAGGCTTCTATAGAAATAGTGGACAGCTTCCGTTACCTGGGTGACAAAATCAGCAGTGGGGGAGGGTGCTCTGAAAGTACAGTAGCTAGAGTCAGAACTGGATGGAAAAAGTTCAGAGAGCTTATACCACTATTAGCCTCTAAAGGGTTCTCCCTAAAAATGAAAGGCAGGTTGTACGATGCCTCCATACGAACAGCAATGTTGCATGGCAGTGAGACCTGGGCATTGTGTGCAGAGGATAAACGCAGACTAGAGAGAAACGAAACTTGCATGCTCCGCTGGATGTGTAATAGTAATATATGTGAACGGCAAAGCATAAATGAACTAAGGGAGAAATTAGGAATAAGAGGGATCAGATGTTGTTTACTCGAAAGAAGGCTACGTTGGTATGGTCACGTGATGCGCATGAAGGACGATAGCTGTATAACAAAGTGCAGGGCAATAAAGATAGACGGTAGCCACGGAATAGGCAGACCCAGAAAAACATTGGACGAGCTGATAAATTCCGACCTCACACACTTACACCTCACCAAGACAATGTCACTGGACCGAGACCTTTGGCGGTACTCAGTAATAGAGAAGTCCCGCCTTACCTAAATACATAGTAAATCCTACTACAGTCAGTAGGCATCTCTAACAAAATACACCCCCGTCCCACCACCCCCACCCCATCCACACCGCCCCTTTCAATGTAAAGTTATGTTGGTGCCACAACATCCAGGCCGAAACAAATGAGATCGTGTAGGTGTCACGTCAAAAAAACACACAGTTCACGCTGTAATGTGGCCGTGTAGGCAACACGGTAAAAACCTCCCAGTTCCACACTGTAAATGTGGTTGGTGTTAGGAAGGGCATCCAGCTGTAGAAAACCCGCCAGACAGTCCACGCTGTAATGTGGTCGTGTAGGTAACACGGTAAAAACCTCCCAGCCCCACACTGTAAATGTGGTTGGTGTTAGGAAGGGCATCCAGCTGTAGAAAACCCGCCAGATAGTCCTATGCGAGCAAGATAATCACTCTTGACTCAAGTGGGAAACCCCCGTCCAAACTCATGCAAACGTGGAACACGGACGTTGATGATGATGATATATATATTATATATTATATATATTATATATATAATATCATCATCATCATCATCGTTTAACATCCATATTCCACGCTTGCATGGGTTTGGACGGGAGTTTTCCCACTTGAGGCAAGATTGGTTGTCTTGTTCGTATAGGACTGTCTGGCAGGATTTCTACATCTGGATGCCCTTCCTAACACCAACCATGTTTACAGTGTGGACTGGGAGGTTTTTACCATGTTACCTACATGGCCACATTACAGCGTGGACTGTGTTTTTTTTGTCATGACACCTACACGACCTCATTTATTTTGAACTGGATGTTGTGGTACCAACATAACTTTACATCAAAAGGAGTGGTGTGGATGTGGTGGGGGTAGTGGGACGGGGGTGTATTTTTGTTAGAGGTGCCTACTGACTGTAGCGCCAAATAACTCGTTCCAGTGACATTGTCTTGGAGAGGTGTGTGTGAGGTCGGAATTTATCAAGTCGTCCCAGGTTTTTCTGGGTCTGCCTACTCCGTGGCTACCGTCTATTTTTATCGCCCTGCACTTTTTTATACAGCTGTCGTCTTTCATGCGCATCACGTGACCATAGCAACGTAGTCTTCTCTCGAGTAAACAACATCTGATCCCTCTTATTCCTAATTTCTCCCTTAGTTCATTTATGCTTTGCCGTTCACGTATATTACTATTACACATCCAGAGGAGCATGCAAGCTTCGTTCCTCTCCAGTCTGCGTAAATCCTCTGCACACAATGCCCAGGTCTCATTGCCATGTAACATTGCTGTTCGTATGCAGGCATCATACAGCCTGCCTTTCATTATTAGGGAGAACCCTTTAGCGGCTAATAGTGGTATAAGCTCTCTGAACTTTTTCCATCCAGTTCTGACTCTAGCTACTGTACTTTCAGAGCACCCTCCGCCACTGCTGATTTTGTCACCCAGGTAACGGAAGCTGTCCACTATTTCTATAGAACCATCTGTGCAATGGAATGAGCTAGTATTCTGTGGGCACTTGCTGCTACTTATTGCACCAGAGCACCGGCCACATATAAAATCTATATTCTTAGTTAGCTTACCTGTGATCCCACTACATCTTTTATACACCCATACTCTGCATTTGGGACATAAAATGGAGTTTCTGCCTACTCCTTTCCTACACACTGAGCATGGCCATTTCCCAGATGGGACCGGTGCCCTATTTTCCTTCCTACAAACTAGAACTTTAGTCTTAGACAAGTTAACTTTAAGGCCTTTTGATTCTAAACCATGCTTCCATGTTTGGTATTTCTTCTCTAGTTCAGCCATTGATTCAGCTATGAGCGTTAGATCGTCTGCATATAGGAGTTCCCATGGGCAGCGAGTCTTGAACTCCTCTGTTATAGCCTGAAGGGCAATAATAAATAGTAGGGGGCTAAGGGCGGAGCCCTGATGAACACCAACTTTTACGCTAAACTCTTCACTATATTCGTTGTTAATTCTAACCTTGCTCACTGTTTCTTTATACATGGCTTGTATAGCGCTCACAAGCCATTCATCAACACCTAGTTTTCTAAGGGCCCACCAGATAACAAGTCAACAAAGGCTAAGTATAGGGGTTTACTTTTAGCTAGGTACTTCTCCTGTAGTTGTCGTACACTGAAGAGAGCGTCTGTTGTACTTTTACCTGACACAATCCCGAACTGCATTTCGTCTAGATCAATTTGCTCTCTGATTAGTTGCGCTATTACTTTTTCTGTGACCTTCATGACCTGGTCAATTAATTTAATGCCTCTATAGTTTCCCCTATCTAGGGCATCACCATTACCCTTGTAGCAGTTAATGATGATGCAGCTGCGCCAGTCCTTTGGAACGACCCCATTCTGTATGACTTGGTTTACTATCTGAGTGACCATAGTGTGTCCCACCGTTCCAGATGCTTTCAGCATTTCAGCAACTATTTCCGAAGGCCCGGCCGCTTTGCCCGTCTTCATGTCTTTGATCGCCTTACTTATTATACTACCTTCAACTTGCACTGCTGGTCCCTCTATTGGGTCGATGTGTGGGAGATTGTTTTTCTTCCAATTATTCTCCTCATTTAGTAGCCTTTCATAGTGACACTTCCAAGCTACCTTCTTATCAGCGTCAGTGATGGCAAGTACACCATCATCATTAAGGACACACTTCTCCCCGACAATATCACTGTTTTCCTTGACACATTGCCTAGCAATCCTGAACACCTCACGTTTTTGGTCCTCGCGTTGTAGAACATGCTTGAACTTTCTTTCCTCTGCTTCCCTTCTTGAGAAGTACACTTATATATACATATTATATATCATCATTCATCATCATTTCATTTTACGTCCGCTTTTTCCCTGCTTGCAAGGGTGGGACGGGAACTGATTTTGGCTTGATTTCTACAGCTGGATGCCCTTCCTAACACCAACCTCATTTACAGTGAGTGCTGGGTGCTTTTTTGCCGTGGCACCTCCACGACCACTTTGCAGTGGAATGATATGGACCCCAGTCCCTATCATCTCATTTCTACAGCTGAGTAAACTGGAGCAATGTGAAATAAAGTGTCTTGCTCAAGGAAACAACACATCATATATATATCTATATTTTGAACTGTTGGTCAGTCAATGATAAACATTGATTGCCAGCTAAATTAACTATAGAGATTTAAAATATACAGAAGCGAAAACCAACCCAAATCAAACTGAGTATGTTTTATTACATATTTCTGGTAATATTATAAACAAGAACCTCACCAAATATAACATATATTAGCTCCCTCTGTTGAACATTCTTCAGACTTTAAACCAACATGCAGAAACAACACCTTAATATTTCTACAAAAAATATACCCATACCTAGCAGGAAGACGTACCTAAAATTACTAATTCAAAAAACGGATTCGTTCCTTAAAAGGGTGCGTTGGCATGCCATTTCTTCCAACAACCAGGATAAAGCGGACAGAAACCAGGATAAGTTTGGGTTTAAAACATATAATAACCCTCCTAGCGACCCAGCTTTGTTGCCTTTCGAAAACGATGTATTGGAACTCATATGGAGATTCAAATTTCGGAACAGAAGCAATTCCTTCCAACATGATTTGAAGAATAGAATCCGTTTTATAAAGGATTCTAATGCAGTGCATGTCCACTCCAATAAAACTGGAAACCTATACCAAGTGGAGAGGAAAACTTACCATCAACTGTTACATAATGCTGTAACCAAGGATTACCGGAAAACTGATCGGAGTGTTATTAATGACATCAATGATACTGGGTTTAAAATCACTTCAGAATTCAACATCCAGGACCAGACTGAACCTCTATTTCTCCCCATTTTACCCTGAAGGATCATAAACCCAATTTAGCTAATAACCCATCTAAATGTTTGTATTGTTGCATCATAGCAGTAGGGGTGGTCTCAGGCAGTTTGGGGTTTTTTTGTTTTGTTTTTTTTTTCTTCTAAATTCAATTGGTGAAATTGTTTAAGTTTAGATAATATGCTGTACATTTCAGATGATGGCAGTATTACCAACCAGAAGAAATGACCGTTTTTTTCTTCAAACATCTAAAGTATATCTGAATCAGATTTACCAAAATATGAAGCTGTATGTTCCAAGAGAGAGATGAAAAAAAATCCAGATGTCTTGGATAGATGAAGAAATTGAATATGAAACAAGAAAAAAAAAATCTGTTATCAGTTTCTCATTTTATTGATTTCATTTTATTTATTTGTGTGTGAGTGTGTGTACAGTGTGGCCCAAATGTTGCACTACTTGACAAAATAATGTTATTCAGTTATTGAATGGTAGCACAACTTTTGAGCCACTCCATATAAGGAGGTTACTTAAAACAAAATTCACAAAGAGAGCAATTGCTTTTTTGTGTTGAATTGTTCTGATTTGTTAATCCTTTATTTCTCCTGTTAGACACTATTAAAATTTATACATTATATTTCTTTTGTCTGCCTGTTGTCTTTTCTTCTCTTATCATCATTATCATCAGTGTTTTCCATGCTCGCATGGGTTTACACAACACTTTTTTTTTTTTTTTTTTTTTTTAAAGCAAGGAATATTTTATTAATTTATAATTTGAGGATAAGAGTTTTTTTTTTTGTAAAAGTAATTCCTCATTTAATTCTCTCTCTCACACTCTTAACACTTCCTTTCCATAAAAACTTGTAACAGTGTATGATGATACGTTCAAAATGTTTACTATAACAGATGGTTGATGCGACTAGAATATACACATGTAACAGGCTGTCACATGTGACAAACTGTCACATAAAATAGTTCTTGTTCATACATTGTTTTGGACTTGGTTTCCTATGGCTTGATATTATTAATATTTGAGGTGGAAGGAGTGGATGGGAAATATTTAATGAAATTGCTATACTGATTTAGGTTACAGATAATGAAGATAATATTAAATAGGATGTAGCTGTCATTCCTGGACAGAAGGAAACCTACTTGGTTGTGGTTTTTATTGTTTAGCCCAAGGTCATCCCAGAACATGATTAACCTGTTTTTTTCTAAGGCATGTTGTATGTAGGATTACATTATTAAATGCAACCTTTTTTTTTTTTCAGCTGGTAGGTTATGATTTGAGAGGTATTTGTCTATTTCTAGCAAGCCGAGTTATGCATATAGATTCCTTCATGGAATTGATGCCCATCATCCTCATTTCTACTTCTGCTTTATTTATTCCAACATGGGTCCAAACAAGTTAGGTTTTCTACAGTTGAATGCCCTTCTTGATGCTAGTATTCTGAACATTAATCTGTAATGAATAAAAAATAGTTCAAATTCCCTATTTTATTTTCTAAGTTTCATCAACACACTTGTATAAAAATATAATAATATAATACTTACAGAATGAAAACACAACCACAAATGATATGTACAAATATAAACGCATAAAAGAGTATGACAATTGGCTGCACCTCACATCTTAGGGGTTAACTAAATACTTGAGGCAAGCCAACATGCTTGCAGCATTACCATGGGTGATGGAAAGGCTAAGGCAGTGAACTAACCAGGCAACCCCACCTGATACTTCAGTAAGGCAACGATGACAAGAACTTTGCTGTCAGCGGCATAAGTCCTGGTATTTCTGTATTTTATTCCGTTTGGCAACTAGCAGAGACCTCAACATGTACCATGGCATCTATGATGTGGGAGGGGGAAAAAGAGTCACTAATTGTGACGTCCCAGATGAGACACCTACCTCTCACCCAGGGACAAAGGGTAAGACCGTCTGGACTCTTCCCATCACTTTTGGATAAACCAGCTGGTTCCAGAACTGAGGGGATATTAACCCGAGCCAAGGCCCATTTGATGATCAGGTTTCACTCGGTATGACAGGCAAAACAATCAGCATTCAGGCAGCTGACAAACCATCCAATCTCTGAAGTTAATATATTTTTATACTAACTCTTAATGTCTTGTGCCAAATGAAACCACATTAGCAAGACATTTTTTTTTAAAATACAATACAGCCCTATGACTGCATCATATAAAAAATTAGTCTTCACTAATAAATATTTCAATTAATCAACCTGCTTTTTGATATTTTTTATTTTCTGTTAAATTATTACAGGATGAGTACTCATATTAGAATGAGGCTGAAGTTCAGAGATAATATGTGTATATCCATACAATAACATGTGCTCAGGTAACAAATTGGCAGAATCATTAGAGCATCATCATCATCATCGTCATTTTACGTCCACTTTTCCCTGCTTGCAAGGGTGGGACTGGTCCTATTCACCATCTCTCCACTTGTCATGGTCCTTTGTCTTGGCTGCACATTTTAGCACGACATGTAACAATGTAAATTATCCCTCATGACCGTGTAGGTGTCATGACAAAAATCACCCAGCCCACACTGTAAAATGGTTGTGTAGGTGTCACGACTAAAAGCTCCCAATCCACTCTGTAAAGTAGTCGTGTTGGAGTCGCATCAAAAAGCTCCCAGCACACACTTTAAATGAGGTTGACATTAGGAAGGGCATCCAGTTGTAGAAACCAAGCCAAAAACAATTCTGTATGAGCAAGACACGGTCACCTGACCTGACTTACCTCAAATGAGACAACCCATCTAACCCATCCGAGAATGGAAAATGGACGTTAAATAATTGTTACTACTTTTGGCACAAGGCCAGCAATTACCCAGTACTTACTGGTACTTTATTTTATCGACCCCGTAAGGATGAAAGGCAAAGTTAACCTTGGCGGGATTTGAACTCAGATCATAAAGAGACGTAACTCTATGCTTCAAAGCATGGTGTCCGACTCTCTACCGATACTGCCAATCCACCGCCTAATAATGAAATAATAAACAATTTTAGTACATCCTCAAAATTCTACTTTAATTAATTGTAATAGAGATTATTTTATTAAATATATGATAATGAAAAGGTTAATTAACTTCTCTTAACACTCACTGTTCCCATAACCCCTAATAGAACTGTAGGGATACCATTGATGTCAAGGGCATTTTATTCCTGGTACAGCCCATCTCTTTCCAAATTTGACCACAAAAAGTGGGGTAGAAAGAATCAATTCCAGTACTGAGATGTTCCTTTATTTATCGACCTTAAAAGGATGAAAAATAAAACAGAAGGAATAACACAATGTATTCTATCCAACTAAATAAATAAATAATTGTAAACATTCAAAATTAATTGAAACACATAAGTTGTGTATTCTATTAGAAATTAGTTTGGTTCAAAATGAAATCAGAATCTGTCGAGGCAGGGTTCACCCATTCAAATTTGTCATATAATTAAGCAATTCTAAGCTGTTGTGCTTCAAGATAACCTTTTAACCTTTAGCATGCTGAATTTTTTTTATGAATTGCTTCCCTTGACAGTGCATTGTGTATTAAGGGGAGGTTACTCTATCGGCGAAATAAGATGCCTAGAGTGTGCTGAAGATTAAATGTCTAAACCATGTCAACTAGTAGGTAAATATCAAGCTTTATGTAAAATAATGATAATAATGTATTAATTTAAACCCCACCAAATATGCATTTGGATTCATAAAAATAAATATAATTCAATAAGAATAGCTAGGCTTTTAGTTTAGGTTATATATTTATCTTATTTATAAGATAAATATATAATGTTATAGCATATGCTGCAAGCCCTGCACTTACACTGAATCCAGCCTAGCACTTCATAAATATTGCACAGGGATATTTAGCAGTGAGAACTCCAGAGAAATAGTCTTTTTCCAATCCAAAGAAGGCACAACTAATTAAAGACAGAATCAAGCTAGATGAAATGCAGCTTAATTTTATGTCAGTTAAGCACTCTGCCAATTCCCTCTTCCTTGTAGAACAGCTGCAGAAGTACATAGCCAAGAACAAGCCTCTATACCTGGTATTTGTAGATCTGGAGAAAGCATACCTTTTGTCACTTTTTAATGTAATAACACCTGACATGCTGTTTTTTTTTGCTTTATGAATCTGACCTGTATTATAATGCCACCTTTTGTTTGTTTATATTTGAATGATTACAGCACAACAACATCTATGCTCCTGACGATATGTAGAGCAGCAGACCAGACTCCAGTATATATATTGAGACACGGCCCACCCTCCTGCATTGAAACGTTCATAGAGTAAAATCATGTTGAAAATCTTAACTGGTTAATTATTGTTATTTTAATAAAAGTTCATGCCATAACAGTTCATAATGTTGTCTACGGAGGTTGAAAAATCATTCTGCCTTTTGAATTACTGATTGACCAAGGATACTGATTAACATTGAGCTTCTATAATCTTTACCAGGATATATATTGATTAACTCCAATATTGGCCTTGCAATCGAAAGGTTGTGAGTTCAATTCTCAGACCGGGTGATGTATTGTTTCCTTGAGCAAGACACTTTATTTCACATTGCTCCAGTTTACTCAGCTGTTGATATGAGATAATAGGGACTGGAGTCCCTATCATTCCACTGTAAAGTGGTCGTGGAGGTGCCACGGAAAAAAAGCACCCAGCACTCACTGTAAATGAGGTTGGTGTTAGGAAGGGCATCCAGCTGTAGAAATCAAGCCAGAATCAGTTCCCGTCCCACCCTTGCAAGCTGGGAAAAATGAAATGATGATGATGATGATGATAACTTAACATATATATATTGAGTTTGTGTGTATGAGGGACAATAGCATTAGATTCAAATTATAAACAATGTATTATTATTATATTTTTTACCCAAGTTATAGATAGTGTTTTATTATCATCATCATTTTACGTCCGCTTTTCCCTGCTTGCAAGGGTGGGACGGTCCTATTCAGCACAGCATCTCTCCACCCGTCACGGTCCTTCGTCATCTCCTCTGTGAGCTTCAGCAATCTGAGGTCTGCTCTCACCACCTCCACCCATGTTTTTTGTGGTCTTCCTCTACTGCGTCTTCCTTCTACTGGCATTTCTTGGTACTTCTTCACCCAACGGTCATCCTCCATGCGCATCACATATCCATACCATCGCAGTCTTCTCTCCTGCACACAACTTATCCCTCTTAAACACAGTTTCTCTCTCAACTCATCCATGCTTGGTTGTTCACGTACATTGACATTTCACATCCAATGGAGCAGGCTTGCTTCATTTCTCTCCAGCTGTTGCATATCCTCTGCAGTTGCTGCCCATGTCTCACTACCATGCAGCATCGCACATCTCAAACAGGCATCATATAACCGGCCTTTTGTACGCAGGGAGAAACCCTTCATTGTCAGCAGAGGAAGCAGCTCCCTAAACTTCTTCCAACCCATCCTTATTCTAGATACTATGGCCTCGGAACAGCCCCCTCCCATGCTAATCTGATCACCTAGGTACCGAAGCTATCAACCACTTCTATAGAACCTACCTGCATTTGAAAAATGTGCCTATCAATGCGACTTCTGTCAAATTTCCCTGTACATCTACTGCATACGTATTTTTCCCTACCTATTCCTAATTTCTCACTTAGTTCATTTATGCTTTGCCGTTCACATCATCATCATCATCATCATCAACGTTTAACGTCCGTGTTCCACGCTTGCATGGGTTTGGACGGGGGTAGTCCCACTTGAGGCAAGAGTGATTGTCTTGCTCGCATAGGACTGTCTGGCAGGTTTTCTACAGTTGGATGCCCTTCCTAACACCAACCACATTTACAGTGTGGGTCTGGGAGGTTTTTACCGTGTTGCCTACACGGCCACATTACAGCGTGGACTGTGTGTTTTTTTGTCGTGACACCTACACGATAGTATATTACTATTACACATCCAGCAGAGGATGCATGCTTCGTTCGTCTCCTGTCTGTGTAGATCCTCCGCACACAATGCCCATGTCTCACTGCCATGTAACATTGCTGTTCATATGCAGGCATCATACAGCCTGCCTTTCATTTTTAGGGAGAAAACTTTAGTGGCTAATAGTGGTATAAGCTCTCTGAAATTTTCCATCCCGTTCTGACTCTAGCTACTGTACTTTCAGAGCACCCTCCACCACTGCTGATTTTGTCACCCAGGTAACGGATGGAGCTAGTATCCTGTGGGCACTTGCTACTACTTATAGCACCTGAGCATCGGCCACATATAAAATCTATGTTCTTAGTTAGTTTACCTGTGATCCCACTACATCTTTTATGCACCCATACTTTGCATTTGGGACATAAAATGGAGTTTCTGCCTACTCCTTTCCTACACACTGAGCATGACCATTTCGAAGAAGGGACCAGTGCCCTATCTTCCTCCCTCCATACTAGAACTTTAGTCTTAGACAGGTTAATTTTAAGGCCTTTTGATTCTAGGCCATGCTTCCAAGTTTGGAATTTCTTCTCTAGTTCAGCCATTGATTCAGCTATGAGCGTTAGGTCATCTGCATATAGAAGTTCCCATGGGCAGCCAGTCTTGAACTCCTCTGTTATAGCCTGAAGGGCAATAATAAATAGTAGGGGGCTAAGTACAGAGCCCTGATGAACACCAACTTTTACACTAAATTCTTCACTATATTCGTTGTTAATTCTAACCTTACTGACTGTTTCTTTATACATGGCTTGTATAGCTCTCAAAAACCATTCATCTACACCTAGTTTTCTAAGAACCCACGATGATGCTGCTACGCCAGTCATTTGGTATGACCCCATTCTGTATGACTTGGTTTACTATCCGGGAGACCATAGTGTGTCCCACTGATCCAGATGCTTTCAGCATTTCAGCAACTATCTCCGAAGGCCCAGCTGCTTTGCCTGTCTTCATATCTTTGATTGCCTTACTTATTATACTACCTTCAACTTGCACTGCTGGTCCCTCTATTGGATCGATTTGGGGCAGACTATCTTTTTCCCACTTGTTCTCCTCATTTAGTAGCCTCTCGTAGTGACACTTCCAAGCTACCTTCTTATCAGCATCACTGATGGCAAGTATACCATCATCATTAAGGCCACATGTCTCCCCGACAACATCACGGTTTTCCTTGACATATTGTCTAGCAATCCTGAACACCTCACGTTTTTGGTCCTCACGTTGTAGAACATGCTTGAACCTTCTTTCTTCTGCTTCCCTTCTTGCAAGGTACACTTGTCTCCTAGCTTCCCTCCTGGCCACTTGATAGTGTTCTCTACTTCCCCCATCCTGCCATACTTTCCAAGCTTGCTTTTTCGCCTTGATTGACTCCTCCACCTTACTGTTCCACCACCAAGTTACTCTTCTCCTGCCTATAGGTCTGCTCCAGCCACAGATTTCATCTGTCACCTTCAGCAGGTTAACTTTCAGGAATTCCTACTGTTTCTCTATACCATACGTCTCTAATTACTCTTCCTTACTGTCAAAAGCATCAAGTAGTATGCTTCTAAATTTGTTACTGGCTGTGGGGTCCTTTAACTTCCATATTCTTCTTCTCAGGGTAGTCCTCCTCTGTTGTTGAATGTATCTCGTCCTGACTATGAGGTCACTAACTATGAGGTTATGTTGGGAGGTGCATTCTTCACGACGGAGGGATTTAGTGTTTACAACAGACACTTTGTCACATTTGTCTTCTAGTAAGGATATAATCTATCTGACTGGCGTGTTCCCCTGATCTATAGGTGATCAAGTGATTGTCTCGTTTTTTGAAGTTTGTGTTGCAGATAGTTAGGTTATTAGCATCACAGAATTCCAGAATTCTGAAGCCTTCCTCATTTCTATTTCCAAACCCCTCCATGGATTCCATCATAGCCATCACTATGTTGTCCAACATGACCATTTAGGTCACCAACAATAATTATGTAGTCGCTGTCGGTTAGTTGGGAGGTAGTGAGCATTAGCAACTCATAGAACCTGTCTCTTATAACGTCAAGTAGGCCAGATTGGGGTGCATAAGCGGATATTATTGTCACAGTAGTTCTATTTAGGACAAGTCTTATTTTAATTATTCTGTCATTCACTCTATTTACGTCAATTACCTTATCTACCTATTTTTCAGCTAACATAATTCCTACACCACCCAGTCCGTTGTCATTTCCCACCCAGAAAAGTTTATAGCATCGTTTTTTACCCACAATGAATCTAGCAGACCCACCCCTCCACCTAGTCTCTTGGACGCAACAAGCATCAACTTCCTTATGTTTAAGCATCTCTACAACCTCGTTAGAGCAACCTTTTAAAGTGCCTACATTCATGGTACCAACTCTGAAGTTTTGGATTTCATTTGGTGGGTGGAAGGGATGGGTTGTAGGTGAACATGCATGTATGTATGAATGTTTGCTTGCAAGTGTGTATGTATGAATGTATGAATGTTTGCTTGCAAGTGTGTATGTATGAATGTATGCTTGCAAGTGTGTATGTATGTATGAATGTATGCTTGCAAGTGTGTATGTATGTATGTATGTATCATCATCATCATCATCAACGTTTAACGTCCGTGTTCCATGCTTGCATGGGTTTGGACGGGGGTATTCCCACTTGAGGCAAGAGTGATTGTCTTGCTCGCATAGGACTGTCTGGCAGGTTTTCTACAGTTGGATGCCCTTCCTAACACCAACCACATTTACAGTGTGGGACTGGGAGGTTTTTACCGTGTTGCCTACACGGCCACATTACAGCGTGGACTGTGTGTTTTTTTGTCGTGACACCTACACGATCTCATTTGTTTCGGCCTGGATGGTGTGGCACCAACATAACTTTACATGGGGGTGGGGGGGGGGGGGTATTTTGTTAGAGATGCCTACTGGCTGTAGTAGGTTTTACTATGTATTTAGGTAAGGCGGGTTTTCTCTATTACTGAGTACCGCCAAAGGTCTCGGTCCAGTGACATTGTCTTGAAGAGGTGTAAGTGTGTGAGGTCGGAGTTTATCAGCTCGTCCCAGGATTTTCTAGGTCTGCCTATTCCGTGGCTACCGTCTATCTTTATTGCCCTGCACTTTGTTATACAGCTATCGACTTTCATGCGCATCACGTGTCCGTACCAACGTAGCCTTCTCTCGAGTAAACAACATCTGATCCCTCTTATTTCTAATTTTTTCCTTAGTTCGTTTATGCTTTGCCGTTCACGTATATTACTATTATACATCCAGCGGAGCATGCAAGCTTCGTTCCTCTCTAGTCTGCGTATATCCTCTGTGCACAATGCCCAGGTAGGTCTCACTGCCATGCAACATTGCTGTTCGTATGCAGGCATCATACAACCTGCCTTTCATTTTTAGGGAGAACCCTTTAGCGGCTAATAGTGGTATAAGCTCTCTGAACTTTTTCCATCCAGTTCTGACTCTAGCTACTGTACTTTCGGAGCACCCTCCCCCACTGCTGATTTTGTCACCCAGGTAACGGAAGCTGTCCACTATTTCTATAGAGCTCTCTGCGCAATTGAAAGAGTTAGTATTTTGTGGGCACTCGCTGCTACTTATTGCACCAGAGCACCGGCTAGGTCGACAAAAGCTAAGTAGAGGGGTTTACCTTTAGCTAGGTACTTCTCCTGTAGTTGACGTACAATGAAAAGAGCGTCTGTGGTACTTTTGCCTGACACAAACCCGAACTGCATTTCATCTAGGTCAATTCTCTCTCTGATTAGTTGCGCTATTACTTTTTCCGTGACCTTCATGACCTGGTCGATTAGTTTAATGCCTCTATAGTTACTCCTATCTAGGGCATCTCCTTTACCCTTATAACAGTTAACGATGATGCTGCTAAGCCAGTCTTTCGGAACAACCCCATTCTGTACGACTTGGTTAACTATCCGGGTGACCAAGGTGTGTCCCACCGAGCCAGATGCCTTCAGCATCTCAGCAACTATTTCCGAAGGCTCAGCCGCCTTACCCGTCTTCATATCCTTGATTGCCTTACTTATTATACTACCCTCAACTAACACTGCTGGTCCCTCTATTGGGTCGATGTGGGGGAGACTGTCTTTCTCCCATTTATTCTCCTCATTTAGTAGCCTTTCATAGTGGCACTTCCAAGCTACCTTCTTATCAGCGTCGGTGATGGCAAGTACGCCGTCATCATTAAGTACACACTTCTCCCCGACAATATCACGGTTTTCCTTGACACATTGCCTAGCAATCCTGAACACCTCACGTTTTTGGTCCTCTCGTTGTAGAACATGCTTGAACTTTCTTTCCTCTGCTTCCCTTCTTGCGAAGTACACTTGTCTCCTAACCTCCCTCCTGGCCACTTGATAGTCTTCTCTACTTCCCCCATCCCGCCATACTTTCCAAGCCTGCTTTTTGGCCTTAATTGACCCCTCCACCCTACTGTTCCACCACCATGTTACTCTCCTCCTGCCTACAGGCCTGCTCCAGCCACAGACTTCGTCTGTCGCCATCAGCAGGTTTGCTTTCAGAAATTCCCACTGTCCCTCTATATTGTCCGACTCTAAATGCTCTTCCTTACTGTTGAAAGCATCAAGTAATATGCTTTGAAATTTATTTCTGGCTGTGGGGTCCTTTAGCTTCCATATTTTTCTCCTGAGGATAGACCTCTTCTGCTGTCGAGTACGTCTCATCCTGACTATGAGGTCACTAATTATCAGTCTATGTTGGGAGGTGCATTCTTCATGGGGGAGAGATTTAGTGTTTACAACAGACACTCTGTCACGTCTTCTGGTAAGGATATAATCTACCTGGCTTGTGTGTTCCCCGGATCTATAGGTGATCAGGTGATTGTCACGTTTTTTGAAGTTAGTGTTACAGATAGTTAGGTTATTTGCGTCACAGAATTCCAGGATTCTGGAGCCTTCCTCATTTCTAGTACCAAACCCATAGCCTCCATGGATTTCGTCGTAGCCATCACAATGTTGTCCAACGTGATCATTTAGGTCGCCTGCGATAATTATATAGTCACTGTCGGTTATTTGGGAGGTAGTGAGCATCAGTGTCTCATAGAATCTGTCTTTTATAGTGCCGGGCAGTCCGGATTGGGGTGCGTACGCAGATATTAGTGTCACCGTAGTTCTATTGAGGACAAGTCTTATTTTAATTATTCTGTCGTTCACTCTATTTACGTCTATTATCTTATCTGCCCACTTTTCTGCTACCATGATTCCTACTCCACCCAGCCCATCGTCGTTTCCCGCCCAGAAAAGCTTATAACATCGTTTTTTTTACCCTCAATGAATCTAGCAGACCCACCCCTCCATCTGGTCTCTTGAATACAACAAACATCGACCTCCTTACGTTCAAGCATTTCTACAACCTCGTTAGCGCGACCCTTTAAGGTGCCTACATTTATGGTACCAACTCTGAAGTTTTGGATTGCGTTTGGGGGTTGGGGGCGGTGGGGGGCGGGGGGCTATGGGGTTATGTTAGCCGTCCGCGGTCGAAACAATGAGGAGTGCTCGCATTCTCGTCCACGAGGTGAATTTGTCTTTATCTTTGGCATTGTCGCTGAGCGTCCAGATTTTTCTCTCTCTCCTCCACTCTCCAGGATTCCGCAGTCCATCCATCCATCATATATCGAAAGGCAACCAGGCAAGCGATAGTATAGGCCTCTGGCTTATGATTGGTCCGCGTAATAATAATAATGGTGATGCGTGGGGGCTCTGGCTTATGATTGGTCCACGTAATAACAATGGTGGTGCGTGGGGGAGGGAGGGGTGTTGGGTAGCTAGCTAGAAGGTAATGATTGAATGAGGTCCTTGTATTTAACAAGCGATTAACAAAAATACAAGATTTGTTCTGTTCAATACGACAAAAACTCTCGTATCTAACAATTAATGATAACAAAAAAATGCAGATTTGTTTTAGCAATAGATTGGCTTGATACGAAATAGAAGTGTGGAGGTAGAGATGAAAGAAAAATATGTACATTACGTTACATGATTATCGTGGAGGGAACAGCAATGCAATGAAATTTGGCGAAGTGATTTCTATCTTATATATATATATAGAGAGCTAAGAGAGAGAGAGAGGGGGGGAGAGGTTTGGCCGCATGATGTAGGTATTGGGGCGGTTGACCGCCATGCCCTCGTGAAGTAGAGGGAGGGGGGGGGGGGGGGGTCGAGGGCTAGTAGAAGCGGGAGTTTAGAGTTTCGAAAGAAGGAAAAGGATTTTGTTTTGTTTTGAAAATACGCTAGAATTAAGGAATTAAGGAATTTATAAGAAGGAGACGAAAGAAGGAAAAGGATTTTATATATATATATATATAAGCAAAGGAATAAATGAAGGAGTTACAAGCCATTAAAACATTCATTTGCTTATTCCCGCTCTGCTTAAACTATATGCTAAATATTAACTTCCTCTAATATTTAACTCTGCTAACCCAAGCATTGAGCACACCACGCTTCGGCTATTGGCATTTAGTAATCTCTATCGCACCTCTCTACTTCCTCCTCTCTTACGATAGATACTTATACCCTATTATATATATATCATCATCATCATCATCATTTCATTTTATGTCCGCTTTTCCCTGCTTGCAAGGGTGGGACGGGAACAAATTCTGGCTTGATTTCTACAGCTGGATGCCCTTCCTAACACCAACCTCATTTACAGTGAGTGCTGGGTGCTTTTTTGCCGTGGCACCTCCACGACCACTTTACAGTGGAATGATAGGGACCCCAGTCTCTATCATCTCATTTCTACAGCTGAGTAAACTGGAGCAATGTGAAATAAAGTGTCTTGCTCAAGGAAACAACACATCACCCGGTCTGAGAATTGAACTCACAACCGTTTGATTGCAAGGCCAATGCTCTGTGTGTGTGTGTGTGTGTGTGCGTGTGTGTGAGGTATTCCAGCATCCTAAATGACAGCAAACATAATATCAAGATATCGGAAACAAATGGTGTTGCCGGATGTTCAGGTATAATGAAAGTCAGAGGTGTGTGTTGTCTAGCAGAAGGAAAGACTGACAGAAATAGTGTGTGTGTGTGTGTGTGTGTATTTCAGTACAAAGTGAGTAGGCGGTTGTGTGTAAAATGATAAGAGAGAACATAGAACTAGACAGGCAGACAGACAAGCAGGCAGATTGATAGACGGACAGATAAATGGATGGTTAAATAGATATAGGTAGAAAGATAGACATGGTTAGATGGATGGATGGATGGAGCAACAGACAGACAGTTAGAGAGATAGATAGACAGATGGATAGATATATTTCTTTATTTGCCACAAGGGCGCACAAGAAAAGGGGACAATACAAAGACACATGCCGGGGATTTTACATACAGTCGTGTAAAAATATTGAAACAAACAATTATAACAATCGAAATTCCCAATAGGGTGGAGGCGCCACAAATGGGTTGTTTAATACCCCGTCGATAGAACAACCCTCAACTTCAGGAGCATGTTGTGCAAGTGCTCCCTTCTTCCTTTTGCTCTCTTCTTCAACCTACAGGTTTATATACAGAGAAGGCCCAATCACTCTGGCCATTTTTGCTACATTCACGCACCTTTCAGTAAATTTACTGGGGTGCAGTGCCTCTCTCTCTCAAATAGATAGATAGATAGATAGATTCCTTTATTTGCCACAAGTGATTACAAAAATGGTACATTACAAGACATGACATAATGTCCCATTTTTGTATGCCCCTGTGGCAAATAAAGAAATCTATCTATCTATCTACTTATCCATCTGTCTACCTATCTATTTCTCTGTCTGTCTGTTGCTCCATCCATCTAACCATCTGTCTATGATAGGTAGATAAATAGATATATTTCTTTATTAGCCACAAGGGTGCACAAGAAAAGGGGACAATACAAAGACATGCCGGGGATTTTACATACAGTCGTGTAAAAAATATAAAAACAAACAATTACAACAATCGAAATCCCCAATAGGGGGGAGGCGCCACAAATGGGTTGTTTAATACCCCGTAGATAGAACAACCCTCAACTTCAGGAGCGTGTTGTGCAAGTGCTCCTTTCTTCCTTTTGCTCTCTTCTTTAACCTACAGGCTTATATACAGAGAAGGCCCAATCACTCGGGCCATTTTCGCTTCATTCACCCACCTTTCAGTAAATTTACTGGGGTGCAGTGCCTCTCTCTCCACCCTGATTCTCCTTCTAAAGTGATACTTAAAGAAATGGCTGGACAGCTAGATAAATATCATCATCACCATCATCATAATCATTTAATGTCCATTCTCCACGCTAGCATGGGTTAGACGGGTTGTCCCATTAGAGGCAAGTCAAATCAGGTGACCATTTCTTATTCATATAGAACTGTTTCTGGCTTGATTTCTATGGCTGGATGCCCTTCCTAACGCCAACCACATTTACAGTATGTGCTGGTTGCTTTTTTGCCGTGACACCTACCGACCACTTTACAGTGTGTGGTGGGTACTTTTGCCGTGACACCTACATGACCACTTTACAGTGTGTGCTGGGTGCTTTTTTGCCGTGACACCTACCGACCACTTTACAGTGTGTGGTGGGTGCTTTTTGTTTAGCGGTGACACCTACACAACCACTTTAAAGTGTGGGTTGGGTATGGCCGACTGAATTTTTTTCTCACTTTACCCCGTTCCTTCCTCTCATCACACTTTACTTTCCATTTATCTTCTATTTCTAACTCTATCTTCAGATGAAAGACTAGTGTCCAAAACTTTATGACTCTCTTCCTGCAATTTCAAGCATTAAACTATTTCTGTGCTATTTGTTTTGTTATTTTTGTTATACTTTTACATACATATATGAATTTGTTTTGAAAGGTTTTTAATATGAAATATTGTTATATTTTGGGAGGGTCATATTGTTATAATATTGCCAGAAATATATAATAAAACATACTATTTGGTTTGTGAGTTTGTTTGCTGGCAATATTGTAACAATATGACCCTCCCCAAATATAACATATATACATATATATATATCCTGGGTTCAATCGGGGGTAACTACAGTAAGTAAGGTACTCAATACATAGAAAAGTATAAATATTTAATATAGAAATGACTTCTACAGGACTAGAACTGTTTCATTTGAAGGAAATCATCAGGCTTTCTTGACAGTTTCCTTCGAATGAAAAAATTCTAGTCCTGTAGAAGCCATTTCTCTCTCTCTCTCTCTATATATATATATATTAGAATTGGAGCTCTGAAATAGCAATATATATATGAATGTATATATAATGTATTTTGCAATACACTTTATGCTTAATTAAAAGCATTTTGAAGACCGTATGCTATTGTTTTAGAGTAGTGACAAACTCACTTACTTTAATCTCAGCAAATAAGGGGAGATAAGCCGACAAGGCTGTGTTTCGCATTTATTGATGCTTATCAAGGCCAACTACCCCACCTGTCTACTGAGATCACTGATGTTATATTCTTATAGAATTCTAGTAAATAATCAGGAACTGATTATACAGAGTGGTTGCCGGTCAGGCAGAAATTAAAAATTAGAATTGGAGCTCTGAAATAGCTATATATATATAAATTAAGCATGTATTAATTAAGCATAAAGTGTATTGCAAAATACATTATATATACATTCATATATATATAGCTATTTCAGAGCTCCAATTCTAATTTTTAATTTCTGCCTGACCAACAATCGCTCTGTATAATCAGCTCCTGATTATTTACTAGAATTCTATAAGAATATAACATCAGTGATCTCAGTAGACAGGAGGGAGTAGTTAGCCTTGATAAGCATCAATAAATGCGAAACAAGGCCTTGTCGGCTTTATCTCCCCCTGTTTGCTGAGATTAAAGTAAGTGAGTCTGTCACTACTCTAAAACAATAGCATACGGTCTTCAAAATGCTTTTAATTAAGCATAAAGTGTATTGCAAAATACATTATATATACATTCATATATATATATATATATAGAGAGAGAGAGAGAGAGTGAGTTGGACAGACAGACAGACAGAAAGATACATAGATAGCTAGATTAATCAGACAAATGGGAAATCACACAAAGGAAAGCATAGGGAACTGGGCATGAGGTGATAAAAGCTGACCCTGCTCAACTGCATCTCTCAAAGGTGATCACACAGGATCGATATCTCTGACATTATGCAATAATACAGAAGGCCCGCTTTCCCATGTACATAGGTTGAATCATGCATCTAGTATGCACTACCTTCCCCCTCCCTCTTCCATACACCTCCACATCCCTGCCCCTCCCACATCCTAATACTCCACGCACGCTCAAACACTCTGCCCCCTCACACATGCCTCTAGAACCATCTCCCTAATTTCAACACACCTCCCACCCAAGTTACCAGCCCACAATACAAAGTGGTTGTGATGGCGACATGACATAAAGCACCCAGCCCATACTGTAAAGTGGTCATGTAGGTGTCACAGCAAAAAAGCACCCACCACACACTGTAAATGTGGTTGGTGTTAGGAAGGGCATCTAGTCATAGAAACCAAGCCCAAACCAGTCCTATGAGGGCAAGACATGTTCATCAGGCCTGGCTTGTCTTACAACAGGGCAACCTATGCTAGCATGGAAAAATGGATGTTAAATGATGATGATGAATCAGCATGACACACAAAGCTGGATTAAGTTGTTTGAGGCGATAAGCACCCCCATATATATAAGGTCTGCAAAAAAAAAAAAGATTTGGGAGGAATGACAAATAGATTTAATTCTAATAAAACAGTTCCCCTTTTCCATTGATGCTCAAACAATGTGCTTATTTTGCTAAATAATTACTCTAGCCCTGATGACACAGTGTGTGACAGAATTGGCCTTTTGAATTACAAATGCAGTCCTTCAAATATAAAAGTCTAAAGTCTGTCTCGAGTCCAGAGGCTCATCAGGCTGGTACTTATCCTGGTTTCCGTGGTGTGAAGCATCTGTGAGTACAGGATTTCCCCTGGACAGGATATAAGCCCATTGCAGGGTTAATGCCCCAGCTATTGTTGCTGCTACTCATTTTAAACTGAGTATACTAGAGCAACATGAAATTAAGTGTTTTGTTCGAGAAAGCAACCTATAATCCAGGAATTGAACCGATGACATTATAATCATAAGCCCAACACCCTTACCACTAGGCCATGAGCCTCAAATGGGCTTATATAATTTCTATCTCTCTTCATTTCACTTGCAAAGCTTGAGTCAACCTGAGGCTATGATAAACGACACTAGCCCAATATGCTGGAAATAGCAGCCACTCTCACTCTAATCACACCTTATTTTGAAAGGAAATGTTGGATAATGAATTATTCTTAAATAAAAACAAAATGTTACCTATCCTGTCATAAAATTTATAAGAATTTCTTCATCTTTTCTTGGAGAAAATAATTTTTTGAGGACATGTAATATACAGATATATTGCAGCTGTGCACCTGAGCACTGTAAACCTGTCATATTTCCTAAATTCGTGGATTGGCAGTATTGGTAGAGGGTCGGACGCATTGCTTTGACACATAGAGTTATGGCCCTTGCCATTCTGAGTTCAAATCCTGCCGAGGTTAACTTTGCCTTTCATCCTTAAGGGGTCAATAAAATAAAATACCAGTAATACACTGGTGAATTGCTGGCCTTGTGCCTAATGTAGAAACAATTATTATTATTTTATAATAATTAATGAATATATAAAAGAAAATTATTGCAATTGATATAAATGAATATAATTATTGATTTAAATTGTAAAGTGAACTCGTTAACCACACGAATATGCCATAAGATGATAATAATTGACAGCAACATATAAACTCATAGGAGAAAAGAAGAAGAGGAGGAGGACGGGAAGGGGAGGAGGAGAAGAAGAAGAAGAAGAAATTCTTTATTAGCCACAAGGACCCCAAAAAGTTGGCAGTAGTGCCAATGACAACAATTGTCAATTTAAACTATAATAAAGTAAGGAATGTGGGACTGCGTCCAGAATATATTTTTTTTATCCCATTTGTAAAATAAGTTGGATTACTTTCAATAAATAATGAATGAATGTTACATAATTTATCTACTAAATTTCGTAATTCTTGATTAAATATAAATAATATTGTTGCTTATTTTCAGATTCACTTCTTTAAAATTTTCAAATGTCAACACTTCCGGTTAGCGATCGCTTAAATAAACATTCATATATTTCCGTCAATTTTCTCCTAATGTAGTTTATATATAATATTGTCTTTTTTTAAATGTATCATGGATTACGTTACTGATTAAATAAGACAGTGTAACACAGTCTTCGTTCAATTTCTGTGTTTATTGTCAATTATGATTTTATTTGATGTATCATATCTACATATATATATACCTGCGTATAATGTCAAGTATATATAATGCATACTACACACACTAGCAGAAAACCACGCGACGGGTGGTTTTACTGCTAGTCACTATAAATACTAGTTATAAAAATTTGGTAAAGTACCCCTGGGGATGGAGAAAGTGGACAGAATCGCATTTAAAGAATTGAAACTTTACATCTTTCAGAGGTGCTTTTGTCCACATTTTTCCATCTCCAGGTTCTTTTAAAAATATTATTTATAATGATCAGCTGGTGGATTGGCAGTATTGGTAGAGGGTCGGACGCCATGCTTTGCAGCAAAGAGTTACGGCCCTTTATGGTCTGGGTTAAAATCCCGCCGAGGTTAACTTTGCCTTTCATCCTTACAGGGTTGATAAAATAAGTACCAGTAATACACTGGGAGAATTGCTGGCCTTGTGTCAATAGTAAAAACAATTATAGTTATCTGCATTAAGACAGCAGCCTGTCATATTTCCTAAATGCGTTTTAAGTCAACTGCATATTTACACTTATCATCATCATTATCTTCTTCACTGTTTTACGTTTATTTTCCATACTAGCATGGGTTAGACACGTAATCCCATTTTAAGATTTGACAGGTTAGGTGACCATGCTTTCTTCATTTGTTCTAATTTGATATGGATTCTATGGCTGGATGCCCTTCAGAATGCCAACTACTTTACAGAATGTACTGGGTACATTTTACTGTGGCACCAGCACTATCACTCTACAGGATGAACCAGGAGCTTTTTATCATGGCACCAGCACTCTCATTTCTAAGAGTGGACAGGGTGCTTTTTATCATGGCACCAGCACTGCCACTTCACAGAGTGGACTAGGTGCATTTTATGGAAGCACCAACAATATAACCATAACTGTTGGTGTGTTAACTAGTCTGGATAAAAGATGGCCTGAATCTACTAAGGTTGTCTCTATTGAACAGCTTTAATTTATGCACGCTCATATTGCATACATTTCCAGTTCAACATCGATAAATATGCAGTCACAGACAAGAATACTTTGAGTGATTGGGGATTACATTCAGACTGACCATATTTTTAATGAAATACACTGTATTTCACTTAATTAATGAAGAATTTTAAGGGATTTACAAAGATTATTATTTCATTATTAAAATGATATTTATAACATAACAACAATAATTTCCATATCTAATTGAAGACATTTTTTTAATATAATAAGAACCCTTTAAAATAGGTGGGTTTGTTTTACAGAACCAGAAGTGGTTTGAAGCTGGTTGGTAGCAAAAGGGTTAACCTGTGCTATAGACTGCAATTATATAGATAAGTTTCATTGGTACCTAAGAACAGTGACAGAACATGGATGCTAAGCCCTAATGATGCATTCATTTCTTACTCCTTATAATCAGATATCTATTGAAGCGTAAGCAGTATGTAACTACAATTATGATAAAGACAAGGCTCTAAAAACCTTCATACCTAAGTACAAACCACAACTCCCTACAGACAACTGACGCTGTACACCAGGTCCGAACACGGAAGAGCTGAACTCCCACTGTCATCGCCTCTATCTCTCTCGCCCTCCCCATCTCTCAGTATTATGAGCAAATGGGGTCGCACATTCTGGCTGCCCCACGGCCCCGGCGGACAGAATGGAGAAGGGGTTTCCTCGGAGGATGGTAAGGGATATGCGCTGGAAGAGCTATTCCATCTCGCAGGGCTCATACCTGCGGTGGTGGTAGTAGTAGTAGTGGTGGTAGTGGTAATAGTAGTGGTGGTAGTGGTCGTAGTAGTAGTAGGAGGAGGAGATTTTAGACAAACTCTCCCAGTCATTCCAAAAGGCAATAGGATTGATCAAATCAGAGCCTGTTTGAAAAAAATGGACACTTTGGACTTCTATAAAAGTTTTGAAGCTCACTATAAACCTGAGGGCATATCTTGGTGGAGACAAACAATCAGAGCAGTTCACCCAGAATCTATTAATGCTTGGGGACAGAAAACTTCTTGAAGATAATTAGGGAGTTATTGATATAAGTCCCATAGGCACGATGGTCGAATCATTATTCCATCTCATAGAAAAAGTATTCCCTAATCTTGAATATCAGTTCACAAGCCACAAGTGGCTCAGTGAAAGGGCAATATTGGTTCCCCAAAAATGTGACCGTGAAATTGGTAAATCAAAAGAAGTTAAAAAAAAATTCAAAAGGTTTCGAGGCTCTATCAGTCTGTCGACACTGTGGTGGAACAGTTGGAAGCTGTCAATTACGCGACAAAGTTTCTCAACTCTTTAGAACCACCAGGAATGCCTTCACATGTCCTTCACCTTAAAGAAGGAGCGTCCATCATGTTATTGAGGAATTTGGACCCATCAAGGCTATGCAACGACACTCAATTGGTTGTGAAAAATACGTATCAACACGTGATTCAAGCCAACATTTCGACAGAATGTGGTAGAGGAGAGGATGTGTTCTTTCCAAGAATTCCTCTTATTCTGATGTGCCATTTCAATTCAAACGACTTCAATATCCAGTGAGTCTTAGTTTCGCCATGATAATCAACAAATCACAAGGACAAACATTTTTGGTTTACACGTTGAAGAGCTCTCACTAATGTTCAAGAGTAGAAAGTCAGACAAATCTTTACAGCTATGTACCAGAAACATTGTTTATACAAATATTACAAGTTGACCCAATTAGTAAAGAAATCCGTTCTCATCGAGGGGACTATCCTTCAGGGAAGGCATGGAATAAAACAGAAATTGAAATAAAGGCCTACTATTGTGATTATTGCCCAGCAATGACAGGCTACTCAGCTAGTATATATATAAAATACGTAGTTTAGAAAGCCACAACAATGCAGATGGGAAATCTCGAGGTAGGAAGTGAGAGAGAAATTGTTGTGGCTTTCTAAACTACGTATTTTACATATTTCATAATGCTTCAAGCAAACTTAAACACCCTCTTATCATATATATATATATATATATATATATGTGTGTATTGAAATTTCCGTTGAAAACAGAAAAGGTCATAGAAGTGAAGAGTGCTCTATGTAAGTATCAGAGCAAAATTTAATGTATACAATATAATTACTTCATTTAATCAATACAATATAATTACCTCATTACCAGAGGTTTCCCGAATGAGGCGAATACGAAAGAAACGTCTTCATTCGTTCGTCAGACGAGGCAATATAAAACATGGGTAAATACTTGGAAAGTCTCATCAAGAAAAGCAAAAAAACAAAAAAACAAAAAAGATATAGACAAATGAATTAGAATATGAAATATATAATAATCTTTCAAGAAAAATAGTTAGGTGTGTGTATATGTATGTATATACGCTCACAGATGTGCATATATGTGTATGCACATATGTATACGTATAGTGAAAAAGTGTGCGTAAATATATAATTTAGGGCAAATGTATCTGTATGTCTGTAATCTACAGACAGAATAGATACATCATAAGAATATGAAGGCACGCACATAAACACACCTACACACACATACACTTAGATGCGGAAGTAAAAGAGGTAAGGGAGTGTAATAATTAAAGGAAAGTATCAATCTCGATATATTTATAAAAATGGAACAATAATTTAGAATAAATTAAAGAAAAGAAGACAAAAAAGGTACATACATATACACACACGTATAAGGTACATACATATACACACACATAAGAAACGCAAAAATATACATGCTTATATATACACGCACACTTACACATCCATACGTTCGATACGTACACACACACGCACACACACACACATACTTACACTCACGCATATTGACCTGTTTGCATGCACACGCATAAAAATGAGTAAGTAAAAAAAGGGGGGAAGAAAAAAGGAACAAAACATAAAACCTAGATGTAAAAACACGGATATAAAGACACATACACATACGCATACATATATATATATATATATATATATATATATATATATACACACGCGCGCGCACATACGTAGTCGCTCATGTACATATATAGAAGGTATACACACATTAAGGCGTGCGTTCAGCCACATTGATACAGGGTGTAAAAAACTTGTGGATAAGTAAGTACAAATATAAAATTATAAAATTGTAAGATTGGCTGCGCAAAAATAAAAAATAAAATATATCTGGAGTGGAAAACACAAATGACATGTGTAATCAGTTAGTGAAGGAAATTGCAATATCCAATATTTTTCATTTATGCAGAGCGTGCATTTTCTTGTTCCTCTAGCATATTCTTTAGATTGGTTCAAAATTGACCAATCTAATTTATATTGGATGCCTTGGTCTTTCAAATCCCAAATTCTGCTAGCCAGAGCTGTTGTAAATCTTTTTTCTGGATGTCGAAAGGATGCGACATGTGAGTAATAACGCGTTTTGAATTTGTCTTGCGTCATACCCACATATCGTTCACTGGTGGCTGGATGGTTGTTGCTGATGGTTGTCACTTTAGCCGCATATACAATGGCTTTGGTGTTGCATTTACCTTGTAATGGGTATTCACTTTTGATTCTACAGGAGCAAGTTTGATTTTCTCTAGGTGATATTTTGTTGATGATATAGGACTTAATAGGGGGACCGCAGGAATAGCTAATTTTGACACAGTTTCTGTTAAAGATCTTATAGTATCTATGAGTTCTAGGGAAATGTTTATCTAGGAGCTCTAGGAATTTTTTGCCTACATTAGTTTTAACTTCTAGAGAGTAGGGGGGTGTGAACCAGATTATTTTTCTTTTCCTGTTTTTATGTTTAATAGAGTTAGTATAGTTGGGTATGTATTTAATCGGTTCGCTAAAGCCGCTATTTTGGAGGGCTTTATTATAGTAGGGGGATGCCTTATTAAAAATAGCTTGAGGAAGAGAGGGTGGAGATCCTACGGCTAATATTAGGGATAAGATTTTTAAAAACTATAGGTGGATGGCAAGAGCCTTTATTTATATATTTTAAGTTTTCATTAGGTTTATGGTATGGTTTATAAGAAGCAGTAGGCAAATCTAGGTTTATATCTAGGAAATCTACATTGGAAAGGTTAGTGTCAATAGTAATTTTAAGATTAAAACTAGCGAAGGTTTTTATTAAGGCTTTCCTTAATCTATCTAAGTTATGTCCTATGGTGGTATGGGAAAGTATTAGACCATCGTCGTGATAAAGCCCCAAAATATGGTTAGGAAATTTTTCTTTAAGAGTATGTAGGAGGAATAGGCCGACCAGATCACAAACATCAGCACTGTCATATATATATATATATATATATATATATAAATAAAATATATATATATATATATATATATATATATATATATATATATATATATATATATATATATAAAATCTGTCAATATATATATATATATATATATATATATATATATATATATATATATATATATATATATATATTTCGTTTCTGAATTTGTTTAGCAAGATTCTTTATCTGAAAACCGATATATGTTATACTTTGGGAGGGTCATGTTGCCAATAAGAAACACACGCACCAGTTGCTTTCACTTCAATTTATTATAATAAATTTATAAATTTAGGAATTTATAAATTTCCGGTTGGTTGGTTGGTTCCACAACCAGATGGTTGTTTATATATTGTCAAAGTTCTTTCGTCACACATTCTGTGACCTCTCCAGTGACTGGGGATTCTTTTCTTTGTTTTTGTGCCTCTCCTTTGTTCTGTCCTACGCCATCTTGTTTTCAAGTCACTGGAGAGGTCACTGGAGAGTCCAGAATTAGCCGTCGAAACGGCTTGAGCTCAGCCGTCGGGGTCCTACTCGTTCCTATTACCCACTCTACTACCCTAAGTATTGAGTACTTTGGTGCGTTATGGTCCACCTGGTTCCTTACCACATTTCCTTCGTTATATATATATATATACACACACACACACACATATATATATATATACTAGCTGAATTACCCGGCGTTGCCCGGGTTAAGCTGTTCTTATTCAGATTAGTAAACAATAAATATGAATATATGTTTTTTTTTCTCATAATTATTTCAAAATATCTATATTTTATTTTTAAAATATCAAAATTGTAATGATAATAGAATTTAGAAATGAAAATCTGTCAATCTTAAAGTGCCTTATGTGTAGATGTGTGTGTGTATTTAATAATGTACCTAATGACCGTGCAAACACACACACACTCAGACATACATATTCATATACAAAATGTGCCATCCTATTGTTTTAATCCAAATGAAAATAAAAATCATCACACATACAATCACACATACATAGACTCACACACACACTCTCACATACATATACTAAGACACACACACATAGACATACATTCACGCACACCTGTCTGTCATCACATATGTATCTGTATATGTAGATATAT
>OZ024744.1:35146190-35203690 GCA_964016885.1 Eledone cirrhosa
CAGTTTCCTGAGTTACCTTCTCCTAGAAGAATGCCCTGACAAAGACTAGGGATCCTTCACTCCCAGTGGTTTAACCGCACGATCGGGTGTCCAGCCCGACTATTTCTATATCCCCGCGCATATACATACATATGTACATGTCTTTATACATATTTACACACTTTTGGATGGCCGTTGACTCTTATGAGTTCTTCTGCCCTTTGTCAGGTTTTGTTTTTTTGTCCTGCAGGGTGTCCAAAATCACCCTCCTCACCAAGAAAACTTGGTGGGGTTGCCAGTTTAGTCGCTGACGACCCGACCATGCGACAGGTTACACTGGGTTACATGTTACCAGTAGCACTGAAGAGTGACCCGACATAATACATATATATATATATATATATATATATATATATATATATATATATATATATACATGTATATACATACACGTGTGTATGTATATACATGTATGCATACATAGAGTGACAAAATAAGTAAATAATTAGTTGATATATTTTGTTATTCTGTTCTATTCTTGCTTTAATGGAATAGTTTTTACTGATTTCATCTATAAAAAGGAACAGGACTATGCTATTCTATTACCATGTGTAAAGATATATTTTTTAAAAGAATTCCTTATGTCAATAACTAAACTGTTTGATCTTTACTGGTTTCATGTTAGAAATTGTATTATAAGTTTGAATGGTCTTCAATTCTCTCAAGAAAATGAAAAGAATTAAAATGTATTTGGTTGTCTCAGGTAAAGTATTAATAAGAATGCAAATGACTTTGTTAATGCTGATGTCATTAAATACAGTTAAAAACTATATTTAAAAAAAGGTTTTAAAAAGGTTTCTCGTGCACCTCAGCACTGTACATGGCAGTATCGGTAGATGGTCGGACGCCATGTTTTACAGCATAGAGTTACGGCCCTTTATGATCAGAGTTCAAATCTCGCCGAAGTTAACTTTGCTTTTCATCCTTACGGGGTCGAGAAAATAAAGTACCAGTAATACACTGGGTAATTGCTGGTCTTGTGCCAAACGTAGAAACAATATTATTATACCGCCTGTCTTCCCTAGATGCCCTAAACGTGCTTATTTTGCTTAATGGTTAATCCAGCACAAATGATGCTGTGTATTCCAGTACAGTATCTAGGGCTAATGGCACTATGTTGATATTATATGTATGACTTCGTTAATGTCTGAATAGCGTGGAAGAGATACAACGGTCGGCAGAAAAGTACATAGGCTGACCAAGATACTCTCATGGAATGTCCAAATGAAGTTTATTTTTCAACATAATCACTGGAAAGAAAAACATGCAGTTATTAATAAAAAGAGTTTCACAGCTCTAGCATAACCCCTTCATAGTCAGCCTATGAACTTTTCAGCCGACCCTCATATTGCATTCTTAGAATGTTGTTATATAACCTAAAGCCTTAAAGCAACCTTTGATCAAGCAGACTTATGATTAAAGGACACAACCGAGTTCTTTCAGATATACGGAGAGATAAAGAGAAGGGGGGGGGGTATGTGTGTGTGTGGAGGAGCGTGGCCTAGTGGTAAGGGCGTTGGACTTACGATCATAATGTCCTGGGTTGGGTTGTGTTCTTGAGCAAAACGTTGCTCCAGTATATAACGTTGCTCCAGTATAGTCAGCTGAAAATGTGTACCAACAGCTTGGGAATTAACCTTGCGATGGACTGGTGTCCTGTCCAGGGGGAGGGGGGGTGTCTTGTGCACTCAGTCGCGCCACGAAATAGGGATAAGCACCGGCCGGTCGAGCCATCTGGCTTAAGACAGACTTTAGAAATAGACTTTAAACACAGCCGAGTTCTTTCAGATATAAAGAGAAAGAATGTGTATGTGTGTGTGAGAAAGCGAGAGATTGGGGGGGGGGGGGGTAAAAATCGACTCCACTACTGAACTGGTACTTTAATTTATCGACCTAGGGTGAGATATGCACTCAGAGCGTAGGGGACCAGGCACTTAATCTGACTCCTTAACGACTCTGCCGTGTTTCTCAATTTATATTATCAAACATGTCATTTCCATATAGCGGCGGTGACGTGTGATTTGAACAAGATTTTCCTACTTATTTTTAGCAAGTATATCGACCATATAATGAGTATTGTGGCTGCTTCTCTGGAATATTGTTGGTGTGTTTTTGTTTGGGGAAAACATTATGTATGCAATAAAAACAGCTGTATCAAACATTAATGAAAATAAGCATATGCATAAAACATCAAGAAGAGCACCATTTTATTCAAATTAAATATATTTGTTATTATTATTATTTCTTTTTTTTTTTTTTTTTGCAAACAGTGGGAGTTGACGCATCATAATCTTTTAAGTACTTAGGACCTGAAAAGGACTTAAACCAGCCATGAGTGAAAGCGACTGTAAGGGTTGTAGTTTACTACAAAAATATTGTGTGCCACTTGGTTGTGCAACTGATAGTTTATTATTTGCTGGATTAGCAGTATCGGTAGCACGTCGGACATGCTTTGTGGCATTGAGTCACGACCCCTTTTGCGTTTTGAGTTCAAATCACACCGAGATTAGCTTTGCCTTTCATCCTTACAGGGTCGATAAAATAAAATAGCAGTTAAGACAGTGGTCGATTTAATCGACTTTCCCATCCTCCAAAATGTGCCTAAATCAGAAACCATTATCATTTATTTTAGTATTGGGCGGTGAATTGGCAGTATCGGTAGAGGGTCGGACGCCATGATTTGACGCATAGAGTTACGCCCCTTGCCATTCTGAGTTCAAATCCCGCCGAGGTTAACTTTGCCTTTCATCCTTACGGGGTCGATAAAATAAAGTACCAGTAATGAACTGGGTAATTGCTGGCCTTGTGCCAATAGTAGAAACAATTATCATTTATTTTAGTATTTTTGATCCGTTGATGTGAAATATGTTTTGTGTTCTTTGTGATATTTTATGACCCACTATAGACAGTTAATGGGTCTATACATGACTCATAATTAGTAATAGATCGAATGGATCTTGTGTAAACTAATCATTTTTTTTTTCATATAGCCAAATGTTGTACTTGTCACTGTTCTAGTTATGTTTGTGCGCCATTTTATTTTTCTTCGTTGTCTTTCATATGGATTGTGAATGTTTTGGAGGTGTTGTGTTTAATTCTTTTGTATTCCGTGTATTTGGTATGTTTCTTGTTGAGTGAAAGGTTTGGGTGTAATAGATAATCTTCTCTGATGATACTGGTAGGTGCAAAGCTTCCGTTACAGTTTTGATATTGGAGTGACTTAACCTTTTAGCATTTAAACATGCTATTTTCCTGTCACAATTCTCTCACCCCTTTCTGTTCAAACTGGCCGCTCAGGTATTTTTCACAAAATAAATAATATCAAAATCTCATAGGATGATTATGTTATTTTACTGCGAAAATACAATAGTAAATATAGAGTAATGTAAATGCTTAAATATATATACTGTACATATGTATTATTATTATTAGCTCGTGCTTTTTAGCACCAATACGAGACTAAGAAAGAAATTAAAAACATGATTATACTAACATATTTAGAGTTAATAGAAAATCAGTGTAGTATAACCAAAGTACAAGTATATTGAAACAAATTTTAAATAATCACTGAAATAATTTTTTAAATAACAAAACTTTAAGATTATTCAACAAGTTTCCACATTATTGGAGAGGCTTAAGCCCCTTAATGCTGGAAGGCTTGAGGTCTGAGTTACTTTAAATATACTAGCAGAAAAACCACCCTAGGGTGGTTTTTCTGCTAGCATGTGTAGTGTGTATATTGATATTATACATGTAGATATGATACATCAAATAAAATCGTAATTGACAATATACACAGAAATTGAACGAAGTCTATGTTACACTGTCTTATGTAATCAGTAACGTAATCCATGATACATTTAGGAGAAAATTAGCGACGAAAATATATGCGATATTTTTATAAGTGTTATAATATAACAGCCGCTAACCGGAAGTGCTGACATTTGAAAATCAACAGCCACGAAATTTAGCATATAAATTATGTAATATTCAGTGCCTTTCATCCTTACGGGGTCGATAAAATAAAGTACCAGTAATGTACTGGGTAATTGCTGGCCTTGTGCCAAAAGTAGAAACAATTATCTATTCAAAGTAATCCAACTTATTTTACACTCCTTTCTTTATTGTAGTTAAGATTCCAATACTTACAGTAAGTAAGCTGACAGTTACTTGGCTGAGCAAGGTTTTCTTTGTTTTTTTAAAACATATTGGAGCTGTTTTGTTGATGTTGATACTAGTTTTACAAAATAGCGGTCTCGTTGCCAAGGGGCACTGAATAGCACTGCTTCGCACTCCACCATCACCACCACTTTTCAATGGAGCATACTCTAATTTAAAAACGGAGTTTATGAAAAAAACATTTTGAAATACGTTCCTTGAAGTTTTGGCTTTACTAACTTTTTTCTCAAAATAAGAATAAAAATGAAAAAACGAAGAGAAAAAATTAACCAAGGAAGGTGGTGAAAAACAAAAAAGAGATAAGCCCTAGGGAATTATGCCTACACAGAAAGTTCTGACCCCCCCCCCCCCATCTCCACCCTTCAACACCGAGGCTTTGTGACGGGCCTGTAGGACAGTGTACATGGAATTCTGTTGTAGAAGCCGTCTAGCTTTTGTTTTTGTGTTGGTTGAGTATAGTGTGAATCTACCAGTGTTGTGATTTGGAGAGAAGAATGTATGGTATAGTGATATATGAAGGATGAGGCTTTTAAAAATGTTTGAGAATTATGGATCTCTATGATGCTATTTTATTTGGGAGTTTAACCCTTTTGATACCAGCCCGGCCAAAACTTTAAATGATTCCTATTTAAATTAAAATGTTCCAACATAATTTTATATAAGAACCATATGTTAAGTTATTATCTTGGTAATGAAATAGTCAATAGTTTTAGTAAATCCCTCAAAATACTTCATTAATTGAAATTGAGTGTATTTCATTAAAAATACGGTAGAATCGTTAGATGGCCAGACAAAATGCTTTGCGGCATGTTCCGACTCTTTATGTTCTGAGTTTAAATCTTGCCTGGGTCAATACTGCATTCAAGGTCGATTAAATAAATTACCAATCAAGTACTGGTTCAATTTGATCGACTCCTCCACCACCAAATTACTGGTCTTGTACTTCAACTAGAAATCATAATATATATTAAAATATCGAAGGAACCTCCTTTAAGATACAATTTCGTAGGAGTTAGTTCTCGTTCGACCTCTGTTTTATCACAAAAATCCCAACTCCTCTCTCCACCTTAGTATAATGAAAAATAAAGAGGAATCTCATGTTATTTATCAAATACTCTATCATCTAATATATGTATTTTATTTCAAAATACTCAAATAAATTCCTACATAAAAATAATAAAGAATTTAATATTTACTCAAACACAGAAAAAGAAAGAAATATTGGGAAGGATTATAAATGCTATAAATCAGAGAAAATGGGGGAAAGAGCAAGGATTATTAGGCAACGAAAGAAAAAAGGAATGGAATATGGCAAAGGCAGACAATAGCCAATGACATCCTCTGCAACAGCCTGCCAACCTCGTGGGGGTTCCTTTCTCAGATGAGCTGTTGTCATTCCGATTTTACGGAGGTGGAGGATTGACAGTATCGGTAGAGCTTCGGACATGCTTTACTGCGTATAGTTACGTCCTTTTAAGTTCTGAGTTCAAATCCCACCGAGGTTAACTTTTACCTGCGGGATCAATAAAATAAAGTACCAGACCCGGTGATTTAATCGACTTTCTCTTCCCCAAATTTGTTGGCTTTGTGCCTGAATCAGAAACCATTATCTGGCGTTCGTTTAGAAGCAGAACATTTTTTATGCGAGACGTAATTATTTAAAATTCTTAAAGATACATTATAATTGCAGCTATATATAAATATATATGTAATGTGGGTGATTATAAATATTACCCAATTACAAGTATGAAAATAGCTCAATGTATAACAAGTATAATAAAGAGTCGAAATACAATGTAAATGACAAAGAGTGTTTAAAACATTTAATCATCTATGATCATTTCATCCTAGCACAAGGTCAGAATAATCGGAGTAATTGACAAAGGTCAAACACAAATATAATATCAAAACTTTGTCACAAGAACATTAGGAGGATACAAAATATGGGAGGTTAGATAACATTTATATAAAGTAACTGAGGCGGAAGAAGCATATGAAGAATAGGTGCATATAAATGCAATAAAAATTAGGAGCAGATAAAAGCATTAAAAATTAAAAAACATGCTATTACAGAAAAATTATAAGATATGCTGCTACAGAAAAGTTAAATACAGTGAAAAACATAAAAAAAAATTAATAAAGTTAATAAGAGAAAGCATGCAATTCAAATACAAGTTTAAAATTACATCTCCCAAAACATATAAAAAATATTTTTTGTCTAACCACCCATATTTATCCTCCTAATGTTCTTGTGACAAAGTTTTGATATTATATTTCTGTTTAACTTTTGTAATCTACTCGTATAGGGCAGTGGATTGGCAGTATCGATAGAGGGTCGGACGCCATGCTTTGCAGCAATGACTTACAGCCCTTTATGGTCTGAGTTCAAATCCCGCCGAGGTTAACTTTGCCTTTCATCCTTACGGGGTCGATGAAATAAAGTACCAGTAATACACTGGGATAATTGCTGGCCTTGTGCCAAAAGTAGAAACAATTATGAGACTATAATATTTTACAAACTTTATTTACAACCGACCACAAAAGTTAAGCTGGGTTGACAAGTCAAAGAAGAGAACAAACGAAATTAAGAGTTTTTAAGAAGTAAAGAAAAGGCGCTGTGCCGGGCCAAAGGCGGCCGACAGACCAAAGTGAAAATCTCACCGTTACATGATTGCGTATTCACCCTTCAGAGTCCAAAGCAGCAAGAGAGAGATTTTTGAATCGCCGCGGGAATTTTTCCCTCTGGGTGGAAGTCGAGACACATTCTCCTACGCTGATAGCGATTGGCTGAACTGAGCCAAACAACGTACGGAGAATGTATCCATGAGCCCTCGGAATGTAAGTCACTACAATACCCCCTATCTAGTCTGCAAGGCGATATATAAGATTGAATCTGCAGGGAAAATGCTGAAAGAGCACATAAATGAAAAAATGGAACAAAAGAATGCATGCAATAAGAAAAATGAGGCGTTATGGGCCGTGTTGAGCCGCTGTGTCAAATGACTAGCTGTTTTTCTATTTATGCGTGACCACCCGAGGTCTAACAGAAAACGGATAAAGTTTGACATGGGAAAAGTTGCTGTTATGGTAAGTGTTGTACCAGAGCTGTGGATGAAGCTGTTATGGTCGTTTACCAGTAGCTGTTGTCAATGATGGTGCTTTTCGTCCTTTACCAGAGCTGTATAGCTATTATGGTAAGTGTTATACCAGAGCTGTTATGGTAAATGTTATACCAGAGCTGTATAGAGCGAGCTGTTATGGTAAATGTTGTAGCAGAGCTGGCAAGAAGATGATGGGTAGGCGAGAAATTGTCGGCCTCCCAGATGAATTTCCGGAAGTGCTAGGCAGCCAGGAAAAAATGGCTAGTTGCTTTGAAAAGAAAAAAGCAAGTTGAATCTGTAGGTGGGTAGTAGTTGAAGCGGTAATTCCATAATTCTGGCGAATCCATAGGAGAAATAGTGGAAATGCTGACAGGTCCAGTTCCATTTGTTGTTTTCCCAGTGAATCGGGTAAAGTAACAAGATGGAGGCTGTTACGCTTGAAGATCATCTACTATAGACAACAACATGTTGGTGTGTGACAAAGAAATGTCTGTGCATATGCAGGCATGTAATACAGCAAAGAAAATGTGTGCATGCAGTCATATATACAATGATAGAAGAAAAAAATGAATTTTCATATTATACAGTTTAAAAGAAATAAATGTTCAAACATTGCCTGTAAAAAAAGAAAGAAAGAATTGTTTTTTAACAAAAAGTTCACTTTTTCTTTTCTTTTGGGATAAGAATGTTATCGCTCTTACTAGGAAGCTAGTAGAGTTGTTGTTGTTGCTGCTATCGAAGCGAAGTCACAGTAAATCTTCAGTAGAATCGAAGGCGAACGTTGAAGAGCTTAGAGTCAACAATATGCAAGTCACATCTGACGCCATAGTGTGGTGAGAAAAGCTGTGAGTTCGAATCATGTGGGACGTTAGAAACATCGATGAATCGTGAAGTTTTGCACAGCAGTGAAGATTTGCAAGCGTTGAATTCACAATGCGTTGTTTATGGTTAGTGGTTAACCAATGTTGTCGCTGCTGCTGCTGTTGTTGGTATTGCTATCCGTTGTGGTGGTGGTTGCGGCGGTATAACTACAAAGGTGTCACTATATTGCGTCAGTTGCTGCTGATGGTATTTGTAGAGGAGTACTTGGTGATAGCCATTTTGAAAATATTCTACTCGTGTTGAAATTTTTTGAAATACTGCTAATTTTTTTTTTTTCTTTGAAAGGAATATTTCGTACTTAAATATTCCTCCGTCGGGGGTCACCATTTTAGCAGAAAATAATATTATGCCTACATGGCATAATATTAATAAGAAAGAATATATGTTATTGTTGTTAGAGATTATGAAGCACGTGGTGAAGTGTTTAGTAATGAATGGAAAAATCAAGGCGAAGTCACTGTAAATATTCCGTAGAATGGAAGTTTGGTGAATAATTTGAAAAAGTGAAGTTTTATCATGTCGTAGAAAAAAGGTTGCGTGTTGTTTCCTTTTTTTTTTTTTTAAATCACGTCGGGGTTACCAATTTAACGAGGGGTATTTTTAGTGGTTATTATGATGATAACATGGTTGCTATTTGTTATAGTGAGAAATGTAAGGTTTGTTAAGTGAGAGACAGGCAAAGTTAACTATAAGGTGAATGTTTGTTGAAAAGGTTGTAGTTCATTGTAGGCTTTGTAGAAAAATAATATTATGAGACTATAATATTTTACAAGCTTTATTTACAACCGACCACAAAAGTTAAGCTGGGTTGACAAGTCAAAGAAGAGAACAAATGAAATTAAGAATTTTTAAGAAGTAAAGAAAAGGCGCTGTGCCAGGCCAAAGGTGGCCGACAGGCCAAAGTGAAAATCTCACCGTTACATTATTGCGTGTTCACCCTTCAGAGTCCAAAGCAGCAAGAGAGAGATTTTTGAATCGTCGCGGGAATTTTTCCCTCTGGGTGGAAGTCGAGACACATTCTCCTACGCTGATAGCGATTGGCTGAACTGAGCCAAACAACGTACGGAGAATGTATCCATGAGCCCTCGGAATGCAGGTCACTACAAATGCTTTGATAACATTATAAATAGCTCGCGATTCATTCAGAAAGATATATTCTTTTAATGTTACAATATTAAAGAAAATGTAAAAGAAGGGCTGAACAACCGAGCCAACACCAGAGCAAAAGACAGCAGCGAGGGGTACTGGGCAACCTTTCTAATGATTTTTGAGGCAAGCCAGCACACTCGCAGCGTTGCCTCGGGTGATGGCGAGGCTAGTGCGTTGAAACAACCAAGCGCCCTCGCGAGATTCGCCAGTTACCTCTATTAGGCGAGCTGCCAGTGAAGAGGGGAACCTCGCAGTCAGCGGCCCGACTCCCCCAAAAGTCTCGAAAACCACAGGCTGAAAAATGTAGCTGGCCGATAGATCAGAGTATTTGATGGTCTTACTCCGCTCGGCTGCGGAAGCTGTGGCTCTCGTCCTAACCGCAACATCCAGGATGTGGGAAAGAGCAAAAGAGTCACTAACAGTGACATCCCAGACAAGGCACCTGCCTCTAGGCCAGGAGCACAGGGTTTTTTGCCGTCACTTCTGGACAACCCAGATGGTTCCATTCGTCCGGGCTCTCTTCAGAAAATAGTTATTTGTGGTAATGTAGAAAATAAATACAAAGTATAAATTAATAGAAACAGATTTCACTCCAGGAAAGAAGATACATTTATAGAAAAGCGCCCGGTGGGGTTCGCTAAGAAAACTTTTAAAGGTTTTTACGCATTTTCAACTAATTTGACCTCCGACATGCTATCAATCGACTTCGGGGCCAAAATTAATTGAAAACACACGAACAACAAAATAAAATAAAATTCATAGCGAACCCCAGCGGATGCTTTTCTATAAATTTACCGGAAAAACAAACCAAAGGAAATATATTTTCTACTTATCACTTGTATCCACCGTGACCAGACAGTGGCAAAAAAAAAAAAAAAAAAAATGTTTTAGATCGTTAAAAAAATGTTTTATTTAAACGTTACAAAATTGTTAGTTCAGACTAAATGCTGATTATGGAAAAGGAAGCATAATTTTTTTTAAAAGTGGAAGAGGGTTTAATTTTAATGAACTAAATGGCAGCAGACAATCGGGTTAACTATGGAGTTTTGTAAAGACACTCAGCTCAAGAATACATAAAAAAAAAGACTTCGTGTATCTGTATAAACATTGTGTCTATAAATGTACATAAATAAATACACGATATGACGAGTTAACTAATACGTATTTTCATTATGAAAGTGTAAAGATTATCATTGAATAAAGAAAATGCTACGAAAGCAGGCGTCGTCAGAACGTGGGACAATCAATTTGCATGTATTTGTTACGGCTTTTTACGTTCTGAGTTCAAATCCCATCGAGGTTAAGTTGGCCCTTCATCCTTTTGGGAATCGACTTTCCCTAAACATGACAACACTAATGAGATTTTTAGTTGAAGTATATTTTTAATAAACGTTTAATAAAGTATATTTTTAATAAACTTTTTATTAAAAGTGTGACATTTTTTTTTTTTTACATAACCATTTTTTATAGTGCCATTATTACATAAGTTCATCCCGGTTCACCTAACTGTAAATAGGTACAATAGACTAAGTCTATTTCTAGCATAGTATAATTAAAGTACATTTTATTAGTCTATAGTGCCAAGTTAAAGTCATTCTATGAATGCAATCTAGTAAGCTGACTTAATCATTGTTTAGTCTATTTTCCTTGCTTGCATGGGTTAGATGGGTTGTCACATTCTAAGGCTAGACAGATCATCTGCCCATACGTTCTATTTTTGGTTTGGTTTCTATGGCAGGATGTCCTTCCTGATGCCAATCACTTTACAGCATGTACTGGGAGCATTTATTTTATTGTGGCACCATCATGACCACCTTGCAGGATTGACTGGATGTTCTTTATTGTACCACCAGCCCCCGTACAGGGTGGACTGAGGGCTTTCAGAGTGGGCGGGATGCTTTTCATCATGGTGCCAACATTTCCATTTTACAGGGTGAACTAGGTGCTTTTTATCATGACAGCATCTTATGACTTGTCTTATATATCTATAACCCTCAATTCTGGGTCTAGCCAGATTGCTTAGGGTTGGTGGGCAGTGGGTTGTTGGTATTAACTGTTGTCCTTTAGCTGGAAGTAGATATCTTATATGGGGCACCACTGTCAGTGGGGTCACTGCATCTATAGTCAAATGTAATAAACAACTGAAACATTGGAAATTATAACTAAACAACATTTTTCAACCTGTAGCATTCAGGACTTTCAAGGAAGCTGAGCTGCTGAGATTTTTGTCATTCTTGATGACTCGTGTTAATAAAGTATCAGGTGATGCTTGGCTATTCCAGCACCTTTGCCCCACTTTCACTCATGGCAATGCCATGAGCACTTTGATTTGCCTCAAAATGTTTTAAAGGGTAACATCAGCATTTCCTATTGTAGTGTATACTTGATAGCCACATCTTCTCTTGTATTTTTTTGTGTAATTCTTTCTTCTCTGATGAATTTTTATTGATTTCTTTTTTAGTTTTTGTAAAGTCATATTCATTATATACTTTGTATTTATATGTTTAAAAGTCTATTGAAGCCCACACTCGTCAGGCCTAAGATTATTCTAGTTTAAGTGACTGAGGGTATGAGACTCACCCCTGGACAGGACACTAGTCCAATGCAGAGTTAAACTCCAACTGCTGCTGCTACTGCTGGTGTTAATTTTCAAGTGAATCGACTGAAACAATGTGAAATGAAGTGTTTTACTCAAGAACACAATGTGCAACCCAGTTCAGGAATTGAACCTGTGTCATTATAGTCATAAGTCCAATGTCTTAACCACTTTAACAAAATCTATAATTTGCATTTATAACCTACACAGACAAACCTTTTCATATAATATCCACTAAAATATAGTAATTCATGGAAATAAGCAAATAAGCACAAACCAAAACCACTGCCATTCCTTATTATCAGGGCCTCTGAGAGTGGTGGATTGGCAGTATCGGTAGAGCATTGGCTAACATGTTTGCAGCATGTACTTACGTCCTTTTAAGTTTTGAATTCAAATCCTGCGGAAGTTATCTTTACCTTTCAACCTTACAGGGCCAATAAAATAAAGCACCAGTAACACACTAGAGTTGAGCATGACAATCTCATTAGCATTATGACATGATAAAATTGTGATCTGAGTTCAAATCCCGCCGAGGTTGACTTTGCCTTTCATCCTTACGGGGTCGATAAAATAAAGTACCAGTAATGCACTGGGTAATTGCTGGCCTTGTGCCTAAAGTAGAAACAATTATGACATGATAAAATGCACCAAGTGTATTCTATAAAGTGTTTGGGAATAGGAAGGACATCAAGGGGTAAAAAGCTTGCCACATAAAGGCAGAGAGGACTCTTCAGTTGTGTCAAAGATATGACAACCTCATTAGTGCTGGTGTCATGATAAAATGCATGGTGCACACAGTAGAATGCAGGAACATATGTAAATGAGATGAGGTCCCGGCAATGATCATTCAAACCTTACTGGCAGTGAAAATGGATAGTAAATGATGTTGATGATGATGATGACACACCTCATATCAACATACTTATATATAATCAATAAAACCTAATGCACCCAGTATGCTCTGTAAAATGTTTGGCAATCAAAGATAATACAGGGTACAGAGAACTCTTCAGTCAGGCCTAGTGCATGACAACCTCTCTGGTATTGGTGACATGAAAAAATGTACTCAGTACATTCTGTAAAGTGATTGCCATTAGGAAGGGCATCCAATCATAGACACCATGCTGAAATATGGGGTGTATGAACACAACATTATTATCTGCTCATGTTTTGTCCAGGACCATGACAGCCCATCCAATCCATGTCAGCAGGGAAAACATACATAAAATAACAATGACACTGGTGGGTAGTGTTGGTGATGGTGAGGATGGTTATCGTGTGATAGTGGTGTTAGTGATGATGATAATGGTGTTGGTGATAACTTGAATATCAATGTCATGAAATTGTTGTCATTATTATTAATGTGACAGCAGGTGTTTGGCATAAACTCAGAAGTCAGCGATGCTCAGTCACTGGATGAGTGCATGCATGACAGTTTCATTGCCCTGCGGGCATCACGGACCAGCCCAGCTGACAGCACCTCCATGCCTGTAGAGCTTATCTCGAACTGGCAACACTCACCAGTAGCACTGCCAGGCCAGGAATTTCTGGAAGGGCTTTGGACCAAAAGTCCTGCGGAAGAGAATGGATTTTTGTCGACACCCAGAGTTTCCCCAAGAACATCATTAATTTTACTCATCTCTAACCCTCTATAGAATGCCAAGGTGGAGTTTCCACCAATTGTAGTGCCTGATTGGCTGAGGTCTATGAGTGCTTTAGACATTCTAGCTTCCTGATTAACTTCTTCAAGTTTTACTTAAAGAGGAAGATTGGGGAGGGGGGAAGTTCTGCCTTCCAACTAGATTGTTAAAGGTGGGTGAAAAAGGTGAGCATGGCCTGAGCGAATGGGCCTGCTCTGAGCATGTGCCTATTGATCGAAGAAGGAGACCTGGGAGAAGACTTGCCCTGGTGGTCAGGGTGACTGATTTTTTGTGGGCTTTCTCCACGGGTTGCCTTGGAAGTCTCTCCCCTATTAAAGAATTTTCTTTTGTTCTATTTTTTTTTACATCTTTTGTTTTTGTTTTATGTTTGTTTTTACACACAGAAACCCACATTTCCCCATCCTGTGCTGTCCTTAATGTATTATTTTGTAAAACTTTCGTATTTAATGAAGAAAACGTTATTATTATTTTATTGCACAACATTATTGCTTTACTGAACACAGCTCTGAGCACCTTGGGTATGAGCAGTGTAGTTTATAGTGGTTTCTATTGTATTGATAGTACTTTTCATAATATGTGTGCAGTGCCTTATAGTGCTATCTTTTGTATGTTGTATATATTGGTAAGTTCTGGAGTTTTGGCTATGTCTTTGTCTGTGTGTTTTTTCATCAATCCCAGAGTACCTATTATTATAGGAATTGTTATCATTATTATTATTATCACTTTCTTTTTCTTTTTTATTATCTAGAAACTGGAAATAATGCATCTAAAATTAATTTCATCTCTCCTGGTGATTAGCCTGTGGGCATGTGCACCTGCACAATCCACATACAATGCAGTGTTGGACAGAATTATGCGTCTAGCAGAATTCAGAGATATAGAAGGGAACCCGACATCATATGTTGATGACGACCGTTCAACTATCAGGAAGAACTGGTTAAATTCTCCGTCAGATTCAAATCTAGATTTAAGTTACCGTGATTTCCTTGGTGCAACCAACCAGCGTGATGAGGAATACCTCCCTGAAAATACCCTATGGGGTTATCAGTTTATTTCAGGTAAGAAGAATTCAATCACTTATAGCAAACTAAATAAATGTTGGTTTCTAATTTATGTACAAAACCAGCAGTTTTAAGGTGAGGCATAATAATTACCATATTTCTTATGAAATTTTCATATAATTTTGAAAATATACAAGGATTTAATCATACTAAAATTTTTTTTCAACGCACTCACACGTATGTGTGTGTGTGTATGTATAAGTATATAAATACATTTATATGTATAAGTATATAAATACATTTATATGTATAAGTATATAAATATAAACGCACAAACACAGACACACTTACAAAAATACACACTCACAGACATAGATTCACACAAATACACATACATTCACACAAACACACACATATATTCACATACACACATACATTTACACAAACACACACATACATTCACACACAGCATAGCAAATGGAACACCAACCGCTGTTTTGCTATAATTTTTTCACCATCCCCCTTCCTACACACACATACATTCACACAAACACACATGTACACATTGTGTGATGGACGGAAATGGCTCAAATTTATATAGAGATAACTAATTTTCTCATTACCTGTTTTGATACCAACCTGACCAAAACCAGATCTAGTTATATGAAACAAACCCAAGCATTAAAAAAATCTTTATATAACAACCATATGTTAAATTACTTTCTTAGTAATGAACCGATTAATTATTTTAGTAAATTCCACAAAATTCCACATTTATTAATTGAATTAGAGTGTATTTAATTAGACTTCATGATATAAAACATTTCAATAGTTTCCAATTTCAGTACATGGCCTGCAATTTTAGGGGGAGGAGAAAGTCAATTAAACTGACTTTATTTTATTGATCTTGGATGGTTGAAAGGCTATGTTGACCACAGCAGGATTTGATTTCAGATTATATAGAACTGGAACAAATACTGCAAAGCATTAGTCCAACTCCCTAAGGAATCTTGCCAATCCACTTAATAAATAATAAAATAAGATGCCATGCTTGCCAGATGATCCTGTTAAATTGAATACTAATGAATTGCTGGAGCTGGTGCAGTATTACCCCAGCTTCAGCATTCAGTAATCAGAAGAAGGGAGGTAGGTGTAAAAGCCAAACTCCCTATCTTCAATTTGGTATTCATGCCAATGGTCATAAATCTTGGATAATGTCTGAAAAATACAATTGTGAAAACAAGTGGCCAAAATGGGATTCCTCTGAAGGTTCTTTGGAGTAACATTACTTGATAGAGTGCGTAGCTCGGAGATCAGAGAGTCACTCCAGGTTGAGCCACTATTTCTCTGAATTGAGAGATCACAGCTCCGATATTACAATATTACAGACATGTGGATAGAATGTCTCAGGAAAGAATCGGTGGACAGATTTTACAATCACAACCAACTGGTAGGAGACCCAGGGGCAGATCCAAAGCAAGATGGTTGGATAACATCCATGAGCTTGGCTTGTCTTGCTTGGGGATCCAAACAGATCAGTTGGAGATGGTTGCTTCTGAGAGGACCCACTGGAAGGAGTTTCTGAAGACTCTATGCCTGCAATCCTCTCAGGAATAAGTGGGCTAAGAAGAACAACAAATTTGGTGATGAGAAACATGTTAGTTGTTTTGATATCAAATCACCAGAAACTGGCCATGGTTCAATGAAGCTTTTAATTTTAAAGTGTTTATATTTATCTAAAGTTTTTCTACCACCATACTTTTGTTAAGTTCCAAATACCACCTTAATATCGAGAACATTAATTATATTACTAAATTCTTCAAAATTCTGGGTTATTTACAATTTTTTTTTTTTTTTTTCCAAAATTATTGGCAGTGTCTTTAATAAGAAATATGGTAGCAAAAGAGTTAATAAAATTTATTTGAAGAATGTTTGATGATGCTAGTAGATGCAGGCATGGCTATGTGGTTGAGGAGTTTACTTTACAACCTCATAATTTCAAGTTTACTTACACTGTGTAGTATCTTGGGCAGGTGTCTTCTACCAATTCCTTGAGCAAAATTTTTTAGACAGTAAGTGCAGTAACCCTTCACTGAACTCTCTCTCTCTCTCTCTCTGCCATGTCCAAAATGTTCTGTGACTGGCATAACTAGAATTATGTTTACCTCCTAACTTTCTAAATAATGCATATTTTTAAAATGAAATTTTTCAGAGATACATTTTCGGTGATGTGTATGATATTTAAAAGTAAATAAACAAATTGAACTTATTACGCGGATGACAGGAGCGAATATTGCAAACCTTTCTAGTCGCCGTTCTAACAATTTTGCTACTTCGCTGTCAGTCTAGGCTGTTAATAGCAGTTATTCTGAAATAGGCTTAGTTGGAATTTGAAACTATAACTTTGTCTCGGTTTATTAAGAAGTTCACAATCGTAAACGAAGAACATTTTAGTACACTATATTACATACAATCTTTCTATTAAAAACATTCTTCTCATAATTGCCAACAAATAAATTGTTAGCAGTGAGAAGGTGGAGAACGGTGAAACAAAAAAGAAAAAAGAAATTTGATTGCATTAGTCAAGGGTACATAATTTAAAATATTGGTTGAAATAAAATAATTACTTCCCTTTATTAAACGGGAGGTAATTCAAAATGATATTTTTTTTCTATCGTTGATCAGTGCTTCACGTAGTAATATGAAACTTGCTTAGGTACTGATTATCCTGGAAGTATTAGCAACTGGTGATGTTGATGTTGCTATTACTATTACTATAGCTGTTTGTGATGCTAATGATGATAGAGATGTATCAAGAATGGTGGTTTCTCTATGTGCTAGCCATCCGTCGGGTCTGACGTCGAACGAATAGTTGAGTTGTTTGAGCAATGCAACAGCCAGCTCGTGAAATTAGCGTGCATGTAACTGAGTATTTCACATATACTGGCACCTTTAACGTAGATCTCAGAGAGATTCAGTTTTACACAATGCAAAGGCCCTAGAAATTTATTTGTGCCCTTTGCTAGGCTTTTTAGTTTTATTCCTTTGACAACAATTACTATATTTTTAACAAAATGTATTTTATGTCCTTACTGTGATAATCAGAACAAGTGAAAAAAAGTTAGAGCTATCAAATGATGTGTCCTTAAAGAACTGAGCATCCCTGTAATATTTGGTGTTCTCATATAGTTACATAATCAAAGTGAGACTTATGTATGTTTGTTATACATAAACATATTGTCCACTTCGATACACCTCTATTTTTACAATTATGTATACTTCCGTGTTAGATTTATATATAATGGTCAGAATATTTGCACATTTGATGTGCAATATTAGTGTATGTGAATGACAGATCACAAGAGAGCTGAGAGAAAATTTTAGTTGAATATACTGTACAGGAATAATGATTGCACTGATATGGACATATGATACAAAAGGAGAGCAAGAGTTGTATAAAAAAAAAGCGCCAAATGCTTGAAGTGGAAGATCAAGGAAAACATGGGAGGAAGTTGTAAAGAACGACATCAAGAAACTGAACCCAACAAAATAAATGACACAGGACAGAGCTGATTGATGATATGACATAATATAAAAGATATGCCCAACAGTACAAGAAGTGAGACACTAAAATTGAGAGTAGTGAGAGATCGGAGACTACAGTGTTTGGAAATCGAATGGAGACAATATAGTGTTTAAGGGATCACTTTAGTCTGGCCAGGCGTGTGATGACCTCTTTAGTAGTAGTGCCACAATAAAATACACTCAGTATATCCTGTAAATTGTTAGTGTTGGTGCCTTGATAGAATATACATAGTCAACTGTGTAAGGTGGTTGTGCTGGTATCGCAGAATCAATAAACATTCTAAAGTGGTTATGTTAGGAAGGGCACCCAGCCACAGAAACCATGCCAAATATCTACTGTTTAAGCAATATGAAGTTGCTCTGATATGGTCCCAGACTGTGGCAACCCATCCAACACATGCCAGTGTGGAAAGTGGACGTAAAATGAGGATGGTTAGATTTTTTGGATTTAATACCTGTATGTATAACTTTTCGATTCCAGTTACTTGTGCCAGTCAATATTGATATGTAAAATTAGGGGTTTGCATGTATTTGAAATTTGTTGTTGTATGAGGGGGCCCTCCAAACCTGAAGTGTCCCAGGCCGTCAAGGTCTAGATCCAGCCTTGTACCCATATCTCTGCATGTTGTAAGAGACAACTACAAGGGTTAACACCAGGAAGGGCATCCAGCCATAATAGCTTGAAAAAGGACTTTATGAGGGCCTGTATGGCTAACCCATACTCTAGCCAGAAAAATGGCCTTAAAGCACTTAGCTCTCTCTATCACACCCTAGTAGCTACTCTCTACCCTCTGTGCATCCTGTGATGAGATGTTGATTTCGATTGACAAGTATTCTTTGATTTTTGTATGTGTGTGCGATGTCGGAAGGGCCTTCAAGAGAAACTTTTCAAGGCGGTACATGACTCCTTTGAAGAAGGGAGTTTCTCAAAATGGATGTTGCATGGTTACTGTGAGGCCTTCTTAGCTCTTGGGCCCTGGAACAAAGTACCGACTGGAGCCTCGTCTCATAAGCCATGGGGGTGGGAATGTTGTGGTGGTGATGGTGATGTTATTGTTAGTGGTGGTGGTGTTGGTGTTAAGTGATGGGAACTTATCTCTTGTCTGTTATTTACATGGGAAAAATAGGAGCTGAACATTGGTCGTGACATATTTTTATTATTTTTTCTATTACTATATGTGAACAAATTTATCAATCATTGTGATTAAAGAAACAAATTACGTCAAGGGTTTACAAACTGCAAACTTCCTTAACTACCAGAAGTGTATGCCATTCCCACTTTTTTAGTTTAGTAGGGAAGTCAATTCAGTCAACAGTGAATAATATAGGTAATACATATTTCATATAAACATTTTCGTTTTCATGAGGGATGGGGGTTCAGAACCAACTTTTATGTTAGAATAAAAAAAAAACAGAAAAAGAAAAATATGGAAAATATTTACTTTTTATGTTTTATTTTATTGGATGTGAAGTTTATGTACTGGAATACAAAACAGATGGGCTTGATTTCAGATATTACTATCATAGATAATTGGTTTTACTCAACTAACATATTGAGCAGGAAAGAATTCCACAGAGAAGTAGTAGTAGCAGTAGCAGTAGCAGCAATAGTAGTAGTAGCAGCAGCAGCAGTAGTAGTAGTAGTAGCAGCAGCAGTAGTAGTAGCAGCAGCAGCAGTAGTAGCAGTAGTAATAGCAGCAGCAGTAGTAGTAGTAGTAGTAGTAGTAGTCGTCATCGTCGGAATAAAGACTTGCAAACGAAGCTTGGTATTAGCTAGATGTTCTTCTTAACGCCTACCAATTTACAGAATAAATTTTATCACTGTACCAGCACTAAGAAGGTTGTCCTATCCTTGACAAAACTGAAGAGCCATCACAACCCCTTTTTTGCATGATTTATATGGCTGGATGCCTTTCCTGACACTACAACCCCTTTACAGAGTGTACTGGATGTATTTTATTATGACACCAACATTAGGAAGGTTGTCATGTCCTTTAAACAACTTAAGAGTTGTGTCAGCCCTTTCTATAGAAAGGTTTCTATGGCCGGATGCCCTTCCCAATATCAATCACTTTATAGTGTGTTGTAGCTGTATTTAATATGTTGAAATAGCTTTAGCATGGTACAAGTATGGCCGAGTAGTTAAGGAGTTTGCTTCACAACCATGTGTTTTCAGGTTTACTCCCTTTGTGTGAAACCTTGTGCAAGTGTTTTCTACAATAGCCTTGGGTTGACTAATGCCTTATCGATGAAATTTGGTTGATGAAAACTGTAGGAGCTTGTCTTATGAATATGTGTCCCCCTCTCTTCCACTAACACCTCCCAGCAGCTATCCTTACCATCACTGAACTCCCTTCTTTAAAGACCTTAGATACCTTCACTATTGTACCCTAGTAGCTATTCTTTCTATCCTCTTGTGCACCCCTGCCACTATAACCCCTTAGCTATTTCTCTATTACTACACCCCAACACACTATTGACCCCCTACTACATCCCCTCTTCCCATATCTATCTCTCACCCATTCCCCTTACTCATCACCCTGCCAAATCACTATATTCACCATACACCAATAACTTCATACCTACCTCCCTTCTACAAACCCACATAGCAGAGAGGGCTCTTCATTTGGGACTATATAAGCAACAATCTCTCTAGTGATGGACCCATGAAAATGCACCCTGTACACCATGTAAGGTGGTTGACAACATGAAGAGCACCCTGCTGTAGAAACCATGTCTAAAAGGGTTAAGAGGACCCTTCAGTTGTGCCAATGACACAACCTCTCTATAGTTGATGATCTTTATGATAAATGCACCCAGTACATGTAAAGTGGTTGGTGATAGGAAGGGCATACAGTTGTAGAAAATTTGCCAAACAAAGGGTTGGGAGGACATTCCAGTTGTGTCAAAGACATGACAACCTCTCTAGTGTTAGTGATGGTGCCATGATAAAATCACTTGGTAGAACATGAAACTGTATGTAAGTGAGATGACTGGGAGGCCAGTAGCCCTGCTTCTGTATAGACTTGGTCTATGAAAACCTGTCTAACCCTTGCTAACAAGGAAAGTAGGATGTCAAATGATGATGATGTCTGCATGTATGTCTCAGTCCATTTCTGTGTTTACCAGGCCTATCCAACCCTTGCTAACAAGGAAAGTGGATGTCAAATGATGATGATGTATGAATGTGTCTGAGTATGTGTCTGTGATTACATTTGTGTCTGTCTCTGTTCAACAAAATATTACCAGACTTAAAAGATATGAGTACTTGGGTTGACATGATAGACTAAATACCTTCAAAGAAGTGCTCCAGCACGGCTGCTATCAAATGACTGAAACCAATAGAAAAATATAATGATTGCGAATGTGTGTGTGGTGGTGGGGGTAGTGGGGTGTGTTGAACGGTCAATAGACAGGGTGCCCTCGAAAATATATACACAAATGTATGCATTCTAATAAATATTATGTATACATTTTTTCGGGACACTCTGTATAGGTAAGGATTAATACAATATTCAAATTAGGTAGTACAGATGTATTTATTTTCTTTCTTGATTTTTTTTGAAAATGTTATCATCATCATCATCATCAGCGTTTTACATCCGTTCTTCCACGCTAGCATGGGTTAGACGGGTTGTCCTGTTGTGTGCAGTGTCTGGTTGGCTGACCATGCCTTGCTCATACAGGAACTGATTTGGCTTGATTTCTACAGCTGGATGCCCTTCCTAACACCAACCTCATTTACAGTGAGTGCTGGGTGCTTTTTCGTGGCGCCTACACGTCCACTTTACAGTGTGGGCTGGGTGCTTTTTCGTGGCGCCTACACGTCCACTTTACAGTGTGGGCTGGGTGCTTTTTTGCCGTGGCACCTCCACGACCACCTTGGAGTGGGAGGGTGTGGGGGCATATTGTCTATATGCTTCAGCTTGTAGCCATGGGAGGTCGGGTACTCTGTATTACTGCGTGACGCCAGAGGTCACGGTCGTGTGTCATCGCCTTTGAGAGGTGTAATTGGGTAAGGTCGGCTTTTATCACATCATCCCAGGTCATCTTGGGTCTCCCCACTCCGCGGTTTCCATCGACTTCTAGTGCTCTGCACCTTTTTATGCAGCTGTCATCCTTCATACGCATCACATGTCCATACTAACGCATCCGCCTCTCCTGCACACAGCATTTGATTCCTCTTATGCTCACTCTCTCTCTCAATTCATTTATGCTTTGTCGTTCGCGTATATTACTGTTACACATCCATCGGAGCATGCAGGCTTCGTTTCTCTCTAATCTACGTAAGTCTTCCACCTTCAGCGCCCAGGTCTCACTACCATGTAACATTGCTGTTCGGATACACGCATCATACAGTCTGCATTTCATTTTGAGGGAGAAGCCTTTTGCAGCTAGCAGTGGCAGTTGTTCCCTGAACTTCTTCCATCCCGTTCTTACCCTAGTTATTGTACTTTCTGAACACCCACCTCTGCTGCTAATTCGGTCACCTAGGTAGCAGAAGCTGTCTACTGTCTCTACAGAGCCCTCCCAGAGATTGGTGGTACTTGTTTCCTGTGGCTGTTTGCTGCTTGCTGTCCCAGTACAGCTGCTGCATGTGAAGCCTACATTCTTAATTAAGCTTCCTGAGATCCCACTACATCTCTTGTGTACCCATTGTTTGCATTTGGGGCAGAGAATGGAGTTCCTACCTACACCTTTCCTATATACTGAGCAAGGCCATTTCCCTGAAGGGATCTGGGTTCTGTTTTCTCGTCTACTTACCTTAGTCTACTTACCTTAGTCTTTGTTATGTTGACTTTGAGACCCTTTCTTTCTAGTCCCTGCTTCCAAGTTTGGAATTTCTTCTCTAGTTCTACCATAGATTCAGCTATAAGTGCGAGGTCATCAGCGTACAGGAGTTCCCATGGGCATCCGGTCTTAAACTCCTCCGTTATTGCTTGCAGGACTATGCTGAACAGGAGAGGGCTAAGAACAGAGCCCTGGTGGACACCAACCTGTACGCTAAATTCCTCGCTATACTCATTGCTAATCCTAACTTTTTGACTGCTCCCCTATACATGGCTTGTACAGCTTTCACAAGCCATTCATCTACTCCTAGTTTTCTAAGAGCCCACCAGATTACAGCACGTGGAACTCTGTCAAAGGCTTTCTCGAGATCGACGAATACCAGGTAGAGTGGCTTACTTTTAGCTAGATTTATTAATATATTGTGTATTTATTCCACTAACATGTTGAGTGCTTTATATCAGTTATAACATTTTTAAGCTTGTTGAATCCCAACAAATTAAATATAACCTCTGCATATATATATATATATATATATATATATATATATATATATATATATATATATATATTTATTGGGTGTATTTGTATTTAGAGTGTTTGAAGACATCTATAACTGACTATATGTCACTGCATTGAGTTTGTTGTCAGAGTTGGTGATATGTCACTAGACACATATGTGGTGGGGGAGATCAATAAGTAGATAGGGATAGAAACAATTCTGCTGGAGTATAGGATTAACAGATACTTTATTGTTCTCACGAGGACCCTTTACCAATGCCCTTCTAGTACTTCATCATCATCATCATTATCATCATCATCATTTAATGTCCATTTTCCATGCTAGCATAGGTTAGACGGGCTGTCCCATTTGGGTCAAGTCAGGTCAGGTAACTATCTTGCTCACACAGGACTGTTTCTGGCTAGGTTTCTATGGCTGGATGCCCTTCCTAACGCCAACCACATGTGTATGGATAAACGGTGCTAAGTCAAAATCTGTTCATAATCTTCATGAATATGACTGACATGTGCAGCAAGGGGCTGAAGGAGGTGCCCCCCCCCCCCACTCCCTCGGATGGCTGGTCTCATTTGGGGAAGGGGGGAGTCTAGCTGGATCATTTGGAGACTGTTGTTTCTCTTTGATAGGACCCCCCAGGAAGGCGTGTCTGAGAACTCTGCACTCACACCTCCCCCTCTCTCTCTCTCACTCTCCAGAATAAGTAGGTGAAGACGGAGGAGGAGGAGAAGGAAGAGAAGGAGGAGGAGAAGAAGAAGAAGGAGGTTGAAAAGAAGCAGTTTTCAACATATGCAATACAGGTTTCATTTTTGTTTGTTTTTTATCTAATGGGTGTAGTTCCATTTAGTGTGTTGAAAGCTCTTTAACTACAAACTGTTGTTCAAACCTAGTACGGATTTAATGTTTTTATATCTGGGAACATTGGAATAACAGCTTTCACATATACACTGCTATTGCTTTCCTTAGTGTCACTCAACTGTGAACACATAAGATTTTCTTTCTTTCATTTTTTAAAAAAATTATTTCTTTCAATCATTCTATCTTGATTTTATTTATTTATTTATTTATTTATATTTCAGTACAGAATACAAGATAGATTAGAACAGGTAGAAATATACAGTCAAGGTCAATAATAATAAATAGAATAACTTTGCCATGGATGATAATTTTATTTTATATATTTAGGTAAGGTGAAATGATGGGTGAGGTGGGGTGGGGCAGTGTTGATTGTGTGTGTGAAAGAAGGTGGGGTGGAGTAATGAATTATGAGTTAATTGGTGAAAGTTGATTGGACTTTATTATATATATTATTCTATATATACACAAACACACCTATATCATCATCATCATCATCATCATCATTCTACGTCCATTCTTCCACGCTAGCATGAGTTAGATGGGTTGTCAGGTTATGTGACCATGTCTTGCTTATAAAGAACTGATTTTGGCTTGATTTCTACAGCTGGATGTTCTTCCTAACACCAACCTCATTTACAGTGTGTACTGGGTGCTTTTTTACTGTGGTGCCTACATAACGACTTTAAAGTGTGAACTGGATGTTTTTTGTCATGACACCTCCATGACCACTTTATAGTGTGGACTGGATGTTTTTTGTCGTGACACCTCCATGATCACATTACAGTGTAGACTGGATGCTTTTTGTCGTGACACCTCCACGACCACTTTACAGTGTGGACTGGATGCTTTTTGTCGTGACACCTCCATGACCACTTTACAGTGTGGACTGGATGCTTTTTGTCGTGACACCTCCACGACCACTTTACAGTGTGGACTGGATGCTTTTTGTCGTGACACCTCCACGACCACTTTACAGTGTGGACTGGATGCTTTTTGTCGTGACACCTCCACGACCACTTACAGTGTGGACTGGATGCTTTTTTGTCATGACACCTCCACGACCACTTTATAGTGTGGATGCTTTTTTGTCATGACACCTCCACGACCACTTTATAGTGTGGACTGGATGCTTTTTTGTCATGACACCTCCACGACCACTTTATAGTGTGGACTGGATGCTTTTTTGTCATGACACCTCCACGACCACTTTACATTGTGGTTTGGATGCTTTTTTGTCATGACACCTCCACGACCACTTTACAGTGTGGACTGGATGCTTTTTTGTCATGACACCTCCATGACCACTTTACAGTGTGGATTGGGTGCTTTTTGTCGTGACACCTCCATGACCACTTTACAGTGTGGACTGGATGCTTTTTTGTCATGACACCTCCACGACCACTTTATAGTGTGGACTGGATGCTTTTTTGTCATGACACCTCCACGACCACTTTATAGTGTGGACTGGATGCTTTTTTGTCATGACACCTCCATGACCACTTTACATTGTGGTTTGGATGCTTTTTTGTCATGACACCTCCACGACCACTTTACAGTGTGGACTGGATGCTTTTTGTCGTGACACCTCCACGACCACTTTATAGTGTGGACTGGATGCTTTTTGTTGTGACACCTCCATGACCACTTTACAGTGTGGACTGGATGCTTTTTGTTGTGACACCTACACAACCTCATTACAGTGTGGACTGGGTGCTTTTTGTTGTCACATCTCCAGGACCACTTTGCAGTGGGAGGGGGTGGGGGCATATTGTCTATATGCTTCAGTTTCGGCTTGTATGTATATATTTGCATTTTTTATTTAGATAATTTTTTTTTGTTTAGATAAATTATGTATCAGTTGTATTAGAGCCTCCAGTTTTTGTTGTTATTGTTGTTATTGCTTATAGCCATAGGCAAGTCTGAATTAACAAAATCTATAATCAAATAGTGTAGGGTAAAACATCTTTTAGTGTTTATTCTGATTCTAATATATTCATATTTAAATTAAAAAAACAACCATTGTAATTTTATATAAGAACCTTTTTATTTAATAATACAAATATCAATTTTTAAAATTTTTTGTCTCTCTTTTATGTGTTTATATTTGTGTTTATCAACAACATTATTGACTTTACCTTTCATCCTTACGGGGTCGATAAAATAAAGTACCAGTAATCTACTGGATAATTGCTGGCCTTGTGCCTAAAGTAGAAACAATTATATTTGTAATGTTATTCTGAACAAATTGTGAGCAATTTATAATGTTATTTCCACATTTGTAATGTTATACAGTTGTGAACTACATAAAATTTAACTTTTTCATTTACCCTATTTCTAATGAAAGACCCTACCTATTATTTTGAAAATAATCAAGAATTTGCATGATTTTAGTATAATAATTAACTTCGACATTAAATTATAATCAACATTTTAAAGATAAATATAAACATTTCAAAACAAACAGTTTTGTATCCTAGAACCAAGGGTGGTTTTAGGCGTCTTGGTATCAAAAGGATTAAGCTGGTGTTTGGAACATAACTTAATGAAGGTTCTAACATAAAATTATGATAGAAGGTTTTTAGATAAATATAAAAACTTTAAAAAAACATTTTTGTATCATAGAACCAGGAAGAGTTTCAGGTAGTTTGATGCCAAAAGAGTTATTTGGTGAAAGTTGATGGGAATATCTTTTTTTTTTTATTTACTATGATGGACATATGGTTTGGATGTCTCAGGAAAGAATCTCTGAATTGAGAGATCACAGCTCCGATTCTATGGACATATGGTTTGGATGTCTCAGGAAAGAATCTCTGAATTGAGAGATCACAGCTCCGATTCTATGGACATATGGTTTGGATGTCTCAGGAAAGAATCTCTGAATTGAGAGATCACAGCTCCGATTCTATGGACATATGGTTTGGATGTCTCAGGAAAGAATCTCTGAATTGAGAGATCACAGCTCCGATTCTATGGACATATGGTTAGAATGCCTCAGGAAAAAATCGCTGGACATATTTTACGGGCAAAACCAATTGGCAGGAAACCCAAGGACAGACCATGAGCAAGATGGTTGGATAACATCCATGAGCTTGGCTGGTCTCGCTTGGAGATCCAGTCGGATCAGTTGGAGATTGTTGCTTCTGACAGGACCCACTGGAAGGAGTGTTTGAGGACTCTGCCCCTACAACCCTCTCAGGAATAAGTGGGCAAAGAAGAAGAAGTAGAAGAGAAGAAGATATATCAGTTGTTTATATTCACTAGTTTTTGTTGTTGTTACTATTGTTATTGATTATAGCCGTAGGTTAACCTTGGGTGAGCAAGGCCAATATAAATTGCCTTGTGGTATTTGTTTAGGCTCTAAAGTGTTTGTATTTAATTTAAAAAAAAATTTCTATTGAAATTTTATGTAAGAAACTTACATTTCGTTATGTTCCAAATATCCAGGGTCGATGAAATAAAGTACTAGTCATGCACTGGGGGGTCAATTTAATTGACTTTCTCCTCCACCAAAATTGTCGGCCTTGTACCTAAATCAGAAACCACTGTATTCAGAATTAATTGAAGCATGTGGATAATTTAAAATTTCTAACTGTTTGTGTTTATCTTATTTAACACAGGAGGCTCTGGAGAACAACATTTGACACCCCAAGGAAAGCAAAAGACTACTAAACAAGAAATAAAATCTGATAAGGATTTACCAGCTTACTGTAATCCACCTAACCCTTGCCCAAAAGGATACACAGGTAAGTAAATCCTTTACCTTCAATAATAATGACATTGTCATCATCATCGTTATCATCATTGTTGTTGTCATCATTATCATAATCACCACGATCACCATAATTACTGTCATCTTTACAATTATGATAATGATAATGATCATCATCATCACCATCACTATAATAAACATCATATCATTCTCTTGTTTGTTATAGTAGTATTTTATGGTCTTCAGCATTGCTAATGTTGTCGCTGTTGGTATCAATATTATCATTATAGGGTGGTAGATTAGCAGAATCAATAGAGTGTTGGACACCATGATTTGCAGCATACATTCCGAATTCAAATCCCGCCGAGGTTAGCTTTGCCTTTCATCCTTACGGGGTCGATAAAATAAAGCACCAGTAATGCACTGGGGTCAGTTTCATTGATTTTCCCCTCCTCAAAATTGGAGTTAGTTAACCTTATGATGGATTGATTTCCTATCCAGAGAAGAAGAGAGTGTATGTCTTGTAAACTCAGATGCTTAACACCACATGAATGAAAAGCAGGCTGTATGATGCATGCATACGAACGGCAATGTTGCATGGTAGTGAGACCTGGGTGCTGTGAGCAGAAGACTTGCATAGATTGGAAAGAAATAAAGCTTGCATGCTCCGATGGATGTGTAATAATAATATACTAGAACAGCAAAGTATATATGATCTGAAAGAGAAACTAGGCATAAGAGGAATCAACTGCTGTGTGCAGGAGAGGAGGTTGTGTTGGTATGAACATGTGATACATATAAAGAATGATAGCTGCATAAAAAGGTGCAGAGCAGTAAAAGTCGATGGGAGCCTTAGAATGGGGAGACCCAGGAAGGCTTGGGATAAGGTGATAAAAGCTGACCTTGCCCAATTGCATCTCTCAAAGGTGATGACACAGGACAGATCTCTGGCGTTATGCAGTAATACAGAAGGCCTGACATCCTACAGGCACAGGCTGAAGCTGAAGCATATAGACAGTATGCCCCACCCCACCCTCCCATACATCTCCACGAGGACAGGCCAAAGTATATGCATCCAGTGAAGCCTGAGCCCACACGGTAAAGTGGTCATGTATGTGACATGGCAAAAAGTGCCCAGCCCACACTGTAATGTGATTGTGTAGGTGTCACAACAAAAAGCACCCAGCACTCACTGTAAATGAGGTTGGTGTTAGGAAGGGCATCCAGCTGTAGAAACTAAGCCAAAACTAGTTCTGTATGAGCAGGACATGGACACCTGACCTAGCATTGCCCACAACAGGACAACCCGTCTAACCCATTCGAACATGGAAGAATGGATGTAAAACAGTGATCCAGTCCACACAGCTGGCAAAAATGTGTTGTACCTGTAATTCACAGGGCCAGTCTTGTCACACACTGTGTCCTGTCACAGTGAATGTCCCTGGGAACTATATTAAAGGTACACATATCTATAGAATGCTCAGCCACTTGCACATTAATTTCATGAGCAGGCTGTTCTGTTGGTTGAATTCCTGGGCACTCATCGACTGAATTGATGGAGGTCTGACGACTAAGATACAACATGTCAGTATCCATAGTAATCAAGGCGTGCTCAGTGTATTTTGTTGTTTTTATCACCCTATCAAATCACACCTTACCATACATCCATAACTTCATTTTTATCTCCCTTTTCCTCTCCTCCCTCAACCCTACAGAACAGAGATGACTCTTCTGTTGGAACTATAACTAACAACCTCTCTAGTGTGCCACAAAAATGCACCCAGTACATGCTGTAACCAAAAGGGTTAAGAGGACTCTTCAATTTGCATCAATGGCATGAAAATCTCTCTCATGTTGGTGATCTATGCAATAAACACACCCAGTACATATTGTAAAGTTGTTGGTGATAGAAAGGGCATCCAGCTATAGAAATCTTGCCAAAGAAAAAGAGTTGGGAGGACCCTTCAGTTGTGTCAAAACATAACAATCTCCCCAGTGCCTGTGTCATGATAAAATGCACACTGTAGAGTCTGTGACCATATGTAAGCAAGAATGTGAGCTCCATTCCTGATGGGAATGTCAGTAGATCCGCTTAGTACTGACAAAGTCTGTTTAGACCCATCGACCCATTGCTAGCTGATGTTAAATAATGATGATGATGATGATGACTTTATTATGGCTAAGTAATGAGTCTTGTTACTCAGGAGATTCACCTGTGCATTCACAGAATCATCAGACAACATTGTGAGTACACAGATGAAACTTCAGAGTAACGACACTCATCACAGACATAAAGAATATCTAAACTCTAATTCAGTATTGAGTACTTATTCTCATGGCTTCACAACATCACATGGATATATATATTGATTGAGACTTACCAGTTTAGACCATTATTTACCCGACATCAAAACGTCTCTCTCTCTCTCTCTCACTCTCTCTCTCTCTCTCTATATATATATATATATATATATCATCATCATCATTATCACTTTACATCCATTGTTTCATGCAGCGAGTAAGTTTAAAAATTGATAGAAATGAAGAAAATTTCAAACACAGTAGAATAGCTATGGAAATAGCTTTAGAAAATCAGATAAAATATCTCTACAGATGGAAAAAGTGGCACTCTGTATCACTTAATGGCACAGAGCGCACAGCTGGAATTTGAAAGATACTGAGTTGGATTCTCTGTTGTGGTTGCTGGTCACTTTTTCCATCTGTTGGGGTAATTTTATCCAATTTTCTAAAACTATTATACTGCATTCATCTCTCTCTCACCTCCACTCACTCACATAACTCATCATCATCATTGTTTGACATCCATTTTTACATGCTAGCATGGGTTAGATGGTTTGTCCCATGAGAGACAAGTCAGGTCAGATGACTGTCTCTTACTCATATAGAACTGTTTCTGTCTAGGTTTCTACAGCTGGATGCCCTTCTTAATGCCAACCACATTTACAGTGTGTGCTGGGTGCTTTTTGTCGTAACACCTAAACAACCACTTTATAGTGTGGATATATATTTATATATTCAACAATATTTTAGTTAGGCAGAGAAATGCAGTACTCATGAACCTTGTTATGGAACCTCTGAGACTGTTGGGAAGGAAGGTATTCCCAAACTTGAGACCTGGTTCAAATGCTTGCAATTGAGTGGACTCTGTTATAGCTACCTAACAACCAGGTAGTAGGGTTAAACTGTGTGATGGATTAAGTCTACTACATAATTCTGATAGTATATGATCAAATTATCTGGTAGAGTTTAATGTAGAAACAGACAAAATGGACTTAATTAATTAATTCCGACCTAACCCAATCCTAAGTGATAATTCTGGTACCATGACAAAAAGCACCCAGTCCACTCTGTAAGTGGTAGGGTTGGTGTCACAAAAGAAAGCACCCAGTCCACCTTGTATGATGGTAGTGTTGTTGCCATGAAAAATGCTCCCAGTCTACTATGTAAGGTGGTTGGCATTAGGAAGTGCATCCACATAGCAAACCAAGCCAAAAAAATGGAATTTAGGAACAAGACATCATCATCATCATTATCATTGTTTAACGTCTATCTTCCATGCTAGCATGGGTTAGACGGGTTTGTCCCATTTAGAGGCAAGTTGGGTTGGGTGACCATGTATCGCTCATATAGGACTGTTTCTGGCTGGTTTTCTATGGCTGGATGCCCTTCCTAGCACTAACCACATTTACAGTGTGGGCTGGGTGACCATGTATCACTCATATAGGACTGTTTCTGGCTGGTTTTCTATGGCTGGATGCCCTTCCTAGCACTAACCACATTTACAGTGTGGGTTGGGTGACCATGTATCGCTAATATAGGACTGTTTCTGGCTGGTTTTCTATGGCTGGATGCCCTTCCTAGCACTAACCACATTTACAGTGTGGGCTGGGTGACCATGTATCACTCATATAGGACTGTTTCTGGCTGGTTTTCTATGGCTGGATGCCCTTCCTAGCACTAACCACATTTACAGTGTGGGCTGGGTGACCATGTATCGCTCATATAGGACTGTTTCTGGCTGGTTTTCTATGGCTGGATGCCCTTCCTAGCACTAACCACATTTACAGTGTGGGTTGGGTGACCATGTATCACTCATATAGGACTGTTTCTGGCTGGTTTTCTATGGCTGGATGCCCTTCCTAGCACTAACCACATTTACAGTGTGGGTTGGGTGACCATGTATCGCTAATATAGGACTGTTTCTGGCTGGTTTTCTATGGCTGGATGCCCTTCCTAGCACTAACCACATTTACAGTGTGGGCTGGGTGACCATGTATCACTCATATAGGACTGTTTCTGGCTGGTTTTCTATGGCTGGATGCCCTTCCTAGCACTAACCACATTTACAGTGTGGGCTGGGTGCTTTTTGTATGTATATATATATATATATATATACATAACATGTCATATATATATATAATCTATGCTGGCATGGAAAAAAGATATTAAACAGTGATGATGATCAAGATGATGATCAAGATGATGATAATGATGATGATGATGTTCTTTTTTTGGGGGGGCGGGGCATAATTGGCAACATAGCTCTAAAGCTTAGATTTCATTATCAACATCATCATCATTTTACGTCTGCTGTTCCATGTTTACATGGGAGCTTTGCTAGTGAAGGCACTAACATTTGGTGCTAAATGTTAAGAAATCAATATTTTGGTACATGGAAAATATTTTTATCACTTTGTTCACAGCAACAAATATATGGCACATTAAACAAGTAAGTATCTGTAGCCTCAGGTTGACAAAAAGTTTTGTTAGTGAAATTTGATGGATGGAACATATTTTGAAGCCTGTTAGTGGTTGTACTTTTGTTTTAGAATAGCAAGCATAATCCATTCAACTGGTCCTTAAGTATCTTTAGCAGAGTCCACTTTATTGCAAGTATTTCAATTGAAGATGACTCATTTTTAAAAAATCCTATTTGTCCTGGGGGCACTAGTCACTGCTTTAGAGATAACTCCTTTTTTCTTTTAGTCCCATTTGTCATGGAAGTCCTGAAAATGGATCATGGGAATTGCCCTTTTTTTTTCTAATTAGGACATTTAAAAAAATGCATATAAACCATTTCTTCATTTTTTAATTGTATTTTTTTGCTTTCAATTCAAACCGGTTTATTGTTCAGAGAGAGATGGATGTTTGGAGAAATTTGAAAATTCTGCTAATAACAACCGAAAATATCAAGAATCTCAGAATTGTCCCTGTGATGCTGATCACATGTTCACCTGCCCTGCTGGCAGTAAAGTGATCAATACAAAAAGTCGAAAAGCAACTGCCAGTATTGGATCTGGTGTTGCACATGCTTTGGGTGATCAAGAAAGCAATGAGGTAAGTTTAACCCTTTAGTATTTAAACTGGCCATATCAGGCCAAAAAACTCTCACCTTTTTCTGTTCAAACCGGCCATAACTGGCTGCTCATATTGATGTTAGGGTATTGTTCTCAAAATAAATAATATCAAAATCTCGTAGATTTGATATTATATGAGATAAAGCCTTTACCGTGAAAATATAATAGTATATATAGAGTAATGTAAATGCTAAACTAAGTTTGAAGCTTGTCATGGAGCTTGCAAGGTTAACTCCTGCTTACAATTTTAATGAAAGGTACTGCTTACAATTTTCAAATAATATTGATTTAGTAATTTAATTAACTTTCACATTATTAAGTTGGTGTTTGGAACATAACTTAACAAATGTTCTGACATAGAATTATGGTGGAAGGTTTTTAGATAAATGTAAATATTTAAAAACAAACAATTTTGTATCTTAACCCTTTAGTATTTAAACCAACCATATCTGGCCAGAATTCTCTCATTTCTTTCTGTTTAAACTGGCTGTACCCAGCCACTCATACTGATGTTAAGGTATTATTTTCAAAATAAATAACATCAAAATCTCATAGGTTCGGTATTATGTGAGATAAAGCCTTTACCATGAAAATACAATAGTATATATAGAGTAATGTAAATATTAAAGGGTTAAACCGAGGAGTGGTTTCACATGGATCAGTATTAAAAGGTTAAAATGGTGAGTTGTTGTGTACATAGAATACATTCTACAATATTCCAAACATTCTTTCAAGAAGTTTATTTTCTATTGGCAAATTTCAGAAACGTCAGTCAGTAGTTGCGAAGAAATCTCCTTTACCACTTAGTCCTTACCAGGTAATTAACAATCTTCATTTAATTATATTTTATTACATTTTATTGATGCAGCATGGTCGAATGGTTATGAAGTTTGCTTTGTAATCATGTCGTGGGTTCAATTGTGAGGCACCTTTGGCAAGTGTCATTAAACTACAGCTTCAAGTTGACTCAAGTTGTGTGAGAGAAATTGCTTAGCTGAAAAATATTTGGAAGCCCATTGGATGGACTGTCTGCTATTCAAAACTCTACACAGTTTCATACTGAATCTCCCTGAGAATTATGTTAATGATACACATATCTCTGAAATACTCAGCCACTTACACTATAATACAAGATGGACTGTAACAATAATTAAAAAAGCCAACTAACATTTCACACACTCTGTGTAATGCTGAATCTCCCTGGGAATTACGATTAGTGTACATATGCATGTATGCTTATAGGTAGGCTTATTCTTACTAGAAAATATCACAGTAATATCACTGTAAATGTATCAAGGTTTTCAACTATATTGAAAGTAATGAGTGAAAGTATATAACATTCAGCTAATATTGGCCATACTGAAATATATTGGATCCATCTGTTCCGATAACATTCCAGTTATTTGAACAAAGGAACAGCCTGTTTATGAATTTAATGTATATGTGGCTGAGCATGAGATTTGCCATCCTTTTCCCTTTTTCTCATACATGTGTGGCACAAACATGACCTTTTAGTCTTTTGCTAAGGACATAGATTCCTATCTGTTTATGATGCAGCAAAAGAAAAGGCCATGCTCACACAATATATGTGTAAGTTGTTTAGATCAAGTGATGCCTGTGCTTGAAGCTTTTTTAAGTGGAAAAAGGCCTTATACTAGACCAATCCACTCCCTGAATAAGGGTGACAGGTATACAAAGAGAAGAACAGGTCAACATCATTGACTGCCATCATCACAGGTTTTACATCAGTTTTTCCTTCTCCTAGAATGATATCCTAACAATAACTAAGGTACTCTCACTCCTAGTAGGGTAACCACATGCTTGGGCATCAAAGTGAGTATTTCCATGTCCACTCACATACATACATGCATACACACTCACACGTGTATATATGTGTGTGTGAATATAATATATATATATATATATCCACAGACGCACATACACACATATATTTACACATGCACATGTACATACATCTGTCCACACTTACATACATACATATGTACATACATACATATATATATGTACATACATACATGGTCACAAAACATAGTGGCCATAGAAATGGATCCAGAAGTTTCTCCCATCTTTTCTTTGCCAATTATCTGAAATTTTATGAGACAAATATCAACTATGTAAAAAACCACAATTGGATATCATTACCCAATTTTCTACTGACATTGGAAAGAAATTTAGTGAGTTGTCCCCAACCTCTGAAAACCTAAAAACGAACGGCTTGAGGGTACAACCTTTGCAGTCAGGTGACAATTATAGGTATTTGGGCAGGATGAGAATGTAAAAAATGATGATGATTCAGTATGACACTGTGTATGTCAAGGCTTGGTTTTTGAATAAGGAGAATATGATCATCAAAACTATCAGTGTACAACAAGTACATTGCCCATAATACTTTTGCTGCATCCATCCTAACTCCAACATATGGCCTGCTGAATAGATTATTGTAAGAACTAAGTGAGATGGATGTAAGAACTGGCAAGCTGCTCAGTGTTACTGGAAACTTTAACATCAATGGTGATGTGAATAGGCTACACTTCTCACTCAAGGAAGGTGACCTGGGTCTAAAATCCATATTAACATCACACGAGACCTTGATAAGAATACTGAAGCAGCATATCCAACAGAATTAGGGTAGCAACTAATTTAGAAAAGAAATATGAAATAAAACCTGATACAAATCTCTCTCCCAGGAACATTGGAAGATCCTATTCAATGCTCGAACAAAATTAAAAAAAGGATCAATCCATTGAGAATGTTTTACATGGGTACTTAAGAAGAAAAACGCAGAGCATAGAGGGGGCTATACCATACTAAAAGCCTGACATAGTGTTTTGACAAGTTCATAACATTCCACCTTGAAGGATATCCCTATGCAATCCAGGAACAAGAAATCCCCAGCAAGTACCTACTGCACAAAAGAGGAAGGTCATCAGTTGATAATAAATATAAGCTGTGCAAAGCAGATTGAAGATGTTAGCCACATTGTTGCCAAGTGTGAAAGAATGTCATCTCTATACTACCTCTCCATGAGGCATGATGTGATAGCTAGAACGATATGGAATGCGTTACGGAAAACAAAAATCAAATCAAATATGGTTGAGACTGATGGTTCAAAGTAATACTAATGAAACCTAAAAATAAAGACTGCCACTAAATTAAAACACAACTGGTCTGATATTGTTGTTTGAGACCAGATATTAAAAACATGCTCTGTTGAAGAAGTCAGCTGCTCTCTTGATGTCAATGTGGTAAGAAAATGCAAGGGAAGGAGGATATCTACGGACTATTGATGATGAGTTTGCAGGTTCAGTATCCAAGATACACATTCAAGTTCATACTCATTATTATTGGAACTACAAGGGCAGTGGATTGGCAGTATCAGTAGAGGGTCGGACGTCATGCTTTGCAGCATAGAGTTACGCCCCTTTACGATCTGAGTTCAAATCCCACCTAGGTTAACTTTGCCTTTCATCCTTATGGGGTCGATAAAATAAAGTACCAGTAATGCACTGGGATAATTGCTGGCCTTGTGCCAAAAGTAGAAACAATTATTATTGAAACTACAGGTATTATACCAGCTTGCCTGGAGCAAAGTATAACTGGATTTGGATTTGTAGAGAAAGAATGTAGCCCCTTAATTCACGGGTTACAAATGGCCGCAATATCTGAAACCTTAAAAATGTATAAAACATTCCTACGATTCAAATTTATTAATGCTTACACAATAGACGATGACTATTTCCTTTAAAACCATGCCACCAGGAAGTTGGCCGGTCAAACATAAACTCAAAATTAAGAGAAGAGTATACATACATAATACATACATACGTACATACATACATACATACACACTACATACATATGTACATACATACATACAAACATACATATGTACATGCATACGTACATACATACATATATACATACATAAATATATCATAGATATTTACATACATACTTATATCAGACATATCTACATGCATGATTACATTCATTGGAAGGATTGTCCTGACATTGTTTTTCTGGAATAGGGAACAAAAATAATAATCAGCTGACCAGTGCATGTGAATGTTTCCTTTAAATTTCTCATTTTAACAGAAAATGTCTGTTAAAGTACTCTGAGCCTTACAGCCTGTGTATCCTGGTTGTAAATTCCCATTTGTATCTATTGTCAAAAGTGAAGCTATACAATGGCAAATTTTGCATAAACATCTAAAAATGCTGGGAGCTTCCCACAAAACACCCCCTACCCATAACAAACCTAGCTGACTCACATCCTTCTCTAAGTCCAGTGAATTGTAAAACATTCCTAAGATTCTAAATTTGATTTTCCTAAAAAAATTAAGGCAAACTTGGGTGATTTCTAGCTGATAAAGCTGTACTGAATGTAAGTAACGCTATACTGAATGCTGTTGTTCTAGTTGGTATTACTTGCTATCTGGACAGATACTTACAGACAGACACGTTTCCGTTTGGTGAGCTTATATGCCCCATTAGTTTACTAAAAAATATGGGGAAATATTCTAATTCAATTTCAATTTTGAAATTCCGCTCACTATTTTCTAATCTTTCCTCATAATTTACTATGTTTTTCATTATATTTGTTTTTTATTTCAGGATGATTTCATTGATGATGGGAACAATATGAATGAAGTATCTCTTAAAAGAATAGCGAAGAAGGCCCCATATATCTAAAGCACCAAAAAAAAAAACAGACAATCATATAATCAAGAAATCAAAATGGAAAAATTCCTTGATGGAGATATATTTAACTTGAAAAATTAACAGAAAAATTAACAAAAGTATTCCACTGCTGTAATTTATTCTTCTTATTCTTATATAACCACTGTTATATATTTTTTGGCAGATTTTAACGGACGTTGTTATTGTTGTTGTTTTTTTTTTGTTTTTTTTCTTTATGTTTATAGTTTCATTTGTTAATAATTCAGTTTACATATTTGATATTATAGGACTTTTGTGAATTTTAGGAGGATCATTTTTGCAACTTAAAAAATACAAACATACTGATTGTAGTCAACTTCTTTATTTGTCTGTTCAGTTCTTTATTGTTAAAAATGTTTTTTGTCACACTACTGTGGCCTTATCAATGATCTGTCATTAATAAGGTTGCAGTATTGTCATGAACAAAAATTTGTTACATATTAATTAGTTAATTAAAGACATAAAGAAGTTGACTTCAACCAATGCTTGTGTTTTTATTTTGAAAAATAACCCTTCCAAAGTACAGCAATATTGGTTATAACATATGGTTTCAAATAAAAAAAATCTTTAAAGAAACACAAAATACAAAAACAACTTTTGTGAAATTTCAAAGAAATTCTATTTAATGAAATAAATATTTAATTCTCTTCCAGCTCCCTATTTTTCTTTATTTTTCAAAATTTGATCTAATTCTTTTATTAAATTGCATTTTACAATTTGTCAACAATTTTACAATTGTTGTTGGTTTCAGTTTTCTAATGGACAACTCACTGGATTACTGTATTTCATTATGTCATAGGTTTGATCCCATGGCATGGCATCTTAGGCAAGTGTTATTTACATAGCCCACGGTTGATCTAAGTCTTGTGACAAACATTGTGTAGACAGAAACTGTTTAGAAGCCTATCAGATAGACTGTAACTGGATTTCAATGGGCTAGCCTTGTCACATTGGATCTTCCTGAGAATTTCATTAAGAGCATGTGTAATTGGAGAATCTTCAGTTACTTGTATGTTAATTTAGTAGCAGGATGATGCTTTGATCAAACAACTGGAACACTTATCGTGAAAACCAAAGGAGGGCAATTCCATTCATATTTATCATAGTAAGATTTGACAAATGAAAGTCTGTAACTTAGTGCAAAGGACAATGTTTGAAGAGAACCAACTTTTTGTTGATTATTTTTCATTCTTTGCCAATATACAATGACAAATGATATACTCCTACAGACACATTACAGCCTCCCTAGTGCTGGTGCAATGATACATTGTACCCAGTACACTCTGTTATGTGAGTTGATGTAAGGAAAGACATCCAGCTGTGTCAAAAATGAAATGTATGAGTGAAATGTGGTCCTGGAATCCAGCTATGAGGACAAAAACATATAATAAAAATTGGCTAAGATTGTGATGACCTGTGCAAGCAATGCCAGCATGGAAATAATATATATATATATAAATATATATATATATATCATCATCATCATCACCATTTTACGTCCGTTCTTCCACGCTAGCATGGGCTAGACGGCTTGTCCTGTTGTGGGCAGTGTCCGGTTGGCTGACCTTGTCTTGCTCATATGGGAACTGATTCTGGCTTGATTTCTACAGCTGGATGCCCTTCCTAACACCAACCTCATTTACAGTGAGTGCTGGGTGCTTTTTTCCGTGGCGTCTACACGTCCACTTTACAGTGTGACTAGGTGCTTTTTTGCCGTGGCACCTCCACAACCACTTTGCAGTGGAATGATATGGACCCCAGTCTCTATCATCTCATTTCTCCAGCTGAGTAAACTGGAGCAATGTGAAATAAAGTGTCTTGCTCAAGGACACAACACATCACCCGGTCTGAGAATTGAACTCACAACCTTTCGATTGTAAGGCCAATGCTCTAACTACTAAGCCATGTGCCTCCATATATATACAGGGTGCGGACGATATTTGTTCACAAGATTACTGTCTAGGAAAAAATAACACAGTAGTTTTATTTTTTAAGATATATTTATCAAACTTGGGTCAGTTTGTCTTGATGACGTGTTCTTTCGGTCTCACTTGATAAAGCCGCCATTGGCTTTGATGACGGCCTCAAGGCGGCCTCGGAACCAGCTACAGGCCTTCGTCACTGTCCCCCGACTTAGGCCCCTAAAGGCACTTGTGATCCTGGCCTTCAGATCGTCTTTCGTATTGCAGCTAGATCTCGTTCCACTGCGCCCACACAAAGAAGTCGAGGGGGTTGCAGTCAAGCAAGCTGGGAGGCCAAATGTCAGGTGAAAAGTGGTCGATGAAGTTCTCTGATAGCCAGGCTTGGGTCTTTCGGCTGGTATGGCAGGGCGCTGAGTCTTGCTGCCACACATACGTCCTACCTGCAGCTACCTGGTCGATGCAGGGCTTTACTACCTCACTGAGAATGCGGATGTAGCCATCGGTGTTCAGCTTGAGGCCCTCAGGGAAGAAGTGAGGTGGCATGACGTCACCTTGACTGCTGACGACACCTAAGACCAATGTTGTCACTGGAAACTTTGTCTGCATGACTCTGGGCACGTCTTTGGATGAGACAGCGAGCCACCTGTTGTTCTGGGAGATGATCTTCTGGTCTTGGCAGAAGTTTTTCTCGTCGGAGAAAAACCAGAGCATCTGGCTCCAGTGGGTGTTTCAACTTGTTGATCAGCTTCTTTGCGTGCTTCAGTCGCTTTTCTTGCATCGCCTTTGACAGAAATTGTCCTTTCCTCATCTTGTATGAAACGTAGCGAATGTCTTCATGTACCACTAGCCTAATGAGCTTTTCATCCACGCCTTTCTCCCTTGCAATGGCACGCATCGACTTGCTAGGTTCATTGTTGATGATATCCTGAACTTCAGCGACAAACTCAGGCGTTCTGAAGGCGTCAGATCGTCGATCATGTGTTTTCCTCTCTGATGTTGCTTCGTAGTCGAATCCTGAATCTTCCAATTCCTTTCTGACCTTTTCCACCATTCTGCTGTTGACGCCGAGAAAGTCTGAAATTTCCTTATTTATCCTCCCGGTGCGGATTCCAAGAAGAACTCCGTGTTTCTTCCACAAATTTGGAGGTTCAAAATTATTCATAATCAATTATTCTGAAAATAAATAATGGAAATATAGTCACTGTTTTTATGAAGACAAGAGCGACAACGGAAGTAAAAGAAATTTGCATAAAATTAGCAGTTGAAAATTGCGAACAAATATTGTCCACACCCTGTATATATATATATATATAAATATGTTGTTTCCTTGAGCAAGACACTTTATTTCACATTGCTCCAGTTTACTCAGCAACCGGTCTAACCCATGCTAGCGTGGAAGAACGGACGTAAAAAGGTGACGATGATGATGATGATGATGATATATATCATCATCATTATCATCATCATCATCATTTTACGTCCGCTTTTCCCTGCTTGCAAGGGTTGGACGGGTTCTATTCAGCATCTCTCCACTCGTCACGGTCCTTTGTCATCTCCTCAGTCAGTTTCAGTGATCCGAGGTCTGCTCTCACCACCTCCGCCCATGTTTTTTGAGGTCTACCTCTACTGCGTCTTTCTTCTACTCGGACTTCCTGGCACTTCTTCACCCATCGGTCATCCTCCATGCGCATCACATGTCCATACCATCTCAGCCTTCTCTCCTGCACACCACAACTTATCCCTCTTATACCCAGTTTCTCTCTCAACTCATCCATGCTTGGTCGCTCACGTACATTGACATTGCACATTCAACGCTTGTTTCATTTCTCTCCAGTCGTCGCATATCTTCTGCAGTAGCTGCCCATGTCTCACTACCATGCAGTATAGCGCATCTCACACAGGCATCATATAACTGTCCTTTCGTATGCAGGGAGAAACCCTTCTTTGTCAACAGAGGGAGCAGCTCCCTAAACTTCTTCCAACCCATCCTTATTCTAGATACTATGGCCTCGGAACCCCCTCTCATGCTAATCTGATCACCTAGGTACCGGAAGCTATCAACCACTTCTATAGAACCCACCTGCATTAGAAAAATGAGTCTATCACATCGATTACTACTGCCAACTTTCCCTGCATACGTAGTTTTCCCTACCTGTTAGTTTGCCTGCTATCCCACTACATCTCTTGTGTACCCAAGATCTGCATTGTGTACATTTTATGGAATTTATGCCAGTTCCTTTTCTGCATATCGAACATGGCCATTTCCCTGATGGAATCAGAGTACTGTCCTCTCTTCTACATAGCAATGCTTTTGTTTTAGCTATGTTCACTCTCAGTCCTCTTGATTCCAACTACTGTTTCCATAGCCAGAATTTATTCTCTAGCTCCTCTACTGATTCTGCTATAAGAATCAGATCATCAAAATAGAGAAGTTCCCATGGGCATCCAGTCTTAAACTCCTCCGTTATGGCTTGGAGGACTATAATGAACAAGAGTGGGCTGAGGACCGAACCTTGATGTACTCCTACTTGTATCTGGAATCCCTCACTAAACTCCATTCCTATTCTCACTTTACTGACAGCATCCCTGTACATAGCTTGCAGTGATTTCACAAGCCTTTCCTCTACCCCTAGTTTCCTTAGGGACCACCAGATGACAGATCTGGGTACCCTATCAAAGGCCTTCTCTAGGTCAACAAAAGCTAAGTATAGTGGCTTATTCTTCTCTAAGAACTTCTCTTGTAGTTGCCTCACTAAGAAGAGGGCATCTGTTGTACTTTTCCCAGGCACAAAACCAAACTGCATCTCATCTAAATTGACCCTTTCTCTAATTAGTTGCGCTAATATTCTCTCTCCCGCTTTCATAACCTGATCCATCAGGTTTATGCCCCTATAATTGCTCCTCTCCAGAGCATCCCCTTTACCTTTGTAGCAATTTATGAGAAAACTGCTGCACCAGTCTTTGGGTATGACACCACCATATATAACTTGATTGATGATGAATGCAACCAGTTTAATGCCTACTTCACCTGATGCCTTCAGCATCTCGGCAACTATCCCCGATGGTCCAGCAGCCTTACCATTTTTCATTTCCTTAATTGCCTCTTGTACCCTATATTCGTCAATCTCAAAAGCTGGTCCCTCTGTTGGGTCTACTGGGGGTAATTTCTCTCTTTCCCATTTGTTCTCTACATTCATCGGTCTCTCATAGTGACATTTCCAGGCCTCCTTCTTTTGATCATTCATGACACTAAGTACACCGGCATTATTCCGGACACACTTATCTCCAACAACATCCTGATTTGCACTGACACACTGCCTTGCAATGTCTCTGATCTTCCCGTCGCAGAACATTGGCAAACCTCCTACTCTCAGCCTCCCTGCGTGTTAAGTACACCTGATGTCTAGTTTCTCTCTTAGCAGCTGTGTATCTGTCTCTACTACCACCATTTTTCCAAGCCTTCCATGCCAGTCTTTTGTCTCTACCGTGCTGTTCCACCACCAGGTGACTCTTTGTCTGGTTGAAGCTCTGCTCTAGCCACAAGTTTCTTCAGTAACCTGTAGTAAGTTGTCACACAAGAAATTCCAGTTATCATCTATGTCATGCAACTCTAAATCGTCTTCTTTTTCGTTGTATGCATCTTGAAGGGCTTTGCTAAATTTATATTTTAATGAAAGGTCTTTTAGCTTCCAGACCTTTTTTTTCCACACCTTCATGAATGTCTCATTCTTTCTCTTGCTTACTGAGATGTCACTAACGACTAACCTATGCTGTGGGGGTACAATCTTCCCCAGGGTAAGCCTTAGTATTTGACACCATCTGTCTGTCTCGTTGTCTAACTAGCAGGAAGTCAATCTGGCTTATGTGCTCACCTGATTTGTAGGTTATTAGGTGGTTGGTAGGCTTCTGGAAGTTAGTGTTGCAAATGGTTAGTGCATTTGCATCACAAAATTCACGAAGCGTCTCCTTCTTCAATTCTTGAGCCGTAACCGTGCCCACCATGTACCCCAGTGTATCCATCCTGGAGCTGTCCAACATGTCCATTGAAGTCCCCTGCTAGCATAACGATGTCTCTATCCTCTGTCATTGAGGCTGTCTGTAAAAGTTGCTTGTAAAAGCAATCTTTCTCATCTTTACCTAGGCCAACCTGGGGAGCATAGGCAGAGATGATTGTCAGTAGTCTCTTGCCTACAACTAATCTAAGCTTAATTATTCTATCACTAACTCTAACTACCTCTATTTTCTTATTGATCCATCTCTCAGCCAGTAATATGCCCACCCCCACCTAACCCATTCTCACACATGGCCTCACTAGCCACCCCACTACCATGCGCAGCCCTAACACGGTTAGTGTTATTGCTGTTAACACAGTTCTTTTTGTGCGATTGCTTGATGATAGTCAGGGGGTTCTCGCACATGGCTGCACCAGCCACCCCACTACTCTGCACAGCCCTAACATAGTTAGTGTTATTGCTGTTGACGCAGTTGCTGCAATTCTTATTTTTGTGCTCATAATTTTGGCATTTATTATACTGGTTGGATGCCCTTCCTAACACCAGCACCACTTTTCAGCATGGACTGGGTGCTTTTATTCGTGCCACCAGCACTAGAGACATTGTCTTAGTGGACTCAGGGTCCCTCTTTACCCCTCCATTTTACAGCATGGACTGGGTGCTTTTATTCGTGCCACCAGCAGTAGAGAGGTCATCTTACTGGACTCAGGGGCCCTTACCACCCCTCCATTTTACAGCATGGACAGGGTGCTTTTATTCATGCCACCAGCATTAGAGAGGTCATCTTACTGGACTCAGGGGCCCTATCCACCCCTCCATTTTACAGCACGGACTGAGTGTTTTTATTCGTGCCACCAGCCCTAGGGAAGTTGTCCTACTGGACTTGGGGAACTTCTCTACCCCACACCAATTTATTCGGAGTGGTAACTCTCCTAGACGAGTTGCCTAATTGCGGTTTATGGAGCCTCCGTCCGCCCCTTGTCTGTTCTATGATATATTCACGAGGGAATGGTTATCATACAGCGTCGGACATGTATACCGAATGTGTTGGAGGTGCAGTGGGTGGGTGGGAAGTGAGAACCGTTGCCAGTCACATACACACAAATATAAATAACAAATATACAGCCATCTTTACGGACACTTTTCGTACAAACTGTTGTTACACATACTATTTGAACATAATTTGTAGATAAGAAGAAATAAAATGACACCTATCTTTATAAATCCATACAGTGTAATAATCATGGCATGCAGCACGTTTAGAGATATAACGGAAATCTGCATGTTTAGAGATATAACGTAATGGCTGATACATAGAATTTTTAAACACAGTTGCCAGTCACATACACACAAATATAAATAACAAATATACAGCCATCTTTACGGAAAATGAGAGCGTAACGGCTTCCACTCTTCATACAAACTGTTATTACAAATACTATTTGAACATAATTGTAGATATATATATATATATATATAGTAATAATTGTTTCTACTTTAGGCACAAGGCCAGCAATTACCCAGTGCATTACTGGTACTTTATTTTATCGACCCCGTAAGGATGAAAGGCAAAGTCAACCTCGGCGGGATTTGAACTCAGATCGTAAAGGGACGTAACTATGCTGGAAAGCATGGCGTCCGACCCTCTACCGATACTGCCAATCCACAGTAATAATGATAATAAATGTGAAGACTAAAATCCAAAGAGGGCTCGATAAGGATAAATATATATCAAATATATAAGAACCCTAGCAAATATTTATTAAAATACCAGATTAAAGTTTAAGCAAAGAATCGCTGCTTTCACCCTTAACGGGATCTTCTGATATATATATAGAGGCAGTTACAGGAAAAGTACATAGCTAAAAGTAAGCCACTCTACCTGGCATTCGTCGATCTCGAGAAAGCCTTTGACAGAGTTCCACGTGCTGTAATCTGGTGGGTTCTTAAAAAACTAGGAGTAGATGAATGGCTTGTGAAAGCTGTACAAGCCATGTATAGGAGAGCAGTCAGCAAAGTTAGGATTAGCAATGAGTATACCGAGGAATTTAGCGTACAGGTTGGGGTCCACCAGGGCTCTGTTCTTAGCCCTCTCCTGTTCATCATAGTACTGCAGGCAATAACAGAGGAGTTTAAGACCGGATGCCCATGGGAACTCCTGTATGCTGATGACCTCGCACTTATAGCTGAATCTATGGTAGAACTAGAGAAGAAATTTCAAACTTAGAAGCAGGGACTAGAAAGAAAGGGTCTCAAAGTCAACATGACAAAGACTAAGGTCCTTGTAAGTAGACGAGAAAACAGAACCCAGATCCCCTCAGGGAAATGGCTTTGCTCCGTATGTAGGAAAGGTGTAGGTAGGAACTCCATTCTCTGCCCCAAATGCAAACAATGGGTACACAAGAGATGTAGCGGGATCTCAGGAAGCTTAATTAAGAATGTAGGCTTCACATGCAGCAGCTGTACTGGGACAGCAAGCAGCAAACAGCCACAGGAAACAAGTACCACCAATCTCTGGGAGGGCTCTGTAGAAACAGTAGACAACTTCTGCTACCTAGGTGACCGAATTAGCAGCGGAGGTGGGTGTTCAGAAAGTATAATAACTAGGGTAAGAACGGGATGGAAGAAGTTTAGGGGACTACTACCACTGCTAGCTGCAAAAGGCAGACTGTATGATGCGTGTATCCGAACAGCAATGTTACATGGTAGTGAGACCTGGGCGCTGAAGGTGGAAGACTTACGTAGATTAGAGAGAAACGAAGCCTGCATGCTCCGATGGATGTGTAATAGTAATATACGCGAACGACAAAGCATAAATGAATTGAAAGAGAGACTGAGCATAAGGGGAATCAAATGCTGTGTGCAGAGAGGTGGTATGGATATGTGATGCGTATGAAGGATGACAGCTGCATAAAAAGGTGCAGAGCACTAGAAGTCAATGGAAACCGCGGAGTGGGAAGACCCAAGAAGACATGGGATGAGGTGATAAAAACTGACTACCCAATTACACCTCTCAAAAAAGCACCCAGCACTCACTGTAAATGAGTTTTGTGTTAGGAAGGGCATCCAGCTGTAGAAATCAAGCCAGAATTAGTTCCCGTCCCACCCTTGCAAGCAGGGAAAAGTGGACGTAAAATGAAATGATGATATATATATATATACCCTTGCAAGCAGGGAAAAGTGGATGTAAAATGATGATGATGATGATGATGATATATATATATATATATGATGGAGGCACATGGCGTAGTGTTTAGAGCATTGGCCTTGTAATCGAAAGGTTGTGAGTTCAATTCTCAGACTGGGTGATGTGTTGTTTCCTTGAGCAAGACACTTTATTTCACATTGCTCCAATTTACTCAGCTGTTGATATGAGATGATAGGGACTGGAGTCCCTATCATTCCACTGCAAAGTGGTCGTGGAGGTGCTATGGCAAAAAAGCACCCAGCACTCACTGTAAATGAGGTTGGTGTTAGGAAGGGCATCCAGCTGTAGAAATCAAGCCAGAATCAGTTCCCGTCCCACCCTTGCAAGCAGGGAAAAGTGGACGTAAAATGATGATGATGATATAAACACACACACAAACACACAAAAATAATGAATATAAAACAAGAGATGAAGACTAGTGCTTAATTTGATAATTGCTTTACGATCATTTCATGATAAATCGTTATATTTACTAATTGATAGTGGTTATGCCACCGCATATTACAAGTCTTGATATTCTAGATCCATCTCACCATCTTCCGTGCTCAAACCACAGACACGTCTGCCCTTGGCAACAGTAAAAAAAGAATGAGGGGCCCACACTGGTAGTCCTACCACCTATGTGATGTTTCTCAGCCTTTTACTTTCAGCAGGAAACCCAACGATATCTTTAAGCTTCATACTTCTGGTAAGGCACCCTTAATTCCACAGGGAAGAGAACTCAGGCTTGTGAGAAGAGATATAATGTATTTTAATATAGTCTGATGATTACAAATTCATACTACACATGTTTCAAAGCTTGGGCATATATGCACAATTTTTTTTATCAGGTATGAATATTTGTAAAATGTCTGTGTCAGTGAAACTATGAGATAATGCAATATTATGTGAGATTTTCATGGAGAGCTGATTTATGATGGAAGGGGTTTAAGTATATTGGATTTTGTCCTGAGTTATTTCTCCTCTGAGATAGTTGAGCTCCTCGAAGGAAAATGGTAAATTTGAAAATATTGATGGCTAAACTGAATGCCTGTGTAAATTGTGTAAAAGTGTGTAAATTGATTTATGCACACACATACACCCACAAACATATATATACATATATATGTATTAAGCCTATAATGTCTGAGGTGTCAGTTGTAGTGAGCAGGAGAGGGGATTGAAATAGTATGGACATGTGAAGCATATGGAGGATGACAGCTATATAAAAAGATGTAAGCCACTCAAAGTCAATGGAAACTATGGAAGAGGAAAACCTAGGAAAATTTGGGATGAAGTCATAAAAGCTGACCTTGCACATTTAAACCTCACAAAGGAGATGGCACAGGCATTGTGTTGTACTGCAGAAGACCTGCCTTCCCATGGACACATGATGAAACAAACATGTAGAGGACACCAGCCTGCACCAATTCTTTCTTTAGCCCTCCACATTCAGCATCAGTCTTATACCCCACCCTCACCAGCTAAATATCCAATGCACCTTGTCCATGTCAAACTTGCTTCCTTGTTCCCCCTTCTCTTCACCCTTGATATACCTCTCCTGCCCAGCCCATACATATAAGCATAGAAAGCTGGACACTCTATATTTGCACTCACGCAAAGCTGTTGTCACAACAAAGAAAGCACATATTCCACCCTGTGTGGTGATCTGGTGCCACAAGAAAAACATCCAGTCCACCTTGTCAGGTGGTCATGCTGGTGACATGACAAAAAATTCCCAATCTATTCTGTAAAGTGGTCGTTTTGGTGCCATAATAAAAGCAACTAGTCCACCCTGTAAAGTGGTAGGTGTTAGGAAGGGTATCCAGCTGTAGAAATCAAGACGTGGTCAGCTGATCTGCCTTGTCTCACAATGTAACAACCTGTCTAACCTCTGCAAACATGGAAAAATAGATTTTAAATATTGGTGATGATGTTGATGATTGATAACCATATATACGCATACATCCTACTACATATACAATTTGGAAATTTAATCAAAGGTCTACCTGCCTATCTTTCCATCAACCTATCTATCTATCTATCTATCTATCCTAAACCTGTCTGTCGGTTTGTAACTTGGCACATGGAGAAGCAAACCCATGCTGTCTGACAGTGTTGGATACTGGATGGAAGGACCAGTAAAATTGCTCAGGGTCTGGTTTGGTCCAGATCTCCAGGTGGACAAAAACTGGAACGAGGTCACGGGGAAGGTGTTTGCATTCACTCAGAAGTGGGCTGAGTGCAAACTCTCCTTAAAAGGTCGAGCACTTACATAACATCCCTCATCTACTACCGCTTGACGGTCGTGCCTTGTCCCCGCGATCACCTCACCAAAATGGAATGTCTTCTCTTCAAGTTCCTTTGGAAGAAACAGGCTCCGTTGGTGAGGAGATCAATCTGTTGCCAACACCCTTATAACGGAGGGCTGGGTATGCTGTGGCTGATGATGCGTAAACACACGCTGAGGCTATGCCATCTCCAGGTATTCCTGACCGGTGAACCAGTGGGGTTGGCGTTTGTGAGACGAGCTTTTCCACAACTCGTCTCGCTAACACAGTTGCAGTCCTGGGCCAAGCGAAGATCGAAAATGGGCGCCTGGCATCTCGTGTGCCTTCAGGCGCTCACAGCCCTCTACCAAGCGGAAACGACAATCAGCGGAGACTCCAATTCGACATTCTATAGAGAATTAGTGGATGATAAAGGTGACGATGTTCTCGGGGAGACTCTAGGCATCAAAGAGGATGAACTGACCAGTCTGTAAAAGGACCTGTCTAAGATGTGAGCAGGACATTGAAACCGTTCTGCATGCAATTGTTCAGTGCCCAGGGGTGACTGACCTGTAGAATTATGTCAAACAACTACTGTCACGTGTGGGATGCATTCAGTTGTCAGCCGAGTCCATCGTGAGGATCACCCCGCCGCCTTCATTTAAGAATGAAGGAGAAGCGGTTTTCCTCTGTCTGGTGGTTATGGAGAAAGAGGTAATATGGTGGACGAGGCTAAAAGGACTGAGGGCAAACACCTTTCTCTCCGGACGCGACGACACACTCGGAGACGCTCTGGGCATAGAGGAAGACGAACTGGCCAGTCTGTTCGGTAGGACTTTCCGCCTGGGACCGATGGACAACTTCCAAAAGTCCCTGGCCTGGCAGTGCTACCGACGAGCTCTACAGACATGGGCGCCCGGGCAGGGACCCTTCGAAAAAGATCTGTCCGAGATGCGTGCGAGACGAAGAAACCGTCGCGCACGCATTCATACACTGCCCGGGTGTCACCGACCTGTGGGGCTATGTAGAACGACTATTGTCGCGGGTGGGACCAATCCGGTTGACCACCGAGTCCATTGTCATTATCAAACCGCCACCCTCCTTCAAAAACGAAGGAGAGGCGGTTTTCCTTTGTGTGATAGCTATGGCGAAAGAGGTTGTATGGTGGACGAGGTTAAAATGGCTGAGGTCAGACACCTTTCTCTCCGGCCAACAACTGATTCTTTTTTTCAAATACCACTTTGGAAGAAGAATCAGGATGGAGAGAGAGGTGCTGTACCCCAGCAAGTTTTATGAAAGGTGGGTGAAAGTGGCGAGAATAGCCCGAGTGAATGGGCCTTCTCTCTATATCAGCCTTGAGGAAAAGGAGGAAGAGAGGAAAGGGGTACAAACTCCTTGTACTCCTGGAGATGAGGGTTGCACATTTTTTCGGGGGTATGTGTTACCCCTATTGGGGAAAATTGATTAACTTTTCAATTGCATTTGTGACAATATTTTACACGTTTTTATTGTATGTAAACTTACCCCTTTGTATTTATCCCCTTCTTTTGTGCCTCTGTGGCTAATAAAGAAACATATCTATCTATCTACATCAGACAGGGGCAACTTTTTCGAGTAATTGGCCACATAGGATGTGGTTTTTCATAAGGCAGACTGCACTACTGAAAAATTCAAAGTAATTTTTGCGTACCATTCAGAAATCCAAACAGGCTACATGTGGCTCGTGGGCGGCAGTTTGCTTATGACTGATCTACATACATCGATGCCTATCTGCATACCTCCCTACCTAACTATTTACATACCTACCTGTATATCTGTCTGTCTGTTTGTCTGTTTGTCTGCCTCTCTGTTTGTCTGTTTATTTACCAGCCTGCCCTCCTGTCTGTCTGTTTACCTGTAAGTCTATGTGACTGCTGGTCTGTTGGGTTTTGTGAAACTCCCAATCCCGCAACAGACACAACACTTCAATTACTACATGAAATACATAAAAAGTAACAATATCAAAAACAAGTAAAAAAATGTTCTCACACATACACCTCCTCACTTAGGTATGGTAGATAACTAGGTATGTATGTGCATACGCACACACGCACATATACATACATATATATACATATATACATATATACATATGTATCATCATCATCATCATCACCATCATCAACGTTTTTACGTCCATTTTCCAGGCTTGCATGGGTTGGACAATATATATATATATATATATATATATATATATATATATATATATATATATATATATATAGGAGTAAGTAAGACCCCGACGGCTGAGCTCAAGCCGTTTCGGCGGCTAATTCTGTACTGAATGTTATAATGTGCTAATTCAGTACAGAATTAGCCGTCGAAACGGCTTGAGCTCAGCCGTCGGGGTCTTACTTACTCCTATTACCCACTCTACTACCCTAAGTATTGAGTATTGGTGCGTTATGGTCCACCTGGTTCCTTACCACTTTTCCCTCGCTATATATATATATATATATATATAATAAAATAAATATGGTTTTATAAATATAGTTTCCATTTATTAATATATTGTATATATATATATATATATATATATATATATATATATATATATATATATATATATATATATAGTGCCCAGGTAGGTTTGGTTACTCCGGAGTAATGTAAAATAAAATAAATAAGTCAAATATTTAAAATTTGGCTTCGTTTATTACTGCTATATATATTTCGGTGACAGCCATCATTGGCTGTGACCTCTTCAGGCAGTCCGAATTGGTGTGGTAGAGACCCTCTTCTCCCATTGGTCAGTTGTGAGAACATTCCTCAGTCGAAAGTTTATAGAAATTCATTCTGAGGCGGGGAAATCTGTAGTGGTTGTTTTTGTTATTGTTAAGTACAGCTGACCTCTTCCCTTATGTTGGTAGTGGTGTTGGTGTTGGGGGTCAGCTTAAGTCCTGCTGCTGCTATTTTTAGAAGAATTTGTATCTGTGTGTTGGCATCTATCCTGCCACCATTTCTCGTGGTGGTGGTGGTGGTGGTGGGGTGGGGTGGGGGTGTTTGTGCCAAGCATATGAAGAAATAAGATAAAATAAAGTAAAAGGGGGGAAATAAAAGGCAATAAAATGAAGAAAATAAAAAATAAAAAATAAAAAATAAAAAATAAAAAATAAAAAATAAAAAATAAAAAATAAAAAATAAAAAATAAAAAATAAAAAATAAAAAAAATAAAGAGAAAAATAAAATGAAATGAAAAGGTAAAAAACTAAAAAATAAAAGAATAAAATAAAGAAATAAAAAAGTAAAATAAAATACAATAAAATAAGATAAAATAAAATAAGAAAATAAATAAACCAACAAAATGATAAAATAGTAAAAGGAATAAGATAATGAAAGAATAAAATAAGATAATCAAATAAAATGCGTGTGTGTGACCGAAGTAGAAAGGCTGTCAGAATCAATCTTTACACTATCATGGTGTGGTGCGTTTTAAGAGCAAATGAGACAAGGGTGGAGTGAAATACCCCAGAACCCGAGTGTTAAAATCCGGAAATGCAGTTCCCATTTTGGCATAGAGCACATATGCGTGTATGTCAACTCACATCGTTCCAAGCACACATGCACAGGCACAGGCCCAGGTGCATCCCCTAAGCACACACACACATACACATTATAACCCCCCCCCCCCACACACACACACATACACACACGTACACACACCCACACCCACATGCATACGCACACCCACACCCACACGCACACGCACATGTAAGTATCTGTGCATGTACAATCTTAAATAACAGTATCTATATATGGACATATGTATAAGTATGTGTTGTCACAGGAGTCGATCGAGGCAGGGGTATGGTGGGGCTGCTGTCCTTATAGCTAGAGGGAAGTTCCCACTACCAACATAAGGGAGGAGGTCAGCTGTACTTAACAATAACAAAAACAACCACTACAGATTGCCTCGCCTCAGAATGAATTTCTTTAGACTTTTGACTGAGGAATGTTCTCACAACTGACCAATGGGAGGAGAGGGTCTCTACCACACCAATTCGGACTGCCTGAGGAGGTCACAGCCAAAGATGGCTGTCACCGAAATATATATAGCAGTAATAAACGAAGCCAAATTTTAAATATTTGACTTATTTATTTTATTTTATATATATCCCACTCTACTACTCTAAGTATTGAGTACTCTGGTGCGTTATGGTCCATCTGGTTCCTTACCACAATTCCTTTGTTATACATATATATATATATATATATATATATATATATATATATATATATATATATATATATATATATAAATGACTCTTTATAATATACATATAAGGAAAATGATAAAAAAAGGTTTGGAAAACGCATCTGGTACATATATAAAAGGTCTTTATAACATGTACAACAATTGATGTTAAAAATTGATGTCTAACAAAGCCCGCTTTCTCTATATTGGATTATCAAAACATTTGTTATTTAGTGAAATTGTTTTTCCTCGTTAAAACTCCTGTGGTTGAGAATCAGCATGCTGTGATTCATCTACGTACCTAATCTATGATAGCAAGTCCCTTGGCTTAATGGTTAAAAGTTCCTAGCTGATATTGGGGAGATATGGGGTTTGATTCCTCATAACAGCTGATAACAACTTCGTTTTCCCTATTTTAAGGGTTTTCCCCCTATTTTATAAGCTATTTTGTAGCATCTCTGCACATGAGCACATCATTTGTTATATTAACTTTATTTTCTCAGCGCTTTGAAGGAGTTTGAGAGATCAGCTATGTATACATAAATATATATTAGGATTGGCGCTCTGAAATAGCTATATATATATGAATGTATATATAGTGTATTTTGCAATACACTGTATGCTTATTAAAAGCATTTCGAAGACCTTATGCTATTGTTTTAGAGTAGTGACAGTCTCACTTACTTTAAATTTTCAGCAAACAGGCGAGATAAAGCTGACAGAGCTATGTTTCGTACTGATTGGTACTTATCAAAGCCAAGTACTCCACCTGTTTGCTGAAAATCATGAATGTTTGATTCTTATAGAATTTCTAGTAAATAATCAGGAACTGATTATACAGAGCGGTTGCCGATCAAGCAGAAATTGAAAATTAGGATTGGCGCTCTGAAATAGCAATATATATATGAATGTATATATAGCGTATTTTGCAATACACTGTATGCTTAATTAAAAGCATTTCGAAGACCTTTTGCTATTGTTTTAGAGTAAGTGAGACTGTCACTACTCTAAAACAATAGCATAAGGTCTTCGAAATGCTTTTAATTAAGCATACAGTGTATTGCAAAATACACTATATATACATTTATAAATATATATATTTTATAGGAATTCTTTGCCGTAAGGCTAAGCTTATCCAAGGGCAAAGAATCCCCATAATAGTATCTACACTCCACAGTCCTCCCTCTTGCAATCTATAGTTTCTTCTTATACCCAGATTTTCGCCCAACTCATCAGTGCTCCATTGTTCATACACTTCAATATTGCACATCCATTTGCATAGACTTGATGAATTTCTCCTCCTCCTTGTCACATCCTTGTCACATGTAATATTGCACATCACATACAGCAAACCTTTCATTCATAAAGAGAAGCCTTATGTTGTCAACGATAGTAGCTCCGTTAAATTTTCCATCTGGATTTTATTCTAGCTATTATTCTCTCAGAGCAACTTCTAATTAGATCACCTAGGTAGCAGAAGCTATCAACCACTTCTATGGAACCTTTATGGGATTGGGAAAAGTATATTTTGCTGCTGCTCTTACTACCAACTATCACTGAACATCTACCATAGTCTGTACACATCATACAAGGTTTGTCCCAACAGTAAAAGTACTGATGTTTTAAATCTATATTAGATGTACATCAACTCACAAGTTATCTCCTTCAACAGTTATTTCCTGTAGGAAATGACTCACTGGTTCCAGCATCTTTTCCATTTATTGTAACAATACTGGCAGTCATTTTCTGTAAATGTCCTTAGCTCGTTGGTTACAATTTTTTGTGTTTTCCACAGTCCCAAACTAATGACCCTTCAATTTCAATTTCAAATTAGGGAAGATGGAGAAATCCCATGGAGCTAGATCTGGGCTGTAGGGAGGATATGGAAGAGTGGGAATGTTTTTCTTTGCCAGAAATTTTCTAATTGAAAGTGCTGTGTGAGCAGGTGTGTTAACATGGTGCAGGTGTGTTAACATGGTGCACTACTCTGCAATGTCTGTTTGGACTCACTGGACCCGTTTTCGAAGTCACTCCAAGACATCTTTTCTGAAGGTGCGATCAACTATTTGTCTTGGTTGTAAAAATTCTTTGTAAATGGCCATCCAAAAAATGATAATCATTGTTTTCATCCTGGATCTGCTTATGCCAGCTTTCTTCAGATGAGGAAAAGTTTTCGTGTACCACTTCTCACTTTGCAGATCTGACTGATCAGGCAATATGCAATATACAAATCAGGTCAATCAGTCACGGGATATTTCAGAAAATATTATATATTTTCACTAGCTCTGACAGTTGGCAGGTAAGTAGTATACGGTACTAATAAAGGGTAATCACCCAGAAACATTAGTGTCTGCAGTTCTGTTTACATGCCAATACAAGAGCATGAATGAAGGTTCATTCTACTGACATGGCTTAAAGAGGTTGTTTGCATAATTGCAAATGAATCGAATATTATTATTAATATTCGAAAAACTTAGATTACATATATATATATATATATATATATATATATATATATATATATATATATATACAATCTTTTATCCCCAAACCGAAAAGGTCTCAAAACTGAACATGTTTGCAGGATGTCGTTTGCACACCAAAACTCGTGTTTGGCGCCAAACTCGACCCGAAACAATCCATAGTCAACCCAGATCACGCAGTTGTGTCTCAGTGCCCCTACCAGTCAGACGCACGTCATCTCCGCTGCACACAGAAATTTTGTTTATTTTTTTGTTTATTTTTTTTTTACTTTGAAGAATGAAAATATGAAAGAGAGCCGCAGATTCTCTCTGGTTAACAGACGCAGAAAAGGAAGCGTCTGTCATTGTCAATAGCAGAGAAAGTAGAGTTTTTGCAGAAGCTTGATCAAGGTGAATCTGTGTGGTGTCTTACTGAAGATTGTATTGTGGGAACTACCACCATATATGACCTAAAGAAACAGAAACAAGTTTGAGCAAGTTTATGTTTAAAGTTTTACTTAATGATTTAGCTTTCTTTTTTTTATTATTTATTCAGTGGATTCAAGAATTCCTGAGTCCATATAGCCCCGCTAGAGTGACAAGAGAGCACTACTTCCCTTACTGGGTAACTGCCGGGATTGAGGCGCAAACTCGCGACATTGTGAACACACACACACACACACACACACACACACACACGCACACACACACACGCACACACACACATATATATATATATATATATATATATATATAAGCAAAAGGGATATTTAATTTGTTGGTAATTCAACAAATATATCCAGGAAAAACATGAACCTTTAAGATCTTCCTGGATATGTCAATATTTATAAAACAAACTTTGTATTTTATCTGATGAGAGCGTACCAAAGTGTTGGTACCCTTGAAATATATATAATAGAATAAATATGGTTTTATAAATATAGTTTATATATATATATATATATATGACAAGTAAGTATGTTTTGAAACAGTGAGCAGGTTTGAAATTAGAAAATAGAATAGCTTTCACCGTATTTTTTACTAAAGAAATTTTAGGCTGATAATGGGGTTTAGAACCCTCAGATAAATGGAAAAAGATGAGTATTGACGTACATGGGAGTCGAACCCACATCTTTGGTTATCCAGACCACTGTGCTAATGGTAGCACAGTGGTCTGGATAACCAAAGATGTCGGTTCGACTCCCATGTACGTCAATACTCATCTT
>OZ024744.1:35208690-35238690 GCA_964016885.1 Eledone cirrhosa
TTAGAGAAATAGGATGTAGTGCACAAGAGAAAAGTCTGTATTGGTATGGCCATGTGATGTGCATGAAAGATCGCAGCTGCATAAAAAATACAGAGAAACCCCAGTTGTTAGGACTGGTGAAAAAGGCAGACCCAAGAAGACATGGGATGAAGTTATGATGACCGACCTTAAAAAACTAAACCTCATAACAGAAATGACTAAAGACTGCAAGGGCTGCGCTATGCAGTTCTGAAGAAGACCAAACCTGAAGCATATAATGTGACATGAACTATCCCCATTCCCCCACCTCCACTAACCCCTAACAGCTCTTCTCAACATCACTACTTCAACCACACTGCGCCCCACCCCCCAACATACCTAGCAGCTGACACCAATGAAGTGGTTGGTGATGGGAAGGACATTCAACAGTGGAATGATAGGGTCCCCAGTCCCTATCATCTCATTTCTACAGCTGAGTAAACTGGAGCAATGTGAAATAAAGTGTCTTGCTCAAGGAAACAACATATCACCCGGTCTGAGAATCGAACTCACAACCTTTCGATTGCATGCATGCATGCATGTATGTATGTATGTATGTATGTATGTATGTATGTATGTATGTATGTATGTATGTATGTATGTATGTATGTATGTCAGGTCACCAGTTGGTGCTACTGGTAACATGTATGCCAGTACAACCTGTCCCATGGTCGGGTCGTTGGCGACTAAACTGGCAACCCCACCAAGGTTTCTTGGTGAGGAGGGTGACTTTGGATATCCTGCAGGACTAAAAACAAAACCTGTCAAAGGGCAAAGGAGCTCTTTAGAGTCAATGGTCATCCAAAATCACCGGGAGAGATGACCCCTTAGCCTTTGTCAAGGCAGAATTCTAGGAGAAGGAAAACTCTGATATAACACCTGCAACCCTGATGGTATCCAATGATGTTGACTTGTTCTTCTTTTTGAAAATATCATCTTGGTTAAGAGAGTGCAGTGCCTTTGCTCACTATAAAAGCTTCACGGCACAGGCATTGCTTTATATCTGGAGATCTCTCTGCACTTGTCGTCACATGGTACCATGGGCCCAGCACTATGTGTCAATAATTGTCACAGGTGTAGTGTTTGTACCAGAGTTTTCAAGTCGCTGGCTGGACTAAAAAGTCACACTCGTTCAGCGCATCGGTAGGGGTTCTCTTACATGGATATAAAGTAGTGGCCGTACTCGAAAACGAGTTGGCAGCCACCATATATATATAGAGATGTATATATATATATATATATATATATGAAAAACAGGTAGAAAAAGACGATTATTAGGAAGAAAAATATTTTTTTTTCCTTTTTATTTTTTTCTCTCTTTTTTTCTGGGTCAGAAAATGATTAAAACGAAATATATTACTTTGTGTGAAGGGTTAGGGTATTAGTTGATTTATTTATTAATTAACAATGGCATTTATTTATTTATTTATTTATTTAATAATTGTCTATTACCGGTTTCAACATTTTTATGCATTACCAAATGATAATAATATGTATTGGTGTAAAATGGTGGTGTTGAACATGTTAAGGAAATGGTGCAGAAAGAATAATGTTATTTACAAACAAGGTTTATAATATATATATATATATATATTTATTAAAATAACAGATTAAAGAATCGCTGCTTTCATCCTTAACGGGATCTTCCTTATCGAGCCCTCTTTGGATTTTAGTCTTCAAATTTATTATTATTACTATATATATATATATATATATATATATATATATATATATATATATATATATATATATATATACATATATAATATATATATAAATTTTGAGTATATGTTGGTTGTTTACCGACACCTCAATATGCAGATTGGAGCACTCGACGAAGTACGCAGGTTGGTTTGGTTATTCCGGAGTAATGTAAAATAAAATAATTAAGTCAAATATTTAAAATTTGGCTTCGTTTATTAAAGATGTACTGTTACATATATTTCGGTGACAGCCATCATTGGCTGTGACCTCTTCAGGCAGTCTGAATTGGTGTAGTAGAGATAGGTACGCATGTTGTTGAGGTGTTTAACTCCGTCAATACTCCAATATGCCCAGTTCCTGGTTGGGTTGTTATTTCTCTGAGGAACTGGAATATATATATATTAATAAAAGGAATTCCAACTTTGTCTGATTTACTCGTTTTATTTACAATCCTTTAAAATTATAATGATATTATAATGAAATAGTATGGTAGAATATTAAATGTTAAATGTTAATTGAACAAGTACTTTCATGCTTTCGCAATCTTCAGGTTCAAATTCAGTGGTGACAGTCAAGTTTGCAATTTTCAACTGTAATGAGATGGCTAAAATCTGTGCCTTATATACAGTAAAAAAGGGTTACAGAATGCTAAGTTTTGCAAACTGTATTTCGAGCAATCGTTGTGTGGTTTCACTAGATTACTAAAACTGATTGGTTTAGGCATCTCGGTTGGTTGAGCATGTTTAACGACTTCTATTTGACCCTATCCAAAGCATTAATTTTTTTGCTATTTTTAGAAATGATGAAAAGAGCATTTCCTAGGGTTTTAAAAATCTTCAGTAATCATCACCATCAACATCAATGTTATTATTATTATTGTTGTTGTTGTTGTCAGTGGTGGTAGTCGACATGGTCGTTGGCGTAGTCATTTAGCTTGGGTTTGAATTTATCAATAAAATTCTTTTCTTTAATTTCGGGTCTCTGATTTGCTGGCGGTGCACCCGTGCACGTTCCAATAGTGCATTTCCAGTTTGACCGACATATATTTCTTCACAATTCGGGCATTTAATGCAATAAATTAGATTTCTGCTTTTCCAGTTCATATTTGCATTTGGGAATATTTTTCCAGTTTTTGTGTTCATATATTGACCAGTGTGTATGAATTGACATGTGCCACATCGACTATCATTGCATTTAGATACAGTGAATGATTGGTCTTTGTTGTTAAGGTCAAACTTTGCCTATGTTAGTAATTGATTCAAATTTTTCGGCTGTCTTTTACTAAGAGTCAAAGATCAGTCTGTGATTAAACCTTTTAATTCATTACTTTGAGCAATGATCGGTAGGTTTGCTTTGGCAGGGTTGAAGATATTCTGGTGACATGGGTTGTGTGTCATTATAAATGGTATGGCCAGTTCTTGGTTTCTTCTTTCTTGGGTTGTCCTAAGTTGTTGTATAGGTATTTTTATAGCTCGCTGTATGCCATTTTCTATAAGTAGAGATGGGTATTTTTGTTTCAGCAAAAATTCTCTCAGTTCTGTTAGGCGTTTGTTCCTGGTATTCGTATCTTCTACAATGGTACAAACTCTTCTGGATAGACAGTATGGGATGTTGCGTTTTGTATGAGGTGGATGGCACGACTTAAAATTTAGATATTGATGGGTGTCTGTGTGTTTATAATATATATCCGTGGTAATGGTGGTGTCGTTTGTGATTACCATTATATCTAGGAATGGTAATTTGGTACTACTCATCTCTTTTGTAAATTGGAGAGATGGGTGTAGGTTATTCAGGAGGATATTGAACTCATCCAGAGTATCTAGAGATTCTGTCCAGATGATGAAACAGTCGTCAAGGTATCTCTTCCAAGACTTTTCAATGTAATTTCTAAATTCAGTGCTATATTTTTCCTCTAAATCTTGGTAGAGTTATTGTTCTAAGTATCCCATTACAGAGTTCACGTAAACGGGAGCAAACTTCGTTCCCATCGCTGTGTCTCTAATTTGGATGTAATTCTTTCCATTGAAGAAAAATGTGTTGTTTTCCAGAATAAGTCTGACTGCGTCTAATATAAATGGCATTGTGAATCTGGTGGGAATCACTTCTCTATGTTTTTCCACCCAGTATTTAACCGCCTTTATTCATAAATCATGTGTAATGTTGGTGTAAAGGCTTACCGCATCAAAACTAAGTAGAAGTGAATTTGTTTCCGTGGTTTTGGGAAGATGGGACAGGAAGTCGATATCATCCCGGATGAAACTGGGTATGTGAATACATAGTGGTTTCAAAATAATGTCAACAAAATTGCTTAGACGGTGGGTGGGCATGTTGGACCAGCTATAATAGGTCTAAGTTTTAAGTCTTTTGGGTGTAGTAATTTAATGTACTCACTTTTTTGTTCTTTTACTGCAGGTTGTATTTCTTATGAACTTTCGGTAGGCCATACAGGTTGCTGGGTTTTGGCTCAAAATTGGTGATGTAGTCTCTTTCATTATTAGTAAGTGAGTTGTAGTATTTTGAAGCCAGGTTTTTGATCTTCTTCATGATGTTGTGGTCTATATTTGACGGTATTTCATGGTAGAATGTTTTGTCTTTCAGTTGTTCCTCAACCAAATATTTGTAGTATTCAGCATCCATTATAACAACTGCAGCCCCTTTATCTGCTTGTTTAATTATTATTGTTTTAACATTTTGTATACGTTTAAGTGCAGACATTTCCGATTTGTTAATGTTTGGCCTAACATTAATATTACAAGTAAGAATAAATTTAGACAGGATATCAATGTTTTGGTCGAGATAGATATTTCTTCCTTTTGGTGGAGTGAAATTTGATTTATTCTTTACTAGTGATTCATCACTCTCATTACTTTTATCAGCGAAGAATTCTACAATGCGTAATTTACGACAGAATTCTTGGGTATCCTCCTTTAGTTCTTGGTGGTTGACTGTTGGAGTCAGTGTGAATTTCAGTCCTTTTGACAAAATTTGCATTTCATCATTGTCAAGATCTCTTTTGGGTAAATTACTTATTTTAGGATCTACATGTTCAATTGTTTTGGGTATGTTTCCTCCTGGAGTTTTTGTTTTTCCGGTTTTTGTTGTCCTGACGTTAAAAAATGGATTTTTCTCTGTTCAGGATTTATATTCCTGTTGGTGTTTGCTTGATGAACTTTTGGTTGTGATATTATACTTAGTTTCGTTATTTTTTGTCCTATTTTTGGATTATGTATATTATTTTTCCATTTCTTGTTAGCATTATTTTTAACAATCTGGGAAAATGACCTAGGTTTGCTTTCAGGTTTAGATCGTTTTTTTGCCCAGTTTCTTGTGGGTAGTCTCTGTTGAGATCTTGAAAGTAATCTGGTTATTCTACGGATTTTTTCCCTGTTCCGTGTGGCTAGTCTCTGTTGAGATCTTGAGAATGATCTCCTGGTTTTACTACTTCTCATGGTCTGGTCAAAGGAATATCTATCGTGTTTGCGCTTTTTGTTCATGTTGTGTGCGTTAGGGTGTTTTTGTAGAAAAAACGAAGAATTCTTACCGTAGTCTTCTTTGATTCAAGGTAAGGTGAGTGTTTGTGTTGCCACATGTTCTGGCGTATGTTGTGTTGGTGAGATTGTCCACTTTTAATGCATTTTCTCAGAGTTCCAGAGTCTTTACTGTAATTTGCAGCATATTCGTCGAGAAATAATTGTTTCTGCTGCCAAAACTTTCTTGATTTGCTTTCTTCTTTTGAGATATCTCTGATCCATAGTTCTCGTAGTTTTTCAGCTATATTACCAGTCATTAGCTTTGAAATTTCGACTTCAATTTGGTCATCAATAGCTTTGTATTTGGTTTTGTAGCGGGATTGTTTACATTGAGAAATGGAGATGTCAGTCCTGAATTTTGTTAATGTAAGTTCCCATCGGAGTTTTGTTTCTTCTTCTGGCTCTCCCGCAATTTCTTTAATTAGGTATTTACGAGGGAGTATGGGTGCCGTCAGAGAGAGCCATTTCGAATGTGTTTCGACATATTTTTCGCATTTGTATGCTTTCCAGAAGTTTTGGTTTCTTATGTTAAGAAATATTTTCCATGTCATCCACATTTCTTTTCTTATTCGATGTGTTTTGTTTTCCAAATTTCTTTCGTTTAGTTCTGACGTCCAAGGGGGTTGTGGTAGGCTTTCTCTTGTATCTTTGATAACTGTTGGTATAATTTCAGCTAAATTCTTAATTTCAGAGTTTATATGTTCAGTTATAAGTTTTCCGTCTGTAGATTGTTTTTCTATTTCCTTTAAAATAGAGGATTGTGTGTCAATCATCGTGATAAGTGTTGATAATTTCGATGATATCTCCTTTAGAATTCTTTCTGATTCTATTGATTTCATTTGTTGCTTTCCAGACATGTTGGCATACACACAATAGGAATATAGATATATAGATATAAATAAATATATACGGGTGTGTATGATTGTGTATAGAAGATTATATTAATAAAAGGAATTCGAACTTTGTCTGATTTACTCGTTTTATTTACAATCCTTTAAAATTATAATGGTATTATAATGAAATAGTATGGTAGAATATTAAATGTTAAATGTTAATTGAACAAGTACTTTCATGCTTTCGCGATCTTCAGGTTCATATTCAATAGTGACAGTCAAGTTTGCAATTTTCAACTGTAATGAGATGGCTAAAATCTGTGCCTTATATACAGTAAAAAAGGGTTACAGAATGCTAAGTTTTGCAAACTGTATTTCGAGCAATCGTTGTGTGGTTTCACTAGATTACTAAAACTGATTGGTTTAGGCGTCACGGCTGGTTGAACATGTCTAACGACTTCTATTTGACCCTATCCAAAGCATTAATTGTTTTGCTATTTTTAGAAATGATGAAAATAGCATTTCCTAGGGTTTTTATAAAAAATCTTCAGTAATCATCACCATCAACATCACTTTTATTATTATTGTTGTTGTTGTTGTTGTAAGTGGTGGTAGTCGACATGGTCGTAGGCATAGTCATAGTAGGAGTAATACCCCTAAGCATTATTATTGTTCATTTAGCTTGGGTTGGAATTTATCAATAAAATAGTTTTCTTTAATTTTTCTCTTGATTTCACTTGGGCTGTGTAGTTTGTAGAATGAAAATATTATAAATATTTTCTGACCACATGTTGCTAGATGGTTACTCAGGGGTATCTGACGGACATTTGGGTCTCTGATTTGCTGTCGGTGCACCAGTGCAAGTCCATCTTTCAGTCTAAGTTGGCTAACCTCAAGCAACTTTTAAAAAACCCCGAAGTCAAGGTTTTTTCATTCTTTGGAATTATCTGTCAATCCTTAAGTTGTATTTCCTTAGAGTTAGTCCCTTTTACAAATTCTCGTTGTCCCCGCAACACTTTGACGAGACCTAATATTCAGTGAGCTCGAGGGTTTGGTTAATGTCCGACTCTCTCCAGAGTCCCACAAGCAAGCTACCTTACCCAAATGGTTGGGGGTCTTGGTTTGCATAAGTGTACTTCATTGTTCCTACCTTGCTTTTTTTCCTCCATCCACGCCTGCTCCCCTTTGGTAGGTGACATCCTTTCCTTCCCAACTTGGACTAGTTCCACCAAGGAGTTCCACTAGTTCCACCACGAAGCTTTACTACAGTGGAGAGAACTGGCTTTGTCAGTTCCAGTTACTGATGAGGATAAACGGAAGCAGAGAGTATGGGACAATCTACGTTCGAGGGAAACTTCCAACTCTCTCTTTGATCTTTCCGATAAATTTTCTTGGTGCCGCTTACTCTCTGCTAGCGCAAAGTTTTCAGGTGACTGGATTGATGCCCTGCCTATGGCCAACATTGGTTGCCTTCTCAGTCAGGACGAACTCCGCATCTCCATTGCACTTCATGTGGGAGCCGACGTCTGTGGGGGTCTGAGCGCCGCTGTGGTAGATCCCTCGACTCCATGGTTTGTCCTGCCATCTGAATGCTGGTCGTATTGCCCGTCACACTGAGCTAAACCTGATCATCAAATGGACCCTGGCTTGGGTTAATATCCCCACAGTTCTGGAGCCGGCTGGTTTATCCAGAAGTGATGGGAAGAGACCAGGTGGTCTTACCTTTTGTCCCTGGGTGAGATGAAGGTGTCTCATCTGAGACATCACAGTCAATGACTCTTTCCCCCCCTCCCACATCATGGACGCCACGGTGAATGTAGTGGGTGGGGGGGGGGGGGTCACTGCTTCGGAAATACCAAGACTTATCAAACAATTATTTTTCCAGCCTGTGGCGTTCAAGACGTTCGGTGGAGTTCGGCTGCTCACAGTGATGTTCTTGTCTTCACTGGTCGCTCGCCTTTCTGAGGTGTCAGGTGATGCCCGTGAGGGTATCTAGTTATTTTAGTGCCTTAACCTTGCTATCACCCGTGATAATGCTGCGAGCGTGTTGGCTTGCCTGAAAGTGTATAGTTAACCCCTAAGATGTGAGGTGTTTCAGACTGTCACACTTGGGTGTGGATTTACCTCCCTCCCTTTTTTTTACTGATTTGAGTTGTGTGTGCGTGTGTGTATGTGTGCGTATGTGTGTGTATGAGTGCATGTGTGTGTGTGTGTATGTGTGTGCGTCTGTGTGTGTGTGTGTGTGTGCACCAGTTAACCCAATACTGGCTGAAAGAGACGGTCAGTAGGTCAGTAGGGCCATAATAAAGATAATTGTTAAGCGTGTAAGGAGAAGCTGTCCTGATAGGGCTGAGCGGTGTGTGTGAACAATTACGATCTACTTTCATCGGCTGGGTAATGTCCATAGGGGTGGTATATCACGAGGAATAATAATATCATATATCATTTCTGTCAGACATCAACCAGAAGAAGCCGTCCCTAGCATTGGCACACATAACGTTTGTTACAAGCATATCGAGACAACAGGCTGTGGAAGGTTTCTACAGACGGGAGAAATTTTAAATAGGAATAAAAGAAAAAGAAGAAATGTATACCTAAGTGGTCATGTGATTACGTCAGCACAATGATTCCCAATGGGCTGATGTGTTGATTTTGGCTGTGAGATAGAAATCAGGGCATTCATCCGCATATACATACATGCGCTTACGAACGTACATATGCAAATATATGTATGATATATACATATAGGCAGTGACATATGGAAAATCAATTAGTGGTCAGTTCTTCAGTCTAAAATCCCTAGGGAGAATAGGTCGCCAAATAGTGTTTGTACAAGTTGAAAACATGTATGTATACATATATATAAATCTATATATACACATGTACATGTACACACATAAACACACTTCCATATATATATATTGAGTGAGTGTGAAAGACCAAAGGTCATTATTAAAATTCTCTGGATGTGTATACTTTTTATTGGAGATACTCTAAACCACCATGCATTTAGGGAGTAAAAACCCAGCGTCCACATACTCCCTCCACAGCACTAATATCAAGAAGTCTTCTTGTGAATGTGACCTGGGCATTGCGGTCAGCAGCGATTAGCGTTGGACGAAGCACGTCTCTAAAATTGTCAAGAGGGCCGAGGGTGTCTTAGCATCACCCAGCAAGACCTTTGTCAGCCGCTCTCCAGCTATCTATTTAAGGCTGTACATGGCTATGGTGCGGCCACACTTAGAATTTGCATCACCAGTCTGGAACCCCTATCTTGCTCAGAACATTGACCACCTGGAAACTGTTCAGAGACGTGCAACCAAGCGAATACCCTCCATCAGGCATCTACCATACTCTGAACACCTTGCTTCCCTGGGCATGGATACATTGAAGCTCCGACGCCTGGCAACTGACTTGGTAAACATCCACAAAATTATTAACTATATTGCCAACAACAACCCTGAGTACCTTTTTGATTTCCATGTGTCTAACACACGTGGGCATGCCCACAAAGTCAGAAAACAGTACAGTTCTCATGACTTTCGGAAACATTATTTCACGCTCAGAGTTGCTGAAGCATGGAACAAACTTCCTGCATCAGTTGTTAGCTGTCGAGACACTGCATCCTTTAAGGCCTCCATGCTTCCTGAGATTCGCCAATACTACACCTAATGTTCCCCCTCCATACACATACACACGTGTATATCATGACTCACACCATTCACTTTCCTGACATTTGTGTATTATTCTATGTACTATACATACACCTTTGACGAGTTGTTGTGCACCTGAGCACTTTACACAATAATTTCATTATTATTATTATTATTATTATTGAATGCTATGGTTGACGGAGGCTCGGCTCTGTAAGGTACTGTAAATTTTGAACGCTATAACAATTGTAAATTGTTTAAAACTTAGACCAACTTGTAGACAAAAACACCCTCCTCCTCGTGAGTGGGGTCTTTCTGCCCGTTATTTGGCCCTTCGGGGTTAAATAACTGCTTATTGGGGTTTTGTACCCAATATTTATTTTAAACAAAAAAAACAACATGGCTACGAAAAAGAATTTGCATAGGTCACTCCCACTCATTCCGTCTTCTTCTTCCTCAATCGTCACTACAGCAGAGAGAAGATTGTCTCTCTCCCTCCCTTCTTTAAATGTGTCTCTCTCCCTCCCTTCTCTTTCGCAAGTGACGAAAGAAAAGAAAAGTCTCGTGCAAAGCGTGCAAGGTTTCTCCACGACGACGACGACAGCGACGAAACAGGTGTGCGGGAAATACGAAAACCCAGTTCATTCGTCTGACGTCAGGAATAATAGCAGTAGCAGCCGTAATAACAACAGCAACAGTGACAATGAAAACAACAGTAGCAGCCGCAACAGCATCACCAGCAGCATAAACAACAACAGCATTAGCAGCAGCAACACCAACAACAACCACAGCAACAGCGGCGGAGGCAGTAGTCGTAGTACCTGCAGCAACAACAAAAGTAACAGCAGCTCTGACGACAACAACAACAACAGCAGCAAAGAAAAACCAATCTCATTTGCAGGTATTGCGAAAAACTTGTAAACAATCCTCATAACAAATGAGGAATTAGAGGAAGCGAAGAAGATGGTGACAAAGAATGGACACCGAGCAATCTGCAAGGCAGCGGAAACATTTTTCGAAACCCAACAGCACTGTACGGTCACGTACCGTACAGTAAGTACAAAATCCCGTAGGGTGGAAAGAGCCACAGAGGCTCAAATACAAAAAGCCTTGGGGTCTGTGTGGCAGCGGAAAACGCACATCACCCGAGGCAAAAAATATGCCACCGTAGACGTACTTTTTGCTACACCCCAGGAGGCAAAGGCCCAATCCGGAGTGAGCCTAAGGAGCGAGGAAATGGTGTTGGTGCCCTCCTACTGCGGGCAAAAAATTGTGAGGGTCAAACTGACCCACATCCCACCCGGAATGGCCCCTTCTTGGCTGGCCGCGTCTGTCCTCGTCGGAATCGAGGACAAAACAACTGTACTGCAAGTACAGAAAAAAGTAAGAGAAGATTGGGTTGGCACCTCCATTGAGATGCTAATCCAAACCAACCAGGAGTGCATCGAAGCTATCCCGGATGTGATAGACTTCGATAACGGCTTGAGTTGATAAGAGTTGAGGGAAAACGCCCGAAATGTTTTCGCTGTGGATCGAAGACTCACCTCAGGGCCTTCTGAAACGAGAAGACCCCGAGAAAGGAGAAAACCCCCCTCCTTCCGAAACCGGCTCCACGGCTACCAGCAACAGGACAAGCGGCAACCAGGAACGCTAGGTCCGTGGCACCCATACCCACGCCACGGAAATCAAAAACAGCAGCAGCAGTGGAAATATTAACAACAACAGCAATACCAAATGCAGCTGCAACAGAGACTCCAGTGCAAACATCACCAACAACAACAAGTGAAAGAGTGGAGCTGGTACCCCTCCCCGACCTCACAGAATCAGACATGGAGTGTGAGGTGGGAGAGGGATGGCAAAAGGTCGTAAGAAGGCACAAACGCAGAAGCAGCGCATCGTCGCCTTTGAAAAGGGAGGAAAGAAATGAGAAAAGGGTAAAGTCTACTGCAAAGAGACCCACAGCAGCAACACCACCAACACCATCACCACCCACACTAGCACCACCATCACCACCGGCGACAACCCCACCGCCAACAACACCTTCAACACCACAAGCACCAACATCGCAAACACAACAACAAAACACACACACCCAGCAACAACGACAAGAAAATAGCAGAACCACACCCCACCCCCAGAAAAACAAATGCACAGCAATAAATATACACAACAAGAAACTAATGAATTACATAATTGAACACACAGACATTTCACAACACGACTACATAATACCAGCACCAATCAAAACGCCAACTAACATAAGACTGCTAAAAATAGCACAGAAACAATACACAAACATTAAAACGAAATTCCCCAACGCAGTTGGTGATTTCAGGGACCTAGGAGGAACTATCAATCGAAGAGTATATTCAGACATTCTCTTAGAAGAGCCGACGACCAGCCGAAGGGACGATTCAACGGTCCCTTCACCAGACGATCAAGTGAAAAGGGATGTAAAAACCATCCCTCTTCTACCAAAAGTACGGTAAGTGGTCTTTCCCATCTTTTCCACTCTATTTTAAACATGACCTCACTCAGAATAGGCAGCATAAATGCGCGTGGCTTGGGGTCGTCATGGAAGCAGGGTCACCTGCTCAACGACCTCAGGTCACTAAACATAGATGTAGTGGCCATCAGCGAGACCAGAATCTCCGAAGCACGGGCCTTCGCACCGATCTTCGGCGGCTACGATGTGTACGCATCTCCCAACCGTCCTGGATCGGGGGGAGGAGTTGCTGTGCTTTTTCGGAGAGGTTTGGATCTCGCCATACGGGCCATCTTCATGGACCCAGAGGGTAAGCTGGTGGTGTTGGACGTGACCAGCGGAGACGGGCAAGCTTTCAGGCTAGTGGCCGTCTATGCCCCGACAGGAGCAGGGCGGCCTGATTTCTTCCGGCGTCTGGAGACCTTTCTTGGAATGTCCCGCTCTTTAGTGTTAGTGGGCGACTGGAACGGGATCTTAGATGCACGCTGGGACTGTGTGGGATTAGCGGATAGGGGTGGAGGGTGCAAGAGCCTCACCAACCTGCTCAGGCGTTTTGAACTGTCTGACAGGTACCGATTGGATTTCCCGAATGTGCCAATGTGAACTTGGACAAATCGCATAGGGTCATCCAGATCATATCTAGATAGAGTATTTTGTAGGGAAATAGATAGGTCTAGCATAGGCTGTCCACAATTCAAGATAGTCAGCTACACGGACCACAAATTCGTGATCTGTGTGCTTGATTTAGATAGGCTTCATAGACGAGGACCCGGCTACTGGAAGCTAAACGCGTCCTTACCAGCGCGCAAGGCCTACAGAGACCGGATTAGCGAACTAGTTAAGCGGGCGTTGACGGGGGCCATCGTCAACAACAAGTGGTGGTTTGCTCTGAAAAGAGCGATTAGAATAGAATCCATTAGGTTTAGTAAGGCTTTAGCAATAGAGAAAAATAGAGCAGAGGGAGAACTAGTTAGAAAATTAGACGAGGCGCTTAGCAAAGGCATTGCGACCGACGTGCTTGCGGCGAAATTGGCCCTTGACCAATTCTTCAATGCAAAGCACGAAGGCTGCGTTATCAGAGCAAGGGTGCGTGCTCTCAGACACGAGGGGACGAAAGCCGTTCAATGGGCCCGAGTGGCGGAGGCGCGTCGTGGCAACAAAGCCACGATCCGGTCTTTGGTGGACCACGACGGGCGCATGCTACGCGATCCCGGGCAAATGTGTGAAGCTTTTCAGCGACACTTCGCTCAGCTGTTCGGGGGCAGCGGTGGGCCGGGTAGAGGGATGGACTTTAGTGTCTACCTCGACGGACTGCCGCGGCTCTCGGCCACTGAGGCGAAGTGTTGCGAAAAGCCGATAACAGCCGCTGAAGTAAGGGAGGCAATGACTGGCTGCACAAGGGGTAAATCGCCTGGTTTGGATGGTCTGCCCTATGAACTTTACGTACAGATGCCAGACTTGTTCGGAGGCCTCTTGGCGGACGTCTACTGCAACTGGCAACAGAACGGGAGAATCCCCAGTTCTGTGAGCCGAGGAGCGGTGGCACTGCTGAGAAAGGATCCGAACAAGGGGGATAACATAGATAATTTTAGGCCCATAACTCTGCTAAACACAGAGTTCAAGATTTTGGCCAAGGTGCTAGCAAAGAGGTTGGCGCTTGTCGTTGGTGGTCTGGTGGGAGAGGCGCAGAAATGCGCCATTCCCGACAGATCCATCCACGACAACCTCCACCTCATGCGATACATCATAGAGAGGGTAGCTAAGGAACCTGGCACGGGTGGGTCCTTGATCAATTTAGATCAGTCGAAAGCTTTCGATAGGGTCGACCATCGTTACCTAGCGGCAGTCCTGAGGGCGGCTGGCTTTGGGCCCGTCTTCAGAGGCTGGATCGCTGCCATGCACAGCGACATCTGCTCTGTGGTGAGAGTGAACGGTCACCTGTCGGAACCGTTCAACATCATGCGCTCGGTCCGCCAAGGATGTCCCCTCTCGTCCCTCTTGTACGTATTGACTCTCGAGCCATTACTGCACAAACTGGAGACGTTGAGGAGAGTCCCGCGCGAACTAGGATGCGGAAGATCCGTGTCAGCATATGCGGACGATGTCACCGTAGTGGTGTCGAACGCCAAACACATCGAGGCGATCGGCACTACACTAAGAGAATACGAAGCGGTGACAGGAGCAATGATCAACCAGGAAAAGTCAGTGGGCCTGCAGCTCGGCACCTGGAGAGGCAGGTCCATGCCGTCCAACAGCGTCGTCGGACGCTGGACGGACGGACCGGTTAAATTAATAGGGGTCTGGTTCGGTCCGGACCTCCAGACGGACAAAAACTGGGACGAGGTGACGAGCAGAGTGGCTTCTCTCACCCAGAAATGGGCGGAGAGGAAGCTATCCCTGAAAGGTCGAGCGGAGGTGGCTAACACGTACATCGCGTCTGTCTTCTACTACCGCCTGACCGTCGTACCTTGTCCTAATCCTCGCCTGACTGCGCTGGAGCGTTTGCTCTTTCACTTTTTGTGGAAGGGACGCGCTCCGATGGTCAGGCGGTCCATCTGTTGTCAACACCCGCTACGTGGGGGGCTGGGCATGCCGTGGCTGATGATGCGCAGACACGCGCTCAGGCTACGACATTTCCACCTCTTCCTCGACGGTGATCAGATGTGGTCACCGTTTGCTAGACACGTCTTTCCCCAGCTCGTCTCCTTGACGGAGCTGCAGTCCTGGGTCAAGCGAAGACCGAGAGGGAGCGCCTGGAGACTGGAATGTCTTCAGGCGCTCACAGCCCTCGACCAATCGGGCAATGTGATCGGTGGAAACTCCACCTCGGCGTTCTATAGAGGATTAGTGGAAGGGAAGAGCGACGACGTACTTGGGGAAACTCTAGGCGTCGACGAAAATCAACTAGCCAATCTCTTCGGAAGAACTTTCGGGCCAGGGCCTATGGACAACTTCCAGAAATCTCTGGCCTGGCAGTGCTACCGAGGAGCCTTGCCAGTTCGGGATAAACTCTACAGGCATGGAGGTGCCGTCAGCCGGGCATGTCCGAGATGCGCGCAGGGCGACGAAACCGTCCTGCACGCACTCGTCCAGTGTCCGAAAATTGCTGACTTGTGGGTTTATGTCGAACACCTGCTGTCGCGTTTAGGACGGATCCGGCTATCATCTGAGTCCATCGTGAGGATTGCCCCGCCCTCCTCCTTTAGCCGGGAAGGGCAGGCAGTTTTTATCTGCCTGGTGGCCATGGCGAAAGAGATAGTATGGTGGACACGTTTGAAAGGGCTGAAGACGAGCACTTACCTCTTCGGTGATGCTCTGATTGACTTTTTCAAATTTCATTTGAAAAGGAAAATCAGAGTAGAGAGGGAAGTGCTCTCTTCCCAGCATTTTGTTGAAAGATGGGTGAGAGAAGCAAGAATGGCCCGAGTGAATGGGCCTACTCTGAGTATATATCTGTAAATTAAAGGTGGAAAACTGGGAGAGGGCACTTGCCTTGGTGGTCAGGGTCATTGTGGCTTTTTACTGGGCTCTCTCCACAAATGTCCCTCCGAAGTCTCCCCCCTATTGGGGAATCTTTCATTGTTATTTTTTGTTACATCCTCTGTTTTTGTTTTTTACACGCAGAAATGCCCATTTGTACCGTCCTGCATTGTCCTGCACTGTCCTTAATGTCTACTTTATGTAAACCCTTGTGGTTAATAAAGAAATCATTATTATTATTATTATTATTATTATTATTATTATTATTATTATTATTATTATTATTATTATTATTATTAAATAACAGTATACTATACATTCACAGTTATTTAAAAATTCAATTATAATATTCTGTATTAACATTTAGTATTACTGTATACTGCCATTAACATGTACAGTATATATACATTATAATTGTTAAAAAATACACATTTTTTTCTGCCAAAATTTGATTGCACTGTTTTGTTTTCACTTATGTATTTAAAAAAATGTTATTTATTCATTATAAAAATTAGATGATTCTGTAGTGACTTTCGTTCATCCTCAAACTTGACCTCAAGAATGCGTTCAACTCTTTCAGCCGCGATGTCGTCCTCAGCTCAGTAAGGTCCCACAACTTTGCTTGGCAGGCTTATCGGGAGCCTGCTTACTTATCGTTTGGTGACGAAGTCATCATCTCTGCCTCATGAGTTCAACAGGGTGACCCACTCAGGCCTGCTCTGTTTGCACTGGGCATTGATGACATCACCAAGATGGGGGTTGAGTTGGATTTCAATGTCTGGTATCTCGATGACACTTGCTTGGCCATCAGGGTCTCCAGGTCAATAGCTCCAAATTGTGAGCTCTGAATCCTCAACCACCCGGCTTCTCACACCAACAGACAATTGACCTGTTTACAGAGTTCTTCCCTTCCATTGCAGTCCCTCTCCCGTCAGCTTAGGAGCATCAATTACAGACCTTGCCTTCGAGCCAATCTTCCAATCGAAGATGGTTGGCCTTGAGCAATCGCTGAAAAATATTGAGGCAATTGAACCCCGTCAAGGCTTTTTTCATACTCAGAAACTACCTTTCGATTCCTAAGCTTCTAAATATGCTCAAAGTCAGCCCTTCTCACAGATTTCCATCATGCCTCCAATGCTTTGACGACCTAATCTCTGAGAGACTCAAGTGCTTGGTCATTGTTAGATTCTCTCCAGAGTCCCATCATCAGACTGCGTTGCCCAAGCTATTTGGGTCTACATAAATGATTGTCCTTCTCTCTCCTCTGCTTCCTTTCCTCACCCACGCTTGCTCCACCCTGGTGAGCAGCATCCTCTCCTCTCCAACATGGACTAGTTCCAACAGGGAGTTGGGTGAAGCTCTCCTACGATGGAGTGAGTTGGGCTTGTCTATTCCTGAGAAGGTGAAGCACAGACGAAGTCAGAGAGCTTGGGACAATATACATTGGAGGGTCACCTCTGACTCTCTCTTCGACCAGTCAGATCAGTTTTCAAGGTGCTGCTTACTGTCTGTCAGCACCAAATACTCAGGTGACTGGGTTGATGCCCTACCCGTGGCTAACGTTGGTGGCCAACTCAGCTTGGATGAACTTTGTGTCTCAATTGCCCTCAGAGTGGGAGCTGACCTCTGTACGGGTCTGAGGTGTCAATGTGGAAAACTCCTCAACTCTACGGTCTTGCTGCCTGAATGCCGGTCGCTTCGTGCGTCACATGGAGCTAAACCCCAAGAGAGCTTTGACTGGGCAAACATCCCCTCAATCTTGGAACCATGGGTTGCCCAGAAGTTATGGGAAAAGACCTGAGGGTCTTACCCTGTGCTCCGGTCGAGAGGTAGATGCCTTGTCTGGGACGTCACAGTTAGTGACTCTTTTGCTTCTTCCCACATCCTGGGTGCTGCGGTTAGGGCGAGAACCTCAGCTTCAGCAGTCGAACGGAAGAAAATCGTAAAATACTGTGATCTGTCGGTCAACTACATTTTCCAGCCGTTCGAGACATTTGGAGAAGTCAAGCTACTGACTACGAGATTCCTATCTTCATTGGCGGCTCGCCTAACTGAGGTAACTGGTGAAGCTCGTGAGGGCGCTTGGTTGTTCCAGCGTATCAGCCTGGCCATCATCCGAGGTAATGCCGCAAACGTGCTGGCTTGCCTCAAAAATCATTAGAGAGGTTTCCCAGTGCTCCTCACGATACTGTTATATTTTGCTCTGGTAGTGGCTTGGTTGTCCACCCCTTTCGCCTGCCTTTTGTTGTATGTCATCTTAGATGTGTGTGCTACCTGCTGATGTGTTTTTTCTTTTCTCTTTCTTTTCCTGTTTTTTTTCTGTTTTTCCTTTCCCTTCCTTTATCTTATATTTGTTTGTGCTTTCGTTCTGTAAACATTGAATTATTATATTTCTTTTCATACAACTGTGAATAAATTATATTTCCAGCACCTATAATGTCTTGTCCTCTTTATATTTCCCCTCAAATGTAAACGTTGTTTTCATACAATGTGGATGCAATTTGTAAATCTTCCTCAAGTCAGATATATAGCTTTTTGTATAGCATGAGATATATATGAAGACAATAGCCCCTGATGAGTAAAATTTTGTCTTTTAATGCATTACTAAAATCAATAGTTGGTAATTGATAATCGATTACTTAGATCAACATTTTGCGTTAATCTTTGATTTTACGAGACAGCCCTCTGGAGATCAGTAAATTTAGTACCACCTTAATGTATGTATATTTTCATACATACTTGTTCTATATATGTATACAAAACGCTATGTGTTTCTCTAAATATATATATCTCTTTCTCCTTTTTCTCTATATATCTTTTAAACTTATATATATATATATATATATATATATATATATGTGTGTGTAGAGGTTATATTTCATTTGTTGGGATACAACAAGCAAAATATTTTTATAACTGATATAAAGCACTCAAAAAATTATTGGAGTAAATATACAATATATTAATAAATGGAAACTATATTTATAAAACCATATTTATTTCATTATACATATTAATCTATATTATATTTTATCTGATGAAAGCGCACTGGTGGCCCTTGAAATATGTATAATGAAATAAATATGGTTTTATAAATATAGTTTCCATTTGTTAATATATTGTATATATATATATATATATATATATTTATTAAAATAACAGATTAAAGTTTAAGCAAAGAATTGCTGCTTTCACCCTTAACGGGATCTTCTAAAACTAAAAAAGTAAATCTGTGAACGCAGAAGTAAATATTTCAAAAAACGTTGCAGCCGAAGGAAGACAGGAAGACGATACTTTGGTTCGTGGAAACGTTCCCTGGAAAAGAACGGGAAAAAAACGAGGATAGTACGTCATTATTTGAGCGGTGAAAAACAATTACACGCATAGACAGAACCACGTTTATGGTATAAATGAAGTCATAGACTAATATTCTATTAGGTGGTTCATGGAGACGTTCTCTGGCAATGAACGAAACAAACGAAGATAATACGTCCTTATTTGGAGCGATGAGAACAATTATACGCAAAGACAAAACCAGTAAACGGTATAACTGAAGTCGTAGACTAAAATTCTATTTAGGAAACCGAATGATTCTCGGCCTCAGAGTTAAGAATAAAGTAAATAAAATAGAGGTAATTGAAATTAAATATATACATACACGCATCCATATACGTACATACACATGCATACGCGAAAACACCCGCCATGGGTATGCAAATATAAGCACGTACACAAAAAACACACGCACGTACATACATAACCCACACAACGCCTGTACCCGCACACATACGAACGTATACACCAAAATCACATAAAAATATATATAAAATATATATATATGTGTGTGTGTGCGTGTATACATATAATTAAATAGACGTAAATAAATATACACACATAAATACGTATATAACGAGCGCACACACATACCTACATGTAAATACAAACATGTTCGCAGACGTACGTCAACCAAAACACAAAGTACACATACACACACACCCTATATACGTACGAACCCGCATACTCACACAGACGCAAAACTCATGTATACACATAACCAAATGCACATGTACCAGTATATATAAAATATACGCCATAACATAAACAAGCAAATATACGTACGAGAAAGTATACGTACCTTCACAAAACATACAGGTAATATATACTTACCTATACAAATAAGTAATGGTATAAACATAACATATACTTACCTACCTCACCAAGACGTAAAATATCCGCATATAGTTCGTACTATCCGTGTGGGACTGTAATACAGGAAAGTTTTGTGCAATTTATGTTTACAAGCCGAAATTGCCTCAGATTTTTTGTTTAAGATGTGGTCTTTAGCGTAGAGTATTTCCAGGGCCTCAGCAGCCCAGAGGTCACATAGTCTTTTATTTCCGTTATACGATCTAGCCCTAGCTAGGATCCCCCAGTGTAACTTCTATTGGGTGTGGTTGTCTTTTAGACTCCAGATATAAGCTGAAAGTGACGTCATATTCCTTCTTAAAGGGTTAAGAAAAGAATGGGTATGCATGTAAAGACGCTGCTTGAATCTATTGGCGGTTAACCCTATGTAGGCCCTACGGGACGTGGGTGTTTCAACGTTACATTTGTAGACAATGTTACTAGAGAGGCATTTCCCGGATAGAGGGCAGTCAACCCAATTCCTACAATTACAGTTAGTACTAACTATAGGGTTGTACGTGTTCCTACGGCTAGGTAGTTTAGCTAAATTTGAAGCTGTGATGTTATGTGCAAGGTTAGGAGTCGTAGAGTAAGACATTTTAATGGCATTTCTATTAAAAATTTTACTATATTTATGTGTAGGGGGAAAATGCTTCATAATTGTTTCTACTTTTGGCACAAGGCCAGCAATTACCCAGTGCATTACTGGTACTTTATTTTATCGACTCCGTAAGGATGAAAGGCAAAGTTAACCTCGGCGGGATTTGAACTCAGAATGGCAAGGACCGTAACTCTATGCGTCAAAGCATGGCGTCCGACCCTCTACCGATACTGCCAATCCACCGTTCATAATAAGGGAGAGAAAGATCTTAGCTAAAGGTGCGGCCACCTCCATATTATGCGTCGGGATCTATTTCATCTAGGTTTATTCTCGTACTCTGTATATGCTACCTTATCGACAAATCCACTGCGAGCAAGAGCTTCATTGTAATATGTGGAATGGTCGTTGACAATATGCTCGATAGTAGATAGACGGGAAAGCCTCAAAGAAACGTTTCTTACCAGGTTCTTGGTTATGCTGGCAGGATGGTTGGAATGCTTACTTATGTAATTAAGCGTATCATTCGGCTTTCTATACGGGTAATACAAGCCATTCGATAAATTGAGCGTAACGTTGAGGTAATTAACGACCGAGAGGTTCTTATAGCTGAATTAGTGGAAGAGCTAGAGTAGAAATTCCTCATGGTAAACCTAGCAATGGTTAAAATTTTAGTAAGTATGGATGAGAACATGACAGATATGATCATTTGGAGGAGGTCTCTAATGCCGATGTTATTATATACTCGGACATTTTGGGGATACTTGGATATATTGGGTTGGACAGAAAGTTCCCACAGTTTTTTTAATATATATATGCGCACATATATAAGAAGCGATGTTGTTATGCACTATATGTATTTCTCATTTTCTGTTATGCCATCAAAGGGGAAGCAAGATGAATCTATCCAAATCATTTATTTGTGGTTGTTTACTTTATGACTTTAAATCTGACTTAAGTGCAGCAGCATCGAGTCGCCGCATTAACCATGCATTTGGGTCACACACCATGTCTGTACGTAGTACCAGGGATTAGTTCACATGCTTCCATTCCGGAGATTACAGCCTTGAATATCGACCCCACACAGGACGTCCACCCAACTTCAATGATGAACAACTGCATGAGCTGGTGGAAGCCAACCCATGCCTGACATCACGTCACCTCTTAGAAGTGCTTGGAGCATCAAAAACAACCATCCTCAATCATGTGCATACAATAGGGAAGGTGTCTAAGCTGGAACAATGGGTGCCTTACAATCTAACTGACTGTAATTGTGAATGTTAGACAGTAGCTGTAACTTCTTTGCTCTTATATCATTGCACAACTAACTGGTTATGTTTTATTGTCACTGGTGATGGAAAATGGTGTCACTACATTAATGTGCCACAAGGGTAAGCAAAGGCTGGCCTCCATGCTCAAAAGACCCCACTGAGCATCTGCTAGAACTGGAAATGTGTCATCCACTACGAGCTACTCCCACCGAACACCAGCATAGTCTCTGACAGTTATTGTCGATAACTTGAAAGATTAGCGGCGAAAATCACACAGGTGCACTTACACAATAATCTTGTTCGATTCCATCTTGATAACATTCCGCCGCATACATCAAGGATGACTCGTGAGAAGCTAGGTTGGGAGGTTCTTCCCCACCCACCGTACTCACACAACCTCGCACCTTTTTCTCTCAATGAGCAATGCAATGCAGTCAAAGACCTTCGCAAATGAAGACCAGTTAAATCAGTGGCAGACTGAATTCTTTGAATCAAAACGAGAAGAATTTTACAGGGATGGAATCATGTGCTTTCTTAAACGATGGCAGACAGCAATTGCAAATGATAGCGATTATTTTGAATTGTAAAATTTTATCAAATTTTAAAAATGCCAAAGCCAATAAAACATTAAAAAAATGCCGAGAACTTTCTGTCCAACCTAATACTTAGACACATATGCTCACCTCAGTAAAGAAGTGCACATATATGCATATGTACACACACACACATATGTTGATATTCAATGAATACTAGAAAGTCTTACATGTTTCAATATGTTACACAACCGACCTGTTAAATACAAATTGTTACATAATCCCTTTATTCCACACTGCTCAACAGTATTTGATGTATTTCTTCAGAGAAAATATAGGGAAAAATTATGTTAAAAATGTGTAGTTTTGCTTACATCATATTCGTAAACATATAATCATACATGAACCTTCGTTTACGAACAAACAGACATGTATGTTTATGTACACAATTGTTTGTGCTTGTAAGCAGGCATATAAATACTCAATAGCTATATGTATTAACCAGTGTAACTTTGAGTTGAGATGACCTATGTATTTGGGAATAGCCAATGAAAGGTGCGTCTAGATCAGGCATGGGCAACCTTTTTCGAGAAGCGGGCCACATGAGATATGGCTCATCATCAGGCAGGCCGCAAGCGCTAATCTATATTCGTGTCCACATTAAAAAAAAAAAGGGTGGTAACTCAGGTTGTTTTGATTTGTTTCTTCAGAATTTGTACACATTGTTTTCCTTGATCGTAAAAATGATAGAAAGATAAATTACAACTGAAAGGTTGGGGTAAAAAGATCAGAAAGATTTCATTTAGGTGACTTAGGTGAGCCATTCAGAAAGCTTCGTGGGCCCCATGACTGGTCTATATCATTAGGCATGAGGGGAGTGGCAATGTGTTCATAACCAATGCTAAAATTGATGGTCAAAGCTGGAGTATCATGTTATATGGTAGGAGAATATAAAACTGGTTAGCGTTTGGCCAATCAGTGATGACAGAATAAAAGACAGTGAAGCAATAATCCAATAGGGAAAGAGTATTCAAATGGGATACAGAGTCACACGTATATATTGAATAATTGTTTCTACCCTTGGCACAAAGCCAGCAATTATCCCAGTGTATTACTTGAATAATGAAAACAAAAGGCAAAATTTAGAGCTTATGAACTAATTAAGTTAATTTAGTTCAATGAACTAATTTGTTTTCATTTGAAAAGAAGGTTTTTACCTTGAAATATTATGGTGAAATATATTGGATAAAAAACCCATTTTTATTTTGTTTTATTTGTCATCCTTTATCACAATATCATCTTTATACATATATATATTTCTTCTGCATTGTACCAGCTTTCTGAAGTTCTTTATCACTTGGTATATGTATCCGAACTTTGGGAATAAAAAACAATTTTGTACATTTCACAAATTTTATTTAATCACCTCCAAAATACTCTCTTGGGAGTTCACACACAGTTATGACATTGCTGGTAACACTTCTGGAATTCTATGAAGCTCCGCCGTCGCTTTTCTCCTAATTTTCTCTTGCAACTCATATTGCTTCCCTTTCAACGTGGTTTTCAGATTGAAGAAGAGCCAGAAGTCACACAGTGCCAAGTCGAGGGAGTATGGAGACTGTTGAACTAGTGGTTATTTGTTTTGACCAAGAAAGCTTGGATTATGTGGGTGGAATGAGCGGGTGTATTGTCATGGTGAAGTTGCCAATTCTTCCCCAACCTCATAGCAATGTATAACCTACAGTTAGTATTCCTTATTGATTGTTTGACCTTGTGGTGCATAGTCATAATGCACTGTACCACGGAAGTCAAAGAAACAGCTCAACATTGCTTTCATATTGCTGTGAACCTGTCATGCTTTTTTGGGGTCTTGGTGATAACAGATGCTTCCATTGGGAGGACTGGAACTTGGATTCCGGGTCATAATCATAAACCCTCCACCAGTGATGATGGTCTTCATGAAGTCTGGTTCATGGTTTGTACAGACCAGCATGTCCTGAGTAATTTCCATGTGGGGTTGCTGCTGTTGCTCCACCATCATCTTGGGGACCTGTTTCGCCGACACTCTCCACATGCACAAACCCTCCGTTAAAATAGAATTCACTGATCCTTTGTTTATTCCTACTTCGTGAGCAATTTCTCGGATTGTTACACGACAGTCTTCCATGATTATTCGCAGAACCTTCTCAATCGGCTCCTAGTTTTGGCTTGTGGATGGTCAGCCTGAGCAGGCTTTGCTCTCCACTGAGGTGTGGCCATGTTCGAAATGGTTGTACCACTCCTTGATCCTCATTGCCAAAGGCCTGCTGAATCTTCTGGATGGTTCGAGTTTGAGTATCACTAAGCTTTGGCAACTCTTGATGCAATATTTCTGCTCGATGCATTCGGTCATCTTTGTGAAAACGAAAATCTGACGAGCACGCACTCACTATACATCTGTACTTTAATCATAACAGCTGGGAACTGACGCAACCTACCAGTATGAAAATTTGCAGGAAGGGGAGTGTCACCTTTCACCCAAATTATTTTGCCCGGTCGACATTAGTTTTGGCGAAAATAATAAAGTTGGATACAACCTTCAGATATCCGAATAAAAGAAACAGCTTAAGTTTAGCGAATAAAATATGGCAACTCAAAGACAAGAACATAGACTGGAATAATCTCGACCATATATAAATGGGCTCAAGGCCTGCAGATTATGCAATGGTGGATATTGAATAATCTCCATAACAACAATAAACTGCTTAACACCTGGACAGAATTCTTCTTATATTTCCTGCACATTTCTAAACACCTTTCAAAGAACTGACTATCATAGTAATCAATATTGACTTTTAACTTTTCCTTCAAAATAATTTTTTTTTTAATCTGCTAACACCCTCTAAAATGTTTAATAACTTAGGGGTTATTTGCCCCTGAGATAACATTAATCTGTCAAATGATCTCACCTAGACCAATTACTTTTCTCCCAACTCATTTGCTTTCCCTTATTGGAGCGATCCTTGGTTTTGTTATTAATTTTTTAGTAAAACATTTTTGATGCATTCCCATCGGCACTGGTTGAACAAGTTGACCTTCCAGCTCAACAAAATGGTATGGCACCGTTGTAGTAATTGGCATTAAAAATTATATTAAAACTCGTCTTCTGGACTTGAGTTACTCAATACCATGGACATTTTTACCATACTATATATATATATATATATATATATACCATCATCATCATCATTTTACATCTGCTTTTCCTTTCTTGCAAGGCTGGGGTAGGTCTTCTTTAGCACAGCATCTCTCCATTAGGCATGGTCCTTTGTCATCTTGTCTGTGAGCTTCAGTGATCTGAGGTCAGCTCTCACCACCTCCGCCCATATTTTTCGTGGTCTTTCTCTACTGCATCATCCTTCCACCAAGGTTTCTTGGCACTTCTTCACCCAGCGGTCATCTTCCATGCACTTGAAAAATGTGCCTATCACTGACACTTCTACTATCAATTTTCCCTGAATATCTACTACATATGAAGTTTTCCTTTCCTGTTAGTTTATCTGCTATCCCACTACATCTCTTGTGTACCCAAGATCTGCATTGTGTACATTATATAGAGTTTATGCCAACTCATATTCTAAATATTGAGCATTTGCCTGATGGAATCAGAGACTTGCCCTCTTTCCTAATTATCATTACTTTAGTCTTTGCTAGGTTCAATCTGTCCTCTTGATTCCAACTACTGTTTCCACAGTCGGAATTTATTCTCTAGCTCCTCTACTGATTCTGCTATAAGAACCAAATCGTCAGCATAGAGAAGTTACCATGGGCAGCAAGTCTTAAATTGCTCTGTTATGGCTTGGAGAACTATAATGAATAAAAGTGGGCTGAAGACCGAACCTTGATAAACTCCTATTTGTATCTGGAATTCCTCACTAAACTCCCTTCCTACTCTCACTTTACTGACAGCACCTCTGTACATAGCTTGCACTGTTCTCACAAGCCATTCCTCTACACCTAGTTTCCTTAGGGACTACCAGATGACAGATTGAGGTACTCTTTCAAAGGCGTTCTCTGGGTCAACAAAAGCTAAATATAGTGGCTTATTCTTCTCCAAGAAACTCTCTTGCAGTTGTCTCACTAAGAAGACGGCATCTGTTGTACTTTTCCCAGGCACAAAACCAAACTGCATCTCATCTACTTCGTCTCTTTCTCTAATTAGTTATGCTAGCACCCTTTCTGTCATATATGCATATATGTATTTATAAATATATGTACATATGTATATGTATATATATATATAGATATGTGTGTGTCTATATATAGACAGCTTCCGCTACCTAGGTGCCCGAATTAGCAACGGAGGTGGGTGTTCAGAAAGTACAACAACCAGGGTAAGAACGGGATGGAAGAAGTTCAGCGAGCTACTACCACTGCTAGCTGCAAAAGGCCTTTCCCTCAAAATGAAAGGCAGACTGTATGATGCATGCATACGAACAGCAATGTTACATGGTAGTGAGACCTGGGCACTGTCTGTAGAAGACTTGCGCAGATTAGAAAAAAACGAAGCTTACATGCTCAGATGGATGTGTAATAGTAATATAGGAGAACGGCAAAGTATAAACGAATTGAGAGAGACACTGAGCATAAGAGGAATCAAAAACTGTGTGCAGAAGAGGAGGTTATGTTGGTATGGACATGTGATGCGTATGAAGGATGACAGCTGCATAAAAAGGTGCAGAGCACTAAAATTCGATGGAAACCGGGGAGTGGGGAGACCCAAGAAGACCTGGGATGAGGTGATAAAAGCCGACCTTACCCAATTAAACCTCTCAAAGGCAATGACACAGGACCGTGACCTCTGGTGTCACGCAGTAATACAGAAGATCCGACTCCCCACGGGCACAAGCTGAAGCTGAAGCATATAGACAATATGCCCCCACCCCTCCCTCTGAAAATTGGTCGTGGAGGTGCCACGGCAAAGAAACACTCAGCTCACATTGTAAAGTGGTCTTGTAGGCGCCACGGAAAAAAAGCACCCAGCACTCACTGTAAATGAGGTTGGTGTTAGGAAGGGCGTTCAGCTGTAGAAATCAAGCCAGAATCAGTTCTGTATGAGCAAGACAAGGTCATCCAACCTAATATTGCCCAGAATAGGACAACCCATCTAACCCATACTAGCGTGGGAGAATGGACGTAAAACGGTGATGATGATATATATATATATATATTAGATATTAGTTTAACAATGATTATAATAACAAAGGCAAGTTATTTTACATTGAATATCATCATCATTTCATCATTTCATCATTTCATCATTTTACGTCTGCTTTTTCCCTGCTTGCAAGGGTGGGACGGGAACTGATGCTGGCTTGATTTCTATAGCTGGATGCCCTTCCTAACACCAACCTCATTTACAGTGAGGGCTGGGTGCTTTTATGCCGTGGCAGCTCCATGACCACTTTGCAGTGGAATGATATGGACCCCAGTCCCTATCATCTCATTTCTACAGCTGAGTAAACTGGAGCAATGTGAAATAAAGTGCCTTGCTCAAGGAAACAACACATCACCCGGTCTGAGAATTGAACTCACAACCTTTCGATTGCAAGGCCAATGTTCTAACCACTAAGCCATGTGCCTCCATGAATATATATATATATATATATATATGGATACATGCATATATATATATGCAGAAGACTTGCATAGATTGGAAAGAAATGAAGCTTGCATGCTCTGATGGATGTGTAATAGTAATATACGAGAATGGCGAAGCATAAACGAACTAAGAGAGAGAAACTAGGCATAAGAGGAATCAAATGCTGTGTGCAGGAGAGGAGGTTGCATTGGTATGGACATGTGATACATATGAAGGATGATAGCTGCATAAAAAGATGCAGAGCAGTAAAAGTTGATAGAAGCCATGGAGTCAGGAGACCCAAGAAGACCTGGGATGAGGTGATAAAAGTCGACTTTTCCCAATTGCACCTCTCAAAAGCGATGACACAGAATAGAGATGTCTGGCGATATGCAGTAATATTGAAGACCCAACTTCCCATGAGCACAGGCCGAAGCTGAAGCACATAAATACGGTATGCCCCCACCCAGCACCACCCCACCCTCCCATATGTAGTTGTCCTGACAAAAAGCACCCAGCCCACACTGTAAGGTAGCCGTGTAGGTATCTCGACAAAAAGCACCCAGCCCACACTGTAAAGTGGTTGTGTAGGCGCCACGGTAAAAAAGCCCACAGTACTCACTGTAAATGAAGTTGGTATTAGGAAAGGTATCTAGCTGTAGGAATCAAGTTGATGATGATGATGATATATACATATATATATATATTAGATAAAACCTTCACAAGGATCCTCCCTTGATAATGATTTTTTAAACCTGAAAACATTTGAAATGATTAAATTTGCTAAGACAAAATTCTATCACTATCTTGGTACCTTTAGTTTTTTAATGCATTGTACGGCTTTTAAACTTATTTAAATTTAAATTTCCTATTCAACAAGCAAACTACAACACTCTGTTATATATATATATCATCATCATCATCGTTTAACGTCCATCTTCTATGCTAGCATGGATTATATATATATATATTGGAATTTTGTATTTCTAAAGAAATACGGTATGTTTACAAATAAACATTTAGAAAGTCGTAGCTATGCAAAAACACCAGCAGCTATCGCCACCTGGTGGTGTCCCATAGAAGCAAGGGGGACAATCGTCGATGCATTTTGAACTGAACTGGTTCTCGTTAGGATGACCCCTCCCGTTCCTGCAACTGCTGGACTTTGAAAACAGTTGAGAGTATATAGTTTTCTCATCTTAAAACTTATAATAGAATAGAATTAGAATTTAGCTTCGAGCATAGCTCTATAGAGATATGTATTGGAATTTTGTATTTCCAAAGAAATATGGTATGTTTATATATATGTAAAAATATATGTATATATATATAAGCAAAGAGTTATTTAATTTGTTGGTTATTCAACAAATTTATTTATAACTGATTAGAAGCACTCTACAGATTTTTCTTCTGAAGTATAATATCAATAATATTAATAAATTGATTTATATATATATATATATATATATAAATCAATTTATTAATATTATTTCAGTTCTTCATACGGATTGGACACTACCGTAAACTCTTGGTAGATTTATCTACACATATATATATATATATATATATATATATATATATATATATATATATATATATATATATATATATATATATATGTATGTGTATATATATATATATATATATATATATATATATATATATATATATATATATATATATATATATATATATATATATATATATATATGCAAAACTTTTATTTAAAATTGTTGTTACAACAAGTAAATATTTTATAACTGATATAAAGCACTCAACAAGTTTTGGAGTAGATATACGATATTAAACAAATGGAAACTATATTTATAAAACCATATTTATTTCATTATACATATTTCGGGGATACCATATTTAAAATATGGCATGCCTTCTTCAGATAAAATACAATATATAAGCAGTTTTATAAATAATTTTGACGTACCATAAATATTGATCAACTTTCATGTAAGAAGTTGGTTTGGTAGTGAGATGTTTATAAATATTTAGTGTTAAGCACAGTTAAAAAGAAAGACGGAGAAAAAGAAGAAATGTATGTAAAGAAAAACAGAGAAATAGAGAGAGATAGGGGA
>OZ024744.1:35243690-35268604 GCA_964016885.1 Eledone cirrhosa
CAGCTTTATACCTCTATAGTTTCCTCTATTTAGTGCATCATCTTTACCTCTGTAACAGTTGACAATGATGCTACTGCACCAATCTTTTGGTATGACACCTAGTTTTACCTGGTTAACAATACGTGTGGTTATAGTGTGACCTACAGACCCAGATGCCTTCAGCATATCGGCAGCTATACCCGATGGACCGGTTGCCTTCCCCATCTACATATCTTTGATTGCCTTACTTACTACGCTGCTGCTGACTTGTACTGCTGGCCCCCTCTATAGGGTCTACTTGGGGTAGGGTCTCTTCTTCCCATGCATTCTCCTCATTTAGTAATCTATGATAATGGCTCTTCCATGCATCTTTCTTCTCAGCACTTGTGAGGACAAGCTCACCTTTCTTTATCATTCCGGATACACTTCTCTCCAATGACATCACAATTCTCTCTGACACACTGCCTCGCAATCTTGAACACCTCCTCTATCTGGTCCTCACGTTGCAAAACATGCTTGAATTTTCTATCCTCCGCTTCTCTCCAAGTTAAGTATACTTGTCGCCTAGCTTCCCTCTTGGACTCTATGTAATGTACCCTGCTCCCCCCGTTCTTCCATTCTTTTCATGCCTGTATCTTGGCCTTAACTGCCTCATCTACCTTATTGTTCCACCACCAAGTCACTCTCCTCCTGCTTGTGGTCTTACTCCAGCCACAGATTTCATCCGTTGCTTCAAGCAAGTTATTTTTTAGGAACTCCCAGTGCTCTTCTACTTTGAATGTCTCTATCTGTTCTTCTTTATTGTCGTAGGCGTTGAGTAAAATATCTTTAAATCTGTTACTGGCTGAGGGGTCTTTCAGCTTCCAGATCTTTCTTCTCCAGGTTGGCCTGTTTCCAGGTTCGTCTAGTTCTGACCGTGAGGTTGCTGACAACTAAGCTATGTTGGGAGGTACATTCCTCACTAGGGTAGGCTTTTGTGTTTACGACCGTCCATCTGTCACGTCCTCTGATGAGGATAAAATCTATCTGACTAGAATGCTACCCTGATCTATAGGTGATCAGGTGGTTGTCGGGTTTTTTGAAGTTTGTGTTACATATCGACATGCCATTGGCGTCGCAGAATTCTAGAAGTCTGAATCCTTCTTCATTTCTTGTGCCAACCCCGTGGCCTCCATGGACTCTATTGAAGCCGTCACAGTGTTTATCTACGTGTCCGTTAAAATCTCTTGCGATGATTAGGAAGTCATTGTCGTTTGTTAGAGCAGTAGTGTGCATTAGGGACTCGTAAAATCTATCCTTAAGTTCGTCTGGCAACCCCGATTGGAATGCGTAAGCTGATATTATTGTGGTAATTGTTTTAGTCAGGACTAGTCTGAGTTTAATGATTCTTGCATTTGCCCTGTACACTGAGATTACTTTATCTACCCACTTGTCAGCTAGTTGTATACCTACACCACCCATCCTATCGTCATTTCCCACCCAGAAAAATTTGTAGTACTGACTTTTTCCTACAAGGACTCTCCTCTCCATCTAGTCTCTTGCACACAGCATACATCAATTTCCTTTCGCTCTAGCATTTCTACGATTTCTCCTGCTCTTCCTTTCATTGTGCTTACATTGTCTCACCAAGAAGAGGGCATCTGTTGTACTCTTCCCAGGCACAAAACCAAACTGTATCTCAGTTTGACCCTTTCTCTAATTAGTTGTGCTAATATCCTTTCTGCCACTTTCATAACCTGATCCATCAGTTTTACACCCCTATAATTGCTCCTCTCCAGAGCATCCCCTTTACCTTTGTAACAATTTATGAGAATACTGCTGCACCAGTCTTTGAGTATGACACCACCATATATAGCTTGATTGATGATGCATGCAACCAATTTAGTGCCTACATCCCCTGATGCCTTCAGCATCTCAGCAACTATTCCCGATGGTCCAGCAGCCTTACCATTTTTCATTTCCTTAATCGCCTCTTGGACCCTATATTCGTCAATCTCAATAGCTGGTCCCTCTGTCGGATCTACTAAGGGTAATTTCTCTCTCTCCCATTCGTTCTCCACATTCATCAGTCTCTCATAATGACATTTCCAGGCCTCCTTTTTCTGATCATTCGTGACACTAAGAACACCGGCATCATCCCGGACACATTTATCTCCAACAACATCCAGTCCGAAACAAATGAGATCGTGTAGGTGTCACGACAAAAAAACGCACAGTCCACGCTGTAATGTGGCCGTGTAGGTAACACGGTAAAAACCTCCCAGTCCACACTGTAAAGGTGGTTGGTGTTAGGAAGGGCATCCAGCCGTAGAAAACCCGCCAGACAGTCCTATACGAGCAAGACAACCAATCTTGCCTCAAGTGGGAAAATTCCCGTCCAAACCCATGCTAGCGTGGAAAATGGACGTTAAACGATGATGATGATGATGATGATGATGAACATCCTGATTTGCATTGACACTCTGCCTTGTAATGTGGAACACCGCACGCCTCTGATCTTCCCGTCGCAGAACATTGGCAAACCTCCTACTCTCTTCCTCCCTGCGTGTTAAGTACACCTGACGTCTAGTTTCTCCTTTAGCGGCTGTATATTCTTCCCTACTCCCACCCTTTTTCCAAGCCTTCCATCCTAGTCTTTTGTCTCTAATGGCCTTATCTACTGTGCTGTTCCACGACCAGGTCACTCTCTCTCTGGTTGGAGCTCTGCTCCAGCCACAAGTTTCATCAGTAGCCTGCAGTAAGTTGTCACGTAAGAAATTCCAGTTATTATCTATGTCATACGTCTCGAAATCGTCTTCTTTTTCGTCATACACATCTTGAAGGGCTTTCCTAAATTTGTATTTTAGTGAAAGGTCTTTTAGCTTCCAGACCTTTCTTCTCCACACCTTCCTGTATGTCTCATTCCATCTCTTGCTTACTGAGATATCACTAACGACTAACCTATGCTGTGGGGTACATTCTTCCCCAGGGTATGCCTTTGTATTAGACACTATCTGCCTGTCCCGCTGCCTAACTAATAAGAAGTCAATCTGGCTTATGTGCTCGCCAGATTTGTAGGTTATTAGGTGATTGGCAGGTTTCTGGAAGTTTGTGTTGCAAATAGTCACTGTACTTGCATCACAAAATTCAAGAAGTCTCACTCCTTCTTCATTTCTTGAGCCATAACCGTGCCCACCATGTACCCCAATGTAACCATCCTGGAGCTGTCCAACATGACCATTGAAGTCCCTTGCTAGCAAAACGATGGCCCTGTCTTCTGTCATTGCGGTTGTTTGTAAAAGTTGCTCGTAAAAGCAGTCTTTCTCATCTTTACCTAGGCCTGCCTGGGGAGCATAGGCAGAGATGATTGTCAGTAGTCTCCTGCCTACAACTAATTTAAGCTTAATTATTCGATTACTAACTCGAACTACCTCTATTGTCTTATTGATCCATCTCTCAGCCAGGAAAATGCCTACTCCCCCTAACCCATCATCCTTACCTACCCAGAAAATCTTATAGCTAAGATGTTTGCCTACAACTAGTCTCGCAGAGGCACCTCTCAATCTCACCTCTTGCACGCAGCACACATCCACATGCCTTCTCTCCAGCATCTCCGCTATTTCAGCAGATCTACCTCTGAGAGTGCCAACATTAAGCGGAAAAAACATCCCAAAAGTGCAATTTGGGAGACTGCAGCAGTCCGTCTTGTCAGAAAAGAACGTCGCAATGCTGAACGTGAGTACAAACTGCACAAATCAGACATCAATAGAAAGAGGCGAAATAGATCGTCCACCCACCTCAAACAGGTGACAAAAAAGGCAGTGCTTCAATTCGAGCAGCACATAGCAACCAGCCCTGACAGTAAGGTGTTCTGGAAGTATGTTCACTCAAAGCAGAGGCCTCACTCTCCAGTTGGTTCTCTTCACAATCCCCACACCAGATTACTGACGACCCCAAGGAATGCGCAGAGCTCATTGCTGAATGCTATGCAGGCATTTTCACTATTGAAGACCAGAGTGTACCATCTCCACCACCTATGACACCAGACTATTACAACCATGGAATTTACACCTGCAATGCTGCGACGTCTTTATGGTGTTACGTACCTGCTTCTCAAATGTGGTGGGTACTTCTTTCTGCACCAGATATCATGCTTATTCCAATTCTGTCTGAACAACGGTGCTACTCCAGAACAGTGGAAAACTGCCAGTGTCATTCCTCTGTTCAAAAAGGGTGACCGCACATCACCTGTGAACTATCGTCTAGTCAGTCTTACTAGCTACATTGATGGAATCCTGTCTCAGAGAAATGATTTGGAACTTCTGGAATTCTCACAGCCTTATCCGCCCCTCGCAATTTGGATTTATCCCCAACTCCAGCTGCTGTGATCAACTTATCGAGTTTCTTGAAGACATCACCCGGATCACTGATGGCGGCTCATGGGTGGATGTTGTTTACCTTGACTTTGCAAAAGCTTTCAATTCTGTACCATGCAAAAGACTTATGGCAAAACTCTCTGCAATGGGTGTGAAGGATGATCTTTTTAACTGGTTCAAGTCTTTCATTCTCAGTCGAAGATTGTGGGACAGTTCTGGGACAGCATTCCTCACCATATGAGATGTCATCTGATGTACCACAGGGATCTGTTCTTGGCCCCCTTTTGTTTGTGGCATATATTAATGACATAGATGCCAACTTAAAGAATTCCACAGTACTAAAGTACGCAGATGACATCAAGCTGTACCTTGAGATAAAAAGGACAGATCCTGAACACTATAGATCTTGCTTGCAGTCTGACCTGGACACAATGCAACAATGGATCTCAGACTGGCAACTCAAGCTAGCTGTGGACAAGTGCACCACCATGCACTTTGGGAGTAAAAACCCAGCGTCCACATACTCCCTCCACAGCACTAATATCAAGAAGTCTTCTTGTGAACGTGACCTGGGCATTACGGTCAGCAGTGATTTGCGTTGGACGAAGCACATCTCTAAAATTGTCAAGAAAACCGAGGGTGTCTTAGTATCACTCAGCAAGACCTTTGTCAGCCGCTCTCCAGCTATCTATTTAAGGCTGTACATGGCTATGGTGCGGCCACACTTAGAATTTGCATCACCAGTCTGGAACCCCTATCTTGCTCAGAACATTGACCGCCTGGAAACTATTCAGAGACGTGCAACCAAGCGAATATCCTCCATCAGGCATCTACCATACTCTGAACACCTTGCTTCCCTGGGCATGGATACATTGAAGCTCCGACGCCTGGCAACTGACTTGATAAACACCCACAAAATTGTTAACCATCTTGCCAAAAACAACCCTGAGTACCTTTTTGATTTCCATGTGTCTAACACACGTGGGCGTGCCCACAAAGTCAGAAAACAGCACAGCTCCCATGACTTTCGGAAACATTTTTTCACGCTCAGAGTTGCTGAAGCATGGAACAAACTACCTGCACCAGTTGTTAGCTGTCGAGACACTGCATCCTTTAAGGCCTCCATGCTTCCTGAGATTCGCCAGCACTACACCTAATATTCCCTCTCCATACACATACACACATGTATATCATGACACATACACTATTCACTTCCCTGACATTTGTGTATTATTCTATGTACTATACATCACCTTTGACGAGTTGTAGTGCACCTGAGCACTTTACACAATAATTTCATTATTATTATTATTATATTATTATTAAGTGTTGCAGCTCTGAGATGCGACGTCTTCATATTTTGTTATATATGTGTGTATGTGAGTGGTGTGTGTGTTTGTATGCATGAGTGTTGGTGTGTGAGTGGCGTGTATGTTTGTAGTTTGTATGCATGAGTGTTGGTGTGTGAGTGGCGTGTATGTTTGTAGTTTGTATGCATGAGTGTTGGTGTGTGAGTGGCGTGTATGTTTGTAGTTTGTATGCATGAGTGTTGGTGTGTGAGTGGCGTGTATGTTTGTAGTTTGTATGTATGAGTGTTGGTGTGTGAGTGGCGTGTATGTTTGTAGTTTGTATGCATGAGTGTTGGTGTGTGAGTGTGTGTGAGTGTCGTGTCAATAAGTGTTTTTTTTTTTTATGACCATGCTGTAAAATGGAGGGGTAGAGAGGGTCCTTGAGTCTAGTAAGACATCCTCTCTAGTGCTGGTGGCACAAATAAAAGTACCTAGTCCATGCTGTAAAGTGGCGCTGGTGTTAGGAAGGGCATCCAACCAGTGTATCAATGCCAAAACGCTTAACAGCACAGCAACAAATAGATAGGAACAAATATATATATATATATATATATATATATATATATATATATATATATATATATATAATATAAGATCAAAAGATGGTTAAAGGAGTTCCATGTATTTTATTATGCGCATTTCAAAAACAAACATCATCATGCAATAATATTTGTGTTTTCATCAGATAAAACAGGAGAACATGATATGAAGGCTAAAAAACACTTGTGGATAGTGCAGTTTTAAATCATCATATGTTGATTTAAAACTGCACTATCCACAAGTGTTTTTTAGCCTTCATATCATGTTCTCCTGTTTTATCTGATGAAAACACAAATATTATTGCATGATGATGTTTGTTTTTGAAATGCGCATAATAAAATACATGGAACTCCTTTAACCATCTTTTGATCTTATATTATGTATACTCCAGTCCTACAAACTGTAGAGTGCTTCTTATCCGATATCTGCATTGCTTTATTGTACTACAATAAAACTCACCTACTACATTATATATATATATATATATATATATATATCAATATATCACTTCCTATTTCTTTTGTCCCCTATCCAACTAATCCCCTTAGTTTACTCTCACCTCCCCCTCTTCTCTAAACACCTGCTTCTATTTTCTATCTCTCCTTTATGTCCCCCACATATTATTTTCTCTATCTACTGGTACATTATTTTTGGCCTATCATTTTAACATTTTTTTATGTACACCCGACACGACCAGTTACCTGTTTAATCAACCATGTGTATTCTTTCAATCTTAATACCTAAAGTTTGGTGTCCCCCTACCTAGTGCTACATCCAGCCAGTACTTTGGTACATTTATTCCTATTTTCCATATAACTAAATTATATGAATATTTTTTTATTTTCTATTATCTTTTGTGTGTATTTGTGAATGTGTCTGTGATGTTATACGCTTCACATTCAAATATTTTTCCTTGAACATTATTGGCTAACTAAGATGTTAATGGTTCGATGACATTGGAAAACAGACATATTTATGTAAGCATAATAGCATTATACATAAATACACACATACATACATACATATATAAGCACACACACATATACATACATATTCAAAACGGGTGCACACAGGACAAAGACAACTGGAAAAACAATGGAAAAGCAGACAATATATATATATATGTATATATATGTATATATATATATATACTGCCAGACAGTCCTATGCGAGCAAGACAATCACTCTTGCCTCAAGTGGGACTACCCCCGTCCAAACCCATGCAAGCGTGGAACACGGACGTTAAACGTTGATGATGATGATGATGATGATGATACATATGTATATATATATATATAAAAAGTAAACCCCTATACTTAGCTTTCATCGACTTGGAGAAGGCCTTCGACAGAGTCCCCCGTTCCCTTATCTGGTGGGCTCTTAGAAAACTAGGTGTTGATGAATGGCTTGTGAGAGCTATACAAGCCATGTATAAAGAAACAGCCAGCAAGGTTAGAATTAATAACGAATATAGTGAAGAGTTTAGTGTAAAAGTTGGTGTTCATCAGGGCTCTGTTCTTAGCCCCCTACTATTTATTATTGCCCTCCAGGCTATAACAGTGGAGTTCAAGACCGGCTGCCCATGGGAACTCCTATACGCAGATGATCTAACGCTCATAGCTGAATCAATGGCCGAGCTAGAGAAGAAATTCCAAACATGGAAGCACGGCCTAGAATCAAAAGGCCTTAAAATTAACCTGGCTAAGACTAAAGTTCTAGTTTGTAAGAAAGAAAATAAGGTGGCGGTCCCCTCCGGGAAGTGGCCATGCGCAGAGTGTAGGAAAGGCGTAGGTAGAAATTCCATTTTGTGTCCCAAATGCAAAGTTTGGGTGCATAAAAGATGTAGTGGGATCACAGGTAAGCTAACTAAGAACATAGATTTTACATGTGGCCGGTGTTCTGGGGAAATAAGTAGCAGCAAGTGCCCACAAAATACTAGCTCTTTCAACTGCGCAGAGGGTTCTATAGAAATAGTGGACAGCTTCCGTTACCTGGGTGACAAAATCAGCAGTGGGGGAGGGTGCTCTGAAAGTACAGTAGCTAGAGTCAGAACTGGGTGGAAATAGTTCAGAGAGCTTATACCACTATTAGCCGCTAAAGAGTTCTCCCTAAAAATGAAAGGCAGGCTGTACGATGCCTGCATACGAACAGCAATGTTGCATGGCAGTGAGACCTGGGCATTATGTGCAGAGGATATACGCAGACTAGAGAGAAACGAAGCTTGCATGCTCCGCTGGATGTGTAATAGTAATATACGTGAACGACAAAGCATAAACGAACTAATGAAAAAATTAGAAATAAGAGGGATCAGATGTTGTTTACTAGAGAGAAGGCTATGTTGGTATGGTCACGTGATGCGCATGAAGGACGATAGCTGTATAACAAAGTGCAGGGCAATAAAGATAGACGGTAGCCACGGAATAGGCAGACCCAGAAAAACCTGGGACGAGCTGATAAACTCCGACCTCACACACTTACACCTCACCAAGACAATGTCACTGGACCGAGACATTTGGCGGTACTCAGTAATAGAGAAGACCCGCCTTACCTAAATACAAAGTAAAACCTACTACAGTCAGTAGGCATCTCTAACAAAATACACCCCCATCCCACCACCCCCACCCCATCCACACCGCCCCCTTCTATGTAAAGTTATGTTGGTGCCACACCATCCAGGCCGAAACAAATGAGATCGTGTAGGTGTCACGACAAAAAAAAACACAGTCCACGCTGTAATGTGGTCGTGTAGGCAACACGGTAAAAACCTCCCAGACCCACACTGTAAATGTGGTTGGTGTTAGGAAGGGCATCCAGCTGTAGAAAACCCGCCAGACAGTCCTATGCGGGGGTTTTCCCACTTGAGGCAAGAGTGGTTGTCTTGCTCGCATAGGACTGTCTGGCGGGTTTTCTACAGCTGGATGCCCTTCCTAACACCAACCACATTTACAGTGTGGGGCTGGGAGGTTTTTACCGTGTTGCCTACACGGCCACATTACAGCGTGGCTTATATATATATATATATATATATAACCAATGCTAGCATAGAAGAATCGATGTAAAACAGTGGTGGTGATGATGATGATGATTATATATATGAATATATATGATGGCTGCCCCCTCGTTATCGAGTATGGCCATTGCACGATATACCATTATTAATAATTATTAATTAATGCTCTCGTTCAATGCTTGTGCGTGAAGATATTTTTTAAAGAGAGGGAAGACTGTGCACTGAGCCAATCCCACTCCCTGAGCGACAGTAGTTATAACCCGAAAAGAAGAAAAGATCAACATCATCGGTAACTCCTAAGCCACAGGTTTTATATCGGAGTTATCCCAGTTTCCTGAGTTGCCTCCTCCTAGAAGAATGCCCTGACAAGGGCTAGGGGTGCTTTACTCCCAGTGGTTTAACCGCACGATCGGGTGTCCAGCCCGACTATTTCTATGTCCCCGCGCATATACATACACATGCACCCATGCACATATACATATATATATATATACATACATATATTTATATATATATACATACATGGTGGCTGCCAACACGTTTTCGAGTACGGCCACTACTTTATATCCATGTAGGAGAACCCCTACTGATGTGCTAAACGAGTGTGACTTTTTAGTCCAGCGAGCGACTTGAAAACTCTGGTACAAACACTGCACTTGTGACAGTTACTGACACATAGTGCTGGGCACATGGTACCATGTGACGACAAGTGCAGAGAGATCTCCAGATATAAAGCAATGCCTGTGCCGTGAAGCTTTTATAGTGAGCAAAGGCACTGCACAAAGCCAGTCCCACTCTCTTAACCAAGAAGATATTTACCAAAAAGAAGAACAAGTCAACATCATTGGATACCATCAGGGTTGCAGGTGTTATATCAGAGTTTTCCTTCTCCTAGAATTCTGCCTTGACAAAGGCTAAGGGGTCATCTCTCCCGGTGATTTTGGATGGCCATTGATGTATATATATATATATCATCATCATCATCATTATCGTTTAATGTCCATCTTCCACGCTTGCATGTATGTATGTATGTATGTATGTAATTTTCATTTCATCATCATTTCCTTTTATGTCCGCTTTTCCCTGCTTGCAAGGGTGGGACGGGAACTGATTCTGGCTTGATTTCTACAACTGGATGCCCTTCCTAACTCCAACCTCATTTACAGTGAGTGATGGGTGCTTTTTTGCCGTGGCACCTCCACGACCACTTTGCAGTGGAATGATAGGGACTCCACTCCCTATCATCTCATTTCTACAGCCTAGTAAACTGGAGCAATGTCAAATAAAATGTCTTGCTCAAGGAAACAACACATCACCCGATCTGAGAATTGAACTCACAATCTTTCGATTGCAAGCCCAATGCTCTAACCACTAAGCCATGTGCCTCCATTAGTATGTATATATATATATACATATATATATATATAAATATATGTATGTATGCATATATATATATGTATATGCGCATGGGTGCTTGTGTATGTATATGCGCGGGGACATAGAAATAGTTGGGCTGGACACCCGATCGTGCGGTTAAACCACTGGGAGTAAAGCACCCCTAGCCCTTGTCAGGGCATTCTACTAGGAGAAGGCAACTCAGGAAACTGGGATGCCTCTGATATAAAACCTGTGGCTCAGTAGTTACCGATGATGTTGATCTTTTCTTCTTTTCGGGTTATAGCTACTGTCGCTCAGGGAGTGAGTTTGAACTTTACACACCACCTGCCTCTTTGAGGTCAAATACCAACCCTACTACCATCTACAAACTGACCAATGAGAATCAAGACTATTCCTGCTGACAACATTAAATTATTCCTAACAAGCTCATATGTCCCAAGGCTCTGATACCATCAACACTATAAACACAGAACTGGCATATCTAAGAACTGACTAACTGCCTGATGAGGTCATAGCCATTCAATGGCTATCATCGAAATATATATAGCAGTAAATAAAGGATTATAAGTTCATGCAATTGACTTACGTTTTGTCACTATATATATATATATATATATATATATATATACATTGCCTCCATATATTGCCTCCATATATATATATATATATATATATATATATATATATATATATATATATATCTATATATATATATATATATAGATATATATATATACATATATATATATATATGTATATATATATATACATATATATATATATACGTATATACATATATATATATATATATATATATATATATATATATATATATATATATATATATATGTATATACGTATATATATATATATGTATATATATATATACATATATATATATATATATATATACATATATATATATATATATGTATATATATATATATATATGTATATATATATGGAGGCACATGGCTTAGTGGTTAGAGCATTGGCCTTGCAATCGAAAGGTTGTGAGTTCAATTCGCAGACCGTGTGATGTGTTGTTTCCTTGAGCAAGACACTTTATTTCACATTGCTCCAGTTTACTCAGCTGTAGAAATGAGATGATAGGGACTGGGTTCCCTATCATTCCACTGCAAAGTGGTCGTAGAGGTGCCATGGCAAAAAAGCACCCAGCACTCACTGTAAATGAGGTTGGTGTTAGGAAGGGCATCCAGCTGTAGAAATCAAGCCAGAATCAGTTCCCGTCCCACCCTTGCAAGCAAGGAAAAAGCGGACGTAAAATGAAAAATGAAAAAATGAAATATATGTATATATACACACACACATATATATATATATGTATATTAATGAATTAATGAATACATTAATAGTAGAATACAAAGGCTAGATTTCATAACTTCTTTAATTCACAGCCCTGGCTACCAATTAGGAAACACCCTATAACACAAGCATATATATATATTTAATACACATTCACACACTTATTTATATGAATACACACATACATATGCACGTATCTGTGTGTGTGTGTGCTTGGTTATATGTAAATGAAGTCGTTATCATCATCAAGATCTAATGTCCTTGTTCCTCATTAGTAAGGGTTGGTTGATTAAGTCAATTCTCAAGTGGAACCACTAAATTCGCAGATGGATTGGTGACTTGCATCTCACTTTTGTTCCCATGCTCTATTGTTTGTATTTTATCATATCACTTGCACTAGGACGGTTTTCATGTCCTTAATAGACTTGCAACCCTTTGTTTGGTAAGCTTTCTATGGCTGGATGTCCTTCCCACCCAAAACCACTTTACAGTGTGTATTGGTTGCATTTATCAGGTTTTTATGTCATATAGAGTAAGGTTTATGATTATACTATGATTATACTATTAGATCATGTTCCTTATATCCAAACAAAATTTCATAAGCATGTTAATCCTCATCTCCCCTCTCCAGCCCCCTCCACACCCCTCCCTCCGCCCCTCCTCCTCCTCATCATCATCACCTTAGAGTCTAGAAACGGCTTAAACTATCGTTCCTTTGATCTATAGGAAGGTCTAACAATATTGCGTTAGCTTTTATAAAGTCGTTTTATAGTCTTTGATTTTACAAAATAAAGAAAAATTGATACTATTTGAAATTAATTTACTCTCCATCTTTTATCCATATATTATTTACAGACCGTACTAACAAAGCAACACTTCAGAAGCAATGTTATGCAGTATACTGCTGTGTTTCAGATGATGTCTTTTGGAGCTGAAAAAAATCATACTGACTATGGTTATTTCACAACATTTAAGATCCAAGGCCAATGCTACCATTTAATTGGCAATTTACTTCCCCAGCCTAATAAGGAAGTTTTATGATTGTTTTGTTTATGTCTCTCTCACACACTCACACACACATTACGGTCTCACCTCATACCAGACAACACATCCAATACAGTCCTTTTCTCTTTTATCCGTCTTCTCTTAACTGTTCTCCTAGACAAAGTCGGGTACCTCAGCTAGTACACTATACTACCCTAAGTATTGAGTACTTTGGTGCGTTATGGTCAATCTTGTTCCTTACCACTTTTCCTTCATTATATATATATATATATATATATATATATATATATATATATATATATATATGTATATATATATATATATACACACACACATATATATATATATATATATATATACAGCGTGAGAGAGAGAGAGAGAGAGAGAGAGAGACAGAGAGAGAGAGAGAATCCTAACCACAGTGCCAAGCAGTTTCAACGCAAGCCAAAAACGATGATGATGACATACATCCATATATATATAGAGAGAGAGGTCATCATCATTGTTTATCATCTAATTTCCATGCCAGCATGGGTTACATTATGAGAGAAGTCAAATAAGGTGACCACATCTTGCTCACACAGATCTGTTTTTGGCTTGGTTTCTACATCTAGATATCCTTTCTAATATTAAACACATTACTGGACTGGGTGCTTTTTATCGTTGCACCAAAACGAACAACAGAGGTGGATTGGGTGCTTTTTTTGTTGTATCACTAGCATGATCTTCTTACAGGCTGGACTGGGCACATTTTATTATGCCACTAGCATGATCACCTTATGAGGTGGACTGGATGATTTTGTTGTTGAGGCACCAGCCCTATCACCAAACATAGTGGGCTACAAGCTTTTGTCGTAGCAGCAGCATATGGACTATGTCCAGCTTTCTATGTTTGTATGCATGAGTTGGAGGAGTATCAGGGGTGTGTAAGGTGGGGTTTGTAGAGGGCAAATGAGTATGCAAGGTGAACATGGACAAGGTGGCTGGGTTACTTAGCTGGTAAGGGGTGAGTTACTAACACTGGGGTAGGGAGAAGATTGGTGCAGACTAGTGTCCTCTACATGTTTTACATGTTTGTTTCATCCTGTGCACATGGGAAGGCAGTTCTTCTGCAGTACAGCATAACACCAGAGATCTCAAACCTGTGTCATCTCCTTTGAGAGGTTTAATTGTACAAGGTCAGATTTTATCCCTTCATCCCAAGTATTCCAAAGTCATCTTCCATGTACATCACATGTCCATACCACTACAATCTTCTCTCTTGCACATAGCATCTGACCCTTTTTATGCTCGATTTTCCAACTGTTGTAAGAAATTTGTAACTGATAAAAGAGAATGGATGGAAAATACAGGGGCAAATTGTCATGGCACAAAATCACTCATTATTTTAATATGCATGTGCAATTCTATATCAAATTTTTACAATAAGTTTACATTTTGTGCTTAACACTACATGTGCTTACATGGTAAATGATTGTTAAAAGACTTAAAACAGTCATAAAAATTCTAAAAATAGCCACAGAAAATATTACACACTGGTTCATGGCACCTACCTAAAAAAATTGTGCTGTTCTAAAATTTCTTTAAAATAAACTCTGCACAAAATCACTTTTACTTGTAAATGCTGATTACAAGCACCTGGAGATATGATATACCTGATTGATGAAACATGGTATTAGGAAAGTCAATGGTTTAAACCAGAGGTTCTCAAAGTGGGCATCTCTGGAGTGCTGGGGCCTAAGGGGTTGGTGTTTGGGAGTGTCTGTGGTAGAAATAATATAATAGTATATAGTAAAATAAAAAATATATAATATTTATTTATACATAGTATATATTTTATTATTTATTATATATAAATAAACGATTTTATTATATACTAGCAGTAAAGCCCGGCGCTGCTCGGGGTCGCTCAGTAGCTGTGTTAAAGTTACAATGTTAAGTTTCTTTTTTGGCTTAAAAACTGTAGTGTCTACTGTGCAGACTTGCATGTGGTGTTTTTGATTAATATTCCCTCAACCAACAATATGCCTTATGAAGTTAAGAAAACATAACGATAACCCGAATGTTATAACAAAAGAGGATGCTGGGGATAGAAACTGCACTGGTTATTTATTAACAAAGATCGAAAATGTAAACACTGCAACGCAGAGAAAAACATTAGCGTAACCAAATTATCAGTTATGTCTGTCTGCACGCCTATATCACCTCTCTGCACGACTGTCTGTCTGCACGCCTATATCACCTCTCTGCACGACTATCTGTCTGCACGCGTATATCACCTCTCTGCACGACTGTCTGTCTGCACGACTGTCTGTCTGCACGCCTAACGACGAAATATTTGCTTGTTTTACGTAGTCTTTAAATAGACTTGTTTTCAAGTAAAAATATTGTTTTAAAATGCTTTTAAATGGAAATGAAGCAAAACGGAAGCTTAGTGTTCGAACTGATGAATTTTGCAGGTCAATATTTTGCTGGCTCGACAACTGTTCGTGTATTGTGTTAATGTCATTTTAAACGCTGAGAAAGCCAGCGTAATTTTTTACGTAAGACGCTCAATGTAAACAGAACAAAGGGAAATAACTGATAACTTACGCTCAAAAATCGATACATTATATTCGATTTCGTCACATAGGGTGGGTCAATTTGAAATATTTTTTTTCCGATGTCTTCGCTAGGGCTCAATGTACAAGTATAGCAATTTCGGTGCAATTCCGTCAGAGATTCTAAGAGGAGATGTGTGCCAAAAATCGATAGACAGACAGACAACCACAGTTTTATATATATAGATTATTTACAATTTATGTGTAGGCTAGTCTCTCTGGAAATAGGGTTGGGGGGAAGATGGGGGGGGGGGGGGATTACGTGGCAGTGAGGGGGTGTGATGGCTCAAAAAGTGTGAGAACATCTGGTTTAAACCCTTTAACTTTTTTAATACTGAAACCATCCATTTGTTTTAAAGAGTTCATACTTAACTCCAAAATTTCCAATATAATTTTATGTAAGAACCTTTTTTTAAGTTATGTTCTAAACATTTTGGACATGTCATCAATGTAGTACCCTGAGGTCACTGGGTGTTGTGGATCTTACAATATACTTCCTCATCTAAATGACCCAAATGAGGTTGAAGCTTCAGCAAGTGTCCAAGGAGTATAGATACTACTGACCCCACTGGTGACTTACTTCAGCTATTACTATAGCCATCTGGATGCCTTCTCTGTTGCTTTTACATTCTTCTTCACGGCTCTTCTCTTGCTCATTACTTTTGGAAATATCAATGAAACATTATCATCCATATGCTCTCCATGAAACATTAGGATTGTTTTAATGCTCATATTTGCAAATAAGATCACAATTTAATAGTCATGCAGGAATTTCATTGAAGAAACATAATTCATCTAAAATGTGACCAATCTTTCATCAGAGCCTCAGAAACACACCATTTTTGTGACCCATTGCAATACCGTCACACGTATTAGAAAAGACTAATATTGTGAATTACAGGGGGAACTGGTGCAGTAATGCGCCAGCTTCAGCATTCGGTCACCAGAAAAAGGGAGGTAGGAGTAAAAGCCAAACCTCCTATATTCAATTTGGTGTTTGTGCCTATCCTTACCTATCGTCATAAATTGTAGGTAATGACCAAAAGAATACGATTGTGAATGCAAGTGTCCAAAATAGGGTTCCTCAAAAGGGTATTTGGAGTATCATTACTTGATAGGGTGCATAGTTTGGAGATCAAGGATTCACTCCAGTTAGAGCTGCTACTTTTCCAAATTGAAAGATCATAGCTCCACTACTACAGATATATGGTGAGAATATCTAAAGAATAATCACTGGACAGATTTTAGAGGCAAAGTTAACTGGCAGGAGACTATGAGCTTGATGGTAGGATAACATCCACGATCTTGGTTGGTCTCACTTAAGCAATCATCAGGAGATGGTTGCTTCTGATAGGACCCTCTGAAAGATGTGTCTGAGCCTCTGCCCCATGGCAAGGAGTAGGAAGAAGAAGAAGAAGAAGAAGAAGAAGAAGAAGAAGAAGAAGAAGAAGAAGAAGAAGAAGAAGAAGAAGAAGAAGAAGAAGAAGAAGAAGAAGAAGAAGAAGAAGAAGAAGAAGAAGGAGGAGGAGGAGGAGGAGGAGGAGGGGGGGACTTGAGTAAGGGTGGGTAATGCTGCTAATAAATATATACATATATTTTTCAAAAACTGGTTTCTCTGAAGTTCTCTTCAAGTATGGTGGGAAGATTCAACTGTAAAAGCAGAGAACAAAACAAAACTGCCAATAAAACCACCACCACCACACCACTAGCACTCCCACCACCACCTACACAATTGCCCCACTCCCAACAACAACAATACCACCAATGACATCACCACCACCTCCACCACCTACGCCACCACCACAAACATCAACACTGAATAGAATTCAAAATGAAAAGAAAAAAGAAAGGTAATGTGTGCATAGTCAAAGCAGTATTTATACAAAAAATTATAAATATTTTTAAAAAGTTAATATTTGAGATATCTCTTATCAGTATTGCCTTATTCATATAATATAATTTGTATACACTCATTAGAACACACTGTTTCACATGGATATTCCCGCATATATATATATATATATATATATATATATATATATATATATATATATATATAGGCAAAAGTACCACAGACGCTCTTTTCATTGTACGACAACTACAGGAGAAGTACCTAGCTAAAGGTAAACCCCTCTACTTAGCTTTTGTCGACTTGGAGAAAGCCTTCGACAGAGTCCCCCGCTCCATTATCTGGTGGGCTCTTAGAAAACTAGGCGTTGACGAATGGCTTGTGAGGGCTATACAAGCCATGTATAAAGAAACAGTCAGCAAGGTTAGAATTAACAACGAATATAGTGAAGAGTTTAGCGTAAAAGTCGGCGTCCATCAGGGCTCTGTTCTCAGTCCACTACTATTTATTATTGCCCTTCAGGCTATAACAGAGGAGTTCAAGACAGGCTGCCCATGGGAACTCCTATACGCAGACGACCTGACACTCATAGCGGAATCAATGGCCGAGCTAGAGAAGAAATTCAAACATGAAGCACGGCCTAGAGTCAAAGGGACTTAGAGTTAAAGGACTAATTAAACCTGGGCTAAGACCAAAGTACTAGTTTGTAGGAAAGACATCTGGGAATGGTCGTGCTCGGTCGTGTAGGAAAGGGCGTTAGGTAGAAACTCCATTTTATGTCCTAAATGCAAAGTATGGGTGCATAAAAGATGTAGTGGGATCACAGGTAAGCTAACTAAGAACATAGATTTTACATGTGGCCGGTGCTCTGGTGCAATAAGTAGCAGCAAGTTGCCACAAACTACTAGCTCTTTCAATTGCGCAGAGGGTTCTATAGAAATAGTGGACAGCTTCCGTTACCTGGGCGATAAAATCAGCAGTGGGGGAGGGTGCTCTGAAAGTACAGTAGCTAGAGTCAGAACTGGTTGGAAAAAGTTCAGAGAGCTTATACCACTATTAGCTGCTAAAGGGTTCTCACTAAAAATGAAAGGCAGGTTGTACGATGCCTGCATACGAACAGCAATGCTGCATGGCAGTGAGACCTGGGCATTGTGTGCAGAGGATATACGCAGACTAGAGAGGAACGAAGCTTGCATGCTCCGCTGGATGTGTAACAGTAATATACGTGAACGGCAAAGCATAAACGAACTAAGGAATAAATTAGAGATAAGAGGGATCAGATGTTGTTTACTCGAGAGAAGGCTACGTTGGTATGGACACGTGATGCGCATGAAAGTCGATAGCTGTATAACAAAGTGCAGGGCAATAAAGATAGACGGTAGTCACGGAATAGGCAGACCTAGAAAAACCTGGGACGAGCTGATAAACTCCGACATCACACACTTACACCTCTCCAAGACAATGTCACTGGACCGAGACCTTTGGCGGTACTCAGTAACAGAGAAGACCCGCCTTACCTAAATATATAGTAAAACCTACTCCAGCCAGTAGGCATCTCTAACAAAATACACCCCGTCCCACCACCCCCACCCCCACCCGATCCACACCACCCCGTTCTATGTAAAGTTATGTTGGTGCCGCGCCATCGAGGCCGAAACAAATGAGATCGTGTAGGTGTCACGACAAAAAAACACACAGTCCACGCTGTAATGTGGCCGTGTAGGCAACACGGTAAAAACCTCCCAGACCCACACTGTAAATGTGGTTGGTGTTAGGAAGGGCATCCAACTGTAGAAAACCTGCCAGACAGTCCTATGCGAGCAAGACAATCACTCTTGCCTCAAGTGGGACTACCCCCGTCCAAACCCATGCAAGCGTGGAACACGGACGTTAAACGTTGATGATGATGATGATGATGATGATATATATATATATATATAAAATATTAAAAAAATAATGAATAAAACAATGAAACAGTTCCTTATATTAAACAAAAAAAGTTCATTATTTAACGATCGTTTCTAGGATATATACATATATATCCTAGAAACGATCGTTAAATAATGAACTTTTTTTGTTTAATATAAGGAACTGTTTCATTGTTTTATTCATTATTTTTTTAATATTTTATCTTGACTCTGTATTCCGTTTATCTTTCACCGAAAGTGATTTTTCATTGCATCTCTTCTTTCCATGATATCCGGATTACATTGAGTTCTTCATACGGATTGGACACTACCGTAAACTCTTGGTAGATTTATCTACATATATATATATATATATATATATATATATATATATATGTAATTCCAAAAGAAAAGCAAAGGAAAAAAGAGTGCTCTATGTATAGAATAGAGCTATTTAATTAGAAAGTGAACAACACAAAATATAACTACTCCATTAATTACCAAAGGTTTCTGGATCACAGATGATAATAGTATATGGGTTGGAAGAAGTTTAGGGAGCTGCTTCCTCTGTTGACTAAGAAGGGTTTCTCCCTGCGTACGAAAGGACAGTTATATGATGCCTGTGTGAGATGCATGATGCTGCATGGTAGTGAGATATGGGCAGCAACTGCAGAAGATATGAGACAGCTGGAGAGAAATGAAGCAAGCATGGTCCATTGGATGTGCAATACCAATGTGCGTGAGCGACCAAGCATAGATAAGTTGAGAAAGAAACTGGGTATAAGAGGGATAAGTTGTGGTGTGCAGGAGAGAAGGCTGAGATGGTATTGACATGTGATGTGGATGGAGGATGGCCGCTGGGTAAAGAAGTGCCAAGAAATCCCAGTAGAAGGAAGATGCAGTAGAGGAAGACCATGGCTATTTCCCTTACGGAATCAGAGTTTTGTCCTCTATTCTACTTACCAACACTTTAATCTTAGCTAGGTTCACACTCAGTCCTGTTGATTCCAACTGTTGATTCCATAGTCAGAATTTATTCTCTAGCTCCTCTACTGATTCTGCTATAAGAACCAGATTGTCAGCATAGAGAAGTTCCCATGGACAGACAGTCTTAAATTCCTCTGTTATGGCTTGGAGGACTATAATGAACAAGAGCGGACTGAGAACTGAACCCTGATGTACTGCTACTTGTATCTGGAATTCCTTACTAAACTCCATTCCTACTCTCACTTTACTGACAGCACCCCTGTACATAGCTTGCACTGTTCTCACAAGCAGTTCCTCTTCACCTAGTTTCCTTAGGGACCACCAAATGACAGATCGGGGTACCCCATCAAAGGCCTTCTCTAGATCAACAAAAGCTAAGTATAGTGGCTTATTCTTCTCTAAGAACCTCTCTTGTAGTTGCCTCATTAAGAAGAGGGCATCTGTTGTACTTTTCCTAGGCACAAAACCAAACTGCATCTCATCTAATTTGACCCTTTCTCTAATTAGTTGCAATAATATTCTTTCTGCCACTTTCATAACCTGATCCATCAGTTTTATGCCCCTATAATTGCTCATCTCCAGAGCATCCCCTTTACCTTTGTAGCAATTTATGAGAATACTGCTGCACCAGTCTTTGGGTATGACTCCGCCATATAGAGCTTGATTGACGATGCGTGCAACCAGTTTAGCACCTACTTCTCCTGATGCCTTCAGCATCTCAGCAACTATTCCGAATGGTCCAGTCACCTTACCATTTTTCATTTCCTTAATTGCCTTTAGGACCCTATATTCATCAATCTCAATAGCTGGTCCCTCTGTCGGGTCTATTGGGGGTAGTTTCTCTCTCTCCTATTCGTTCTCCACATTCATCAGTCTCTCAATGACATTTCCAGGCCTCCTTTTTCTGATCATTAGTGACACTAAGTACACCGGCATCATTCCGGACACACTTATCGCCAACAACATTCTGATTTATACAGACACACTGCCTTGCAATGTGGAACACAGCACGCCTCTGATCTTCCTGTTGCAGGACATTGGCAAACCTCCTACTCTCTGCCTCCCTGCATGCTAAGTACACCTGACGTCTAGCTTGTCTCTTAGCGGCTGTGTATCGGTCTCTACTCCCACCCTTTTTCCAAGTCTTCCATGCTAGTCTTTTGTCTCTAATGGCCCTATCTGCCATGCTGTTCCACCACCATGTCACTCTCTGTCTGGTTGGAGTTCTGCTCCAGCCACAAATTTCTTCTGTAGCCTAAGTTGTCACGTAAGAAATTCCAGTTATCATCTATGTCATATGATTCTAAATAGTCTTCTTTCACGTAATACACATCTTGAAGGGCTTTCCTAAATTTATATTTTAGTGAAAGGTCTTTTAGCTTCCTTTTCCACACCTTCCTGAATGTATCATTTTGTCTCTTGTTTATTGAGATGTCACCTACGACTAACCTATGCTGTGGGGTACATTCTTCCCCTGGTTATGCCTTAGTATTTGATACCATCTGTCTGTCTCGCTGCCTAACTAGCAAGAAGTCAATCTAGCTTATGTGCTCACCTGATTTGTAGGTTATTAGGAGGTTGGTAGGCTTCTTGAAGTTAGTGTTGCAAATGGTTAGTGCACTTGCATCACAAAAAAAGACTCACTCCTTTGTTTCTTGAGCCATAACCATGCCCACCATGTACCCCATTACAAAACCCTGTTCCCTTATATAACTAATATAACTAATTTTACAATTAACATCTGATGAAATCATCTGTTTTGCCTCATATTTGGATGATGAAATACCTTGCTGCTATGACCAAAGAATGGTCTCTTGCCACTCTCTATTTCAGCATAATGAAATAACAGCAAAAACATTGTAAACCTTGTAGTAATCTTATTCTTTGTTCCTTTATTCACTACACAAAAAAGACTTTTGTATTTTATCAAAAATTTTTGGTACCCTTGAAATTTATATAATAAAATAAATATGGTTTTATAAAGATAGTTTCCATTTATTAATATTATTGATATATACATATATATATATTTATTAAAATAACATATATATATCATCATCATGTTCCCACAACTGGTGCAGCCAGTCATTGGGGTGCCACTCTAGACGCTATTGCAGCCAGTCATTGCCATTGGTTTCTATTTAAAGTGGACCTTGCACAATTACACCTGACAAAGGTGATGACAAAGGATTGAGATTTCTGGCATTATGCAGTAATACAGAAGACCTGCCTTCCCATATACACAGGTTGAAGCATACATCTAGTACACACTACTTTCCCTCACCTCCCCCTCCCCCTTCCATACACTTCCCACATCCTAATATTCCACCCATGTCCTAACACCCCACCCCAGATCTACGTCTCCAATCCTCATGCACCTCCCCCACCCCTCCTAATGCCAACCATTTTACAGTGTGGGTGGGGGAGGTGCATGAGGATTGGAGACTGAGGTGGGGTGTTAGGACATGGGTGGAATATTAGGATGTGGGAAGTGTATGGAAGGGGGAGGGGGAGGTGAGGGAAAGTAGTGTGTACTAGATGTATGCTTCAACCTGTGTATATGGGAAGGCAGGTCTTCTGTATTACTGCATAATGCCAGAAATCTCAATCCTTTGTCATCACCTTTGTCAGGTGTAATTGTGCAAGGTCCACTTTTATCACCTTATCTTCCTAGGTCTTCCCCCTCTACAGCTTCCATCAACTTTGAGCACTCTGCATCTTTTTATACAAGTGTCATCCTTCATATGCATCACATGTCCATAACAATGCAATTACCTCCCCTGCACACTCTGATCCTTCTTATGCGTAGTTTCTCCAGTATGTTTATACTTTGCTGTTCATGTATATACTATTACATGTATCATGTATATCTATCAAAGTAGGGAAGCTTCATTTCTTTTCAATATTCGCAGGACTAGAAGAGTGGCTAGTGTGGGTGGTACAAGCCACAGAGCCCAGGTCTCACTGCCATGCAACATTGCTGTTCATGTGCATGCATCATACAATCTGCACTTCATTTTGAGGGAAAAACCTTTTGTAGCTAGTAGCAGTAGTAGCTCCCTGAACTTTTTCTATCCTGTTCTCACTTTGGCTACAGTACTTTTGGCACATCCACCTCCACTGCTAATTTGGTTACCCAGGTAATAAAAGCTGTCAACTGCTTCTATGGAACATTCCAAGAATTTGATAGCATTTGAATGTTTGTTACTTGCTGCTCCTGTGCAATGGCCACAAGTAAAACCTATGTTTTTAGTTAACCTACTTGAGATCCCACTATATCTATAGTGTATCCATAGCTTGCATTTGGGACAGATAATGGAATTTCTTATACACTGATCAGGGTCATTTCCCAGAAAGAAAAACTTTGGTCTTTGCCAAGTTGACTTTAAGATCTTTTGATTCCAGGTTATGCTTCCAGGTCTGGAATTTTTTCTCTAGTTCTGTCATAGATTCAACTATGAGAGTTAGATCATCAGCATACAGGAGTTCCCATGGGCATTGTTTTAACCTCTTCTGTTATAACCTGGAGGATAATAATAGACAAGAGAGAGCTAAGGATGAAGCCTTGGTGGATCCCAACTTGCACACTAAACTCCTCGCTATAGTCATTATTAACTTTAACCTTGCTAACAACACCTCTGTACATGGCTTGTACCACCCACACTAGCCACTCTTCCAGTCCTAGTTTTCTTAGTGTCCACCAGATTACAGAACAGGGAACCCTGTCAAAAGCTTTCTCTAAGTCAACAAATGCTAAGTAGAGGGGTTTCCGCTTTTTAGCTAGATACTTCTCTTTCAGCTGCCTCACACAGAAAATGGCATCCATGGTACTTTCTCCTGGCACATATCCAAACTACTTCTGATCTAGGTTAATTTGATCCCTAATCAGTTGTACAATGTCTCTTTTTGTAGCTTTCAAGAGCTGCCCCATCAGTTTGATGCCACGATAGGTCCCTCTGTCTAGTGTATCACCTTCGAACTTGTAACAGTTGATGCTGGTACACCAGTCATTGGGTATGGCACCACCCCCAATTGGTTTAACAATATAGGTAGTTATGGTGTGTCCTACTGTCCCAGATGCTATCAGCACCTCAGTAACTATTCCCGATGGCCCCACAGCTTTTCCTGTTTTCATGTCCTTAATTGCCTTACTACATTGCTACTGACTTGTATAGCTGGTCCCTCTGTAGGGTCCACCTGGGCAGGTTATCTTCTTTGCATACATTCTCCTCATTCATCAGTCTCTCATAATGACACCTTCCATGTTAACATGCTTTACTACTATAGTGTTATAAATGTTAACTTTAACTTTTATGAACAACTGAGTATTGAAAGTTGATCTAATGTGGATGCAGCATGGCTGAATAGTAAAGGTATTAACTTCTCAGTCATTAGGTCCTGGGGTCTATCTCACTGCAGAGCATGTTGAGCAAGGATCATTGTGAATGAAACTGGTAGATGGAAACTATTTGGAAGCCTATCAGATGGACTGTACCTGTAATTCAAAGGGCCAGTCTCATCACACTCTGTGTCATGCTGAATCTCCCTGGGAGTTGCATTAAGGGTAAATGTGTCTGTGGAATGCTCAGCCACTTACATATTAATTCAG
>OZ024744.1:35268804-35298804 GCA_964016885.1 Eledone cirrhosa
GGTTCTATCATCTTATACAGTATTGTACAGTGTTATATAGCAATTTATAGTGTTTCTATAGCGTTAGATAATGTTATATGACACTGTTTAGGGTTGTGTAATATTATATAGAGTACATAGTATTTAACAGTGTTGTATAGTGCGTATGTTGTATAATGTTATATAGTATGTATGGCATTGTATAGTATGATATAGTATGATATAGTATTTTACAGAGTTTGCAACCTGCCTGACAGGTTTTTCACATCATTTTAACAGTGTTGTATAGTGCGTATGTTGTATAATATTATATACTATGTATAGTTACGTCCCTTTACAATCTGAGTTCAAATCCGGCCGAGGTTAACTTTGCCTTTCATCCTTACGGGGTCGATAAAATAAAGTACCAGTAATGTACTGGGTATTTGCTGGCCTTGTGCCTAAAATAGAAACAATTATATAGTATGTATGGCATTGTATAGTATGATATAGTATTTTACAGTGTTTGTAACCTGCCTGACAGGTTTTTCACATCATTTGAATAGACAAGATAGTTCACCAGGAGAGACTAGTAATGACTATGTAGTTAGGTCACATATGTCCCACCTCAAAATTCCATATGTGTATTTGTGCATATATGTTAGTTCAAGTACACACATATATATTTATATATGTATATAAACATACATAAAATTACACACACACACACACACACACACACACACACACATATATATATATATATATACACACACATTCACAAATATATGCATGTAAATATATATATATATATGTATAGTTAAAAAGTGAAGGTGAAGATGCACAGAAGTATATTTAAAGATTATTTTTTCTTTAATAAAATAGAATGAATAACTTTATATATATATAAATATATATATATATATATATATACATATATATACATATATATATATCATCATCATCATCATCAACGTTTAACGTCCGTGTTCCACGCTTGCATGGGTTTGGACGGGGGTAGTCCCACTTGAGGCAAGAGTGATTGTCTTGCTCGCATAGGACTGTCTGGCAGGTTTTCTACAGTTGGATGCCCTTCCTAACACCAACCACATTTACAGTGTGGGTCTGGGAGGTTTTTACCGTGTTGCCTACACGGCCACATTACAGCGTGGACTGTGTGTTTTTTTGTCGTGACACCTACACGATCTCATTTGTTTCGGCCTGGATGGCGCGGCACCAACATAACTTTACATAGAACGGGGTGGTGTGGATGGGGTGGGGGTGGTGGCGGGACGGGGTGTAGTTTGTTAGAGATGCCTACTGGCAAGGCGGGTCTTCTCTGTTACTGAGTACCGCCAAAGGTCACGGTCCAGTGACATTGTCTTGGAGAGGTGTAAGTGTGTGAGGTCGGAGTTTATCAGCTCATCCCATGTTTTTCTAGGTCTGCCTATTCCGTGGCTACCGTCTATCTTTATTGCCCTGCACTTTGTAATACAGCTATCGACTTTCATGCGCATCACGTGTCCATACCAACGCAGCCTTCTCTCGAGTAAACAACATCTGATCCCTCTTATCTCTAATTTTTTCCTTAGTTCGTTTATGCTTTGCCGTTCACGTATATTACTGTTACACATCCAGCGGAGCATGCAAGCTTCGTTCCTCTCTAGTCTGCGTATATCCTCTGCACACAATGCCCAGGTCTCACTACCATGCAACATTGCTGTTCGTATGCAGGCATCGTACAACCTGCCTTTCATTTTTAGGGAGAACCCTTTAGCAGCTAATAGTGGTATAAGCTCTCTGAACTTTTTCCAACCAGTTCTGACTCTAGCTACAGTACTTTCAGAGCACCCTCCCCCACTGCTGATTTTATCGCCCAGGTAACGGAAGCTGTCCACTATTTCTATAGAACCCTCTGCGCAATTGAAAGAGCTAGTATTTTGTGGGCACTTGCTGCTACTTATTGCACCAGAACACCGGCCACATGTAAAGTCTATGTTCTTAGTTAGCTTACCTGTGATCCCACTACATCTTTTATGCACCCATACTTTGCATTTAGGACATAAGATGGAGTTTCTACCTACGCCTTTCCTACATACCGAGCACGACCATTTCCCAGAAGGGACCGCCGCCTTGTTTTCTTTCCTACAAACTAGAACTTTGGTCTTAGCCAGGTTAATTTTAAGTCCTTTTGACTCTAGGCCGTGCTTCCATGTTTGGAATTTCTTCTCTAGCTCGGCCATTGATTCCGCTATGAGTGTCAGGTCGTCTGCGTATAGGAGTTCCCATGGGCAGCCTGTCTTGAACTCCTCTGTTATAGCCTGAAGGGCAATAATAAATAGTAGGGGGCTGAGAACAGAGCCCTGATGGACGCCAACTTTTACGCTAAACTCTTCACTATATTCGTTGTTAATTCTAACCTTGCTGACTGTTTCTTTATACATGGCTTGTATAGCCCTCACAAGCCATTCGTCAACGCCTAGTTTTCTAAGAGCCCACCAGATAATGGAGCGGGGGACTCTGTCGAAGGCTTTCTCCAGGTCGACAAAAGCTAAGTAGAGGGGTTTACCTTTAGCTAGGTACTTCTCCTGTAGTTGTCGTACAATGAAAAGAGCGTCTGTGGTACTTTTGCCTGACACAAACCCGAACTGCATTTCATCTAGATCAATTCTCTCTCTGATTAGTTGCGCTATTACTTTTTCCGTGACCTTCATGACCTGGTCGATTAATTTAATGCCTCTATAGTTACTCCTATCTAGGGCGTCTCCTTTACCCTTATAACAGTTAACGATGATGCTGCTATGCCAGTCCTTCGGAACAACCCCATTCTGTACGACTTGGTTAACTATGCGGGTGACCATGGTGTGTCCCACCGTGCCAGATGCCTTCAGCATCTCAGCAACTATTTCCGAAGGCCCAGCCGCCTTACCAGTCTTCATATCCTTGATTGCCTTACTTATTATACTCCCCTCGACTAACACTGCTGGTCCCTCTATCGGGTCGATATAGGGGAGACTGTCTTTCTCCCATTTATTCTCCTCATTTAGTAGCCTTTCATAGTGACACTTCATAGTGACACTTCCATATATATATATATATATATATATATATATATATATATATATATATATATATATATATATATATATATATATATAAATATATATATATATAAATATATAAATGTCTGGAAGGAGGTGAGGTCAGTCTGGTGAGTGACTAAGTGTGGGGGTGGTATTGTATATGCATATTTGAGTTTAAATATGGTTTGATATTGTACATAGACACATACACAGAAACACACACACAATCACATATGCACATGCAATTATACATAATGCATATCTGTGTGTGTGTGTAGGCGTGTGTGTACGTGCGTGTATGTGTGCATGCATGTATAACATTATCATCATCATTTTCATCTAATGTCCATTTTCCTTGCAAGCAAGGGTTGTTACAGACAGTCAATACTCAAGATTCATCCTCTCAGATGGGTTAAAGAGATTTGCATCTAACTTCCACTGAAATCTCAGATAGGTTGGGGACCTTCATCTAACATACATATATGTTCCAGCACTCTACAAAGTCCTTCCAACCCTATGCTCATACACACGCACAAACACGCACATTAAATTAACTATAGGGATATAAAATAAACAGAAGCGAAAACTAACCCAAACCAAAGTGAGTGTGTTTTATTATATATATTGTATATATATATATACTAGCAAATGACCCCCGTCCATTGGACGGTGTCAGTTCTTGGTAGGGCTGCAATGTTAATGGTCAATTTCCGTGTTGTATGTTTAACTTGGAGGATAATTTTACCTGATCAACTCTTTCAATAAAAAAAAATGAGACTATTCAAAAAGAGCAAGTTTTATTTACAGATATGTGTCATTAAAATGTGAACATAGAGAAATGTATCGTTAGCCGTGTCGGTTAAATAATGTGTATTTTAAAACATCCATCATGTACACACACACAAACACATACACACACAAACATACACACACATACACATACACACACACATACACACACACACATACGCACACAATCCCAAGACGTGACGTTGTGGAAGGGGGAGAGTTAAGAAGTGTAATAAATAAGTTAAAATTATAAACACTGTATTTATCATATTCGCGTCACACACACTCCTCTCTTTCTTTATTTTACTCTCTCTCTCTCTCACTCCTCTCTTTCTATCTCCCTCTCACACATCCTTCTCTCTCTGGCCGTTATGGAAATTACACACACACACACACACGCACACATACACACACAAACACATACACACACATATACACACGCACATACACATACAATCCCATAACGTCATGTTGTGGAAGGGGGAGAGTTAAGAAGTGTGTAAAAGGAACGCTCTCTCTCTCTCTTTATGGCCGTCATGGAATTTGTTAGTGCAAAAGTCTATAAGATTATAAAATCGAAGTTTGTGACTTCGAAATTAATCGTTATGAAATAATTTTTTCTTGATGTTACAAACGGTAGCCTATTTTGGCTATGTGTTTAATTTGACAGAGATCGATGTAATATTTTCCAAGTGAAACTCTTTTACACACACACACACAGAACGGGAATTATATATATATATATATATATATATATATAAAATAAACTAAAATAAATAAGTCAAATATTTAAAATTTGGCTTCGTTTATTACTGCTATATATATTTCGGTGACAGCCATTTTTGGCTGTGACCTCTGCAGGCAGTCCGAATTAGTGTGGTAGAGATTAGTACACATGTTATTGATGTGTTTAACTTTATCAATACTCTGATATGCCCCTGATATAGTTCTATTTAAATTGTTGGGATACAACAAGCAAATATTTTTATAACTGATATAAAGCACTCAACAAATAATTGGAGTAAAAATACGATATTGACAAATGGAAACTATATTTATAAAACAATATAATATAGAGCAGTTTTATAAATAAATATTGACATACCCTTAAAGAATGCAACCATTACTGTTGGAAGCTCCCGGATAATGTCTATCCGGGAGCTTCCAACAGAAATGGTTGCATTCTTTAAGGGTATGTCAATATTTATTTATAAAACTGCTCTATATTATATTTTATCTGATGAAAGCACACTATAATTTAACTTGGTGTCCTTGAAATATGTATAATGAAATAAATATGGTTTTATAAATATAGTTTCCCTTTGTTAATATCGTATATATATATATATATATATATATATATATATATATATATATATATATATATATATATATATATTTACTATCTTCAATGAACTTATAACATGAAGTTCACATTAAGATATGTCACTTTCTTTACAGCAATTATTGTATTTTATCTGACAAAAGCGTACTAAAATATTAGTACCCTTGAAATACGTATAATAAAATAAAGGTGGTTTTATAAAAATATTTTTCATTTATTAATATTATTGATATATTGTATATATATATGTATATATATATGTATATACTGACTATATTGTGATTCAGTGAAATGGGATTTTTTTAGTCAGCTAGAAGAAATTATTGTGCTTCCATTTTCATTCAAAATTGATTGTGGTCTCTCAAGAGTTACCTCCCTTGATCCAACCCTATAATTTAAAAATAAACCCCTTTTTCTAAACTCTTATTAAATTACCTGCCCCTGCATACAGTCTTATGTTATATTCCTAAAAGGAATGCACAATCAACCCTAGGCAGTCATCTTTGTTTTTATTTTTCTCATGACAGGCTGAATGAGTTGGGACGAAACTTGAGTACCTGTTTATGTCAGTTGTAATCTATATATATAAAACTGAGGATGTCTGTCTGTGTGTGTGTGAGTTTGAATCCCTAAAACTAGAGAACCACCCAACCGACTGTTTTCAAACTTTACTCATGTAATACTTATGTTTCAGGGAGTGTTCTGAGCAAAAGAAATTTCAAATTTTCAATGCCCTAGCGACCACATTAGGCGATTTAGCGATCTCTCTCTATAATTCTTAGTCTTTCTCTTTTTAGATAGATACATACATATAACGTCGCGCCCTTATAATATCTGTCTGTATGTCTGGCTGTCTGCATTACGTCACTTCCTACAATTCGCTCTGCGTCCAGGACGCGCCCTTATAATATATGTCTGTATGTCTGGCTGTCTGCTGCCTCTGGTTATTCTACCACCCTTGCTCAAGACAAATCTCACACTCATTCCCCAAACAGTTGGTAAGTGCACACAACTTCTTCCTCACGTTTTAAGCCACAGTGTTGCTTACTTACGTACCACCAGACCCTTACTTTTTTGCCAGCCGTGGTTGTGGCAATACTAAGCTTAGCTAAGGTGGTTATATATTTCACAATACCTTATCCCGTGCAACGCCGGGTACCACTGCTAGTTATTTATATATATATGTAACCCATGATAGTGTAGAATATAGACGTTAAACAAGGATGATATATATACATACATCATCATCATCATCATCGTATGGACGTTAAACGATGATGATGATGTATGTATATATATATCATCATTGTTTAACGTCTATCTTCTACGCTATCATGGGTTACACGAGAGTTGTTCCACTTGAAGCAAGATTGGTCGGGTGACCGTGTCTCACTCGTATAGGACTATCTGGCAGGTTTTCTACGGGTGGATGCCCTTCCTAACACCAACCACATTTACATAGGCAAGGCGGGTCTTCTGTTCATAGGCAAGGCATGTAGCGCCAAATGACATGTAGGTCCAGTGACATTGTCTTAGAGAGGTGTAAGTATGTAAGGTCGGAATTTATCAAATCATCCCAGGTTTTACTGGGTCTACCTATTCCCTAACTTCCATAAATTTTGATCGCCCTGCACTTTTTTATACAGCTGTCGTCTTTCATGCGCATCATGTGACCATACCAACATAGTCTTCTCTCAAGTAAACAGCATCTGATCCCTCTTATTCCTAATTTCTCACTTAGTTCATTTATGTTTTGCCATTCGCGTATATTACTATTACACATCCAACAGAGCATGCATGCTTCGTTCCTTTCCAGTCTGTGTATATCCTCTGCACATAATGCCCATGTCTCACTGCCATGTAGCATTGCTGTTCATATACAGGTGTTATACAATCTGCCTTTCATTTTTAGGGAGAAACCTTTTGTGGCCAACAGTGGTATAAGCTCTCTGAACTTTTTCCATCCCATTCTGACTCTAGCTACTGTACTTTCAGAGCACCGTCCACCACTGCTGCTTTTGTCACCCAGGTAAGGGAAAGTGTCCACTATTTCTATAGAACCATCTGGGCAATAGAAGGAGTTAGTATCCTGTGGGCACTTGCTACTTATTGCACCTGAGCATCGGCCACATATAAAATCTATGTTCTTAGATAGCTTACCTGTGATCCCACTACATCTTTTATGTACCCATAGTTAGCATTTGGGACATAAAATGTAATTTCTACCTACTCTTTTCCTACATACTGAGCATGACCATTTTCCCGAGGGCACCTGTGCCCTATTTTCCTTTCTACATACTAGAACTTTAGTCTTAGCCAGGTTAATTTTAAGGCCTTTTGATTCTAGGCCATGCTTATATGTTTGGAATTTCTTCTCTAGTTCAGCCATAGATTCAGCTATGAGAGTAAACTCCTCTGTTATAGCCTGAAGGGCAATAATAAATAGGAGGGGGCTAAAGACAGAGCCTTGATGAGCAACTTTTGCACTAAATTCTTCATTGTTAATTCTAACCTTGCTGACTGTTTCTTTATACATGGCTTGTATAGTTCTCACAAGCCATTCATCTACACCTAGTTTTCTAAGAGCCCACCAGATAATGGAGCAGGAGACTCTGTCAAAGGCTTTCTCCAAGTCAACAAAAGCTAAGTAGAGGGGTTCTTTTTTAGCTAGGTACTTCTCCTGTAGTTGTCGTACAAGGAAAAGAGCATCTGTGGTACTTTTACCTGACACAAACCCAAACAGCATTTCATCTAGATCAATTCGCTCTCTAATTAGTTGCTCTGTAACTCTTTCTGTGACCTTCATGACCTGGTCAACTAACTTAATGCCTCTATAGTTTCCTCTATCTAGAGCATCTCCTTTACCCTTGTAGCAGTTAATGATGATGCTGCTATGCCAGTCATTTGGTATGACCCCATTCTGTATTACTTGGTTTACTATCCAGGTGACTATAGTATGTCCCACCATTCCAGATGCTTTCAACATCTCAACAATTATCTCCGAAGGCCCAGCTGCCTTGCTTGTCTTCATATCTTTGATTGCCTTAATTACCTTTTTTACCTTTAACTTGCACTGCTGGTCCCTCAATTGGATCGATTTGGGGCAGACTATCCTTTTCCCATTTATTCTCCTCATTTAGTAGTCTCTCGTAGTGACACTTCCAAGCTACCTTCTTATCTCTTTCAGTGAGAGCAAGTACACCATCATTACAGACACACTTCTCTCCGAGAATATCACGGTTTTCCTTGACACATTGTCTTGCAATCCTGAATACCTCACGTTTTTGGTCCTCGCTTTGTAGAACATGCTTGAACTTTCTATCTTCTGCTTCCCTTCTTGCAAAGTATACTTGTCTCCTATGAAAATAAAATTAGAATTTTATTTCTTGCCCTAGCATACTTACATCATCATCATCATCATCATTATCATCATCATCATCATCACCACCGTTTTACATATATATATATCGATACAGATCGAATATTGAACTGATCAATAACGAAACACACGTCACCAATCATTAAACATAATGAAGGCTTAACAAATCGTCCTTGTATTATATATATATAAAAATAACTCTCTATACAAATCATCAAAGTTGAGGATAATTTGAAATCAAACACAGAAAATAATTGTAATAACAGTCAATAATAACTCAGAAAACCGAATAAATTACACCTATGGTGGTAAAAAAGTGGCCCCCAGTCGCTATAAAGACTTGAACTTCATATTTCTTGAATTCTGGACAAGGGTCTAACCATTGAGCTAAGGGGCCTGTGTGTGTGTGTGCATGTGTATGTGTTTATATGCACACAAATGCATACACATGCATAAATACACACACATGCAGACATACACAATTGACAACTATGAAATATATCATGGGAAACAGACTTACAAGTTTTCAAAGTTTAGGTTACACTTCAGTTATATTTGGGTTGATAATCTAAAGACTGTGGGAAAAATGAGTCAATTGTGTTAATATATGTATATATATGTGTGTGTATGTATATATATATATATATATATATACATATATATATATATGTGTATATAATATGTATATATATATATGTGTAATATATATATATATGTGTAATATATATATATATGTGTAATATATATATATGTATATATATATATACATGTTTACATATATGTATGTATATATATATATATATGTACATATCTCTGTGTGTGTGTGTGTGAGTGTGTGTAAACATATATATATATATTGGAAAAGAACTGATTAATTACATGTCTGTAAAAGGATTGTGGAATTTATCCAAACATAGACTGTATAAGTCTATTAAGGAGCAATTATTTGTATTTGAATGAATACATTTACTAAATAAAGTAATATAACTATTAATAGCGATTTTGTTCATAAGTTGATCAACAACCCAGCAGCATGAGGGATGTCCCTATGTGGTCACTTGGCCTGTTAGAAATAGCAGCTAAATTTACTTGAAATCACTCGTCCTATCATTTTCAATAAAGAAAGGATAAATTAGATTAGTGGCTATCAATATTTTTTATTTATGAACCCTTTTATTCCTATTTTACACTAGTGGATACTCCCATAGTCATTCAGTGTTTAAAAAATCCTATTGTATATGTGTATATATAAAATCCGCCTTCCCTTGCATACAGACTCGAACATACTTCTAGTAAGCACCTCTTAATCCACTATACTCCCTTCCATACACCCCTGCACCCCTACTCCACCCTCCCACTTCTGTCCACACACCCCTTACACTGTAAAGTGGTTGTGATGACGATATGCCAAAAAAAGCACCCAGTCCACACTCTGAAGTGGTCATGTAGGAGTCACGACAAAAAGCATCCAGCCCACACTGTAAATGTGGTTAGCATTAGGAAGGGCAACCAGCCATAGAAATCTAGCCAGAAACAGTTCTATATGGGCAAGACATGGTAACCTGACCCAACTTGCCTCAAGTGGGACAACCCATCTAACTAGCGTGGAAAATGGGTGTAACAGACGATGATGATGATAAGTGTGTATAATTAGCAGTAGTCCTAAGATAGCGTTGTGCATAATAAGGGTGTATATGAAAGCATACATTCTGTATTTATATACAATTAACATATTAAAGCCTTGCTATCAAAGAAAAACTATTTGTTCGTTATAAAAAATTATTTGCCTCTTTTTATCTGATATCTCAGTAACCATTGAGAATGCCAGACAGCTGTTTCAAGATTTGAGTGAAATTACTGAGTTGAAAATAAACTGGAACTTTTACAATTAATTGAAATAGAGTGTGTGCCTTTTCAATGGCTACTGAGATATCAGTGACAGGTTCACTGAGCAAAAGAGAAAACAATTTTTTCATCACAAGAAAATATTTTTTTCTTAGATACTGAGGCTCTCATGTGTTTATTGTATATAAATATATAGCATATGCTTTCACATACATCCCTATTATGCACAACGCTATCTTAGTGCTATTGTCAGTTAATTATAACTAGTTAAGTTCACACAATATGTAAATGAGCCTTTCCAGCTGATGTTTTCTATTTGCTTTATGCAAATGAGCAGCTCCAGGAAATGTTAAATATGCAAAATCTATATAGGTTTTAATCTATCTTCAACTCAGTATTAGTTGAGTGAATATCACTGATGAGAGATTAATGAATCTTGAAACAGCTGTCTGGCATTCTCAACAACAACTGAGATATCTATGACATGTTCCCAGAGCAAAAATGTTTTCCATAACAAAAAAAAAAAATTTTCTTTGATAGTGAGGCTCCCATATGTTTATTGTTTGTAAACATATGACAAATATGCTTTCATATATACCGCTATTCTGTGTGTGTGTGTCTGGTGTGTGTATGTGTGTGTGTATATGTGTGTGCTTGTGTATTTGTGTGTTTGTGTGTTTGTGTGTGTGTTTGTGTATGTGTGTATGTGTGTATGTATACATATATGTATGCTACATTTGACAGAACTGTCCCATGGATTCTCAGATCTCATTATGGTGGTCAGAAGGAAAGACATAGCAGATGTTAAGTCTGTTCCCTGTTTGTGTGGTGTTGAGTGTTTGACAGATCTTTGTCTCTTATGAGCCTCTTTATTAGTCACTGTCTGTTACAAGCAAAGCTGTGGGGTACAAAAGTTCTAAAATGTATTTATGTGTGTCAACTAAACTGTTCAGAAAAACTTGAGCAGTATTAAGAAGCTGTGTAAGCAATGATCATCAATGTGTCAGCTCTAGCTAGCAGCTCTATGAGGCTGCTGCCACTATGCTTTGATTTGTTAAGCATAAACACCAAGATTGGTTTAAAGAAAACAAAGTATTTGTCACATCCTTTTTGAAAGTAAAGAAGACTACACATAACAAGATATTACCTTGTTCAATGCAGAGTAAAGAGCATGGTAAGTTATAAAAAAAATGTAGGGAATGCAAGTCTAAAGTTCAGCATGAGCTGTGGGCATCAAAGTATTAATGGTGGCATGAGAAAGTCCTGGAGATTCAGACATTTGCTGTCAAGCCACTTGCGTGCAGTCTATAGCCTACCTTAGTCTGTCTTTGCACCATTGAGATCAAAGACTGGTAATGTGCTTTTGTGTAAGCCAGCTGAAATTAAGACTGGATGGCAGCAACATCTTAGTGATGTGTTGAATCGTGTGTCAGTCAGTCCTGTTGTGCTTTACAAGCTTGAACAGTTTCCTGTAATCTACGAGCTTGATGAAATTGCTGTAGCTGTCACACTGATGAATACCAGAAAAGCCTCTGGGCATGATGGTATCCTTGCTGAACTGATACAACAGGGTAGAGGAGAGGTACTGGGTTTGCTTCATACCATCTATCATTGGGTATGGGAGAAGAGCGTAACTTGACAAGAGTGGAGAGATTCCATTCTCATGTCCTTGTATAAGAAATGAACTGTGCAATAACTACCATAAGTAAAAATCTGTGCAATGATCTATGCAATAATTACCATGGGATTTCTATCTTTCTGTTGTGGGAAAGATTTTTGCGAAGATACTTCTGAACCTTTTGCTGCACCGTGTTCCACCTAACATTTTGCCTGAACCACGATGTGGTTTTCAGCCAAAGTGAGGGACAACAGCTATGGTCTTTACAGTGCAACAAGTTCAGGGGAAGTGTAGAAAGCAACAACTGGATTTGTACTAGTGTTTTATTGATTTGTTAATTGGCCAACTCTTATCCTGTTAAAATCCTGTTAAAGCTCGGCTGTCTTGAGAAGCTCACAGGATTTATTCAAACCTTTTACATTAACATGAAGGCTTGGGTATGTGTTAAAGGTGATTTGCTGGTACCCATTTAGGTAAAATCTGAAGTGCAGCTTCTATATGGATCCTATATTGTTCACTGTCTTTGCAATTGTTTTGCCAGCCTTTTCTGGCAGTGAAGCTGACATATATATCTGGTATCGCACAATGGAAAAGGATTTTAACATCTGTCCTTGATTCGCCACCTTCTGATGCTGAGAACCTTCTATTTGCTGACAATTGGTATCTTGTCACTCACACTGAGGCAGATCTTCAGCACCCAATGGACTGCTTTTCAGCCTCATGTGATAAATTTGGTCTTACCATCAGCCTCAGGAAGACCATAGTAATGTATCGGCCAGCACCAGACAAACTATATCTCTCAATCCATATATGTCAAGGATAAAATGTTGGATGTTATGGATACATTTGTCTACCTGGGTATCACCCTATCCAGGTTTAATGTCCTTGATGAGGAAGTCAATTATAGACTTTTCAAGGCTTGTGATACATTCAGAAGGCTTAAGTTAACGCTCTAGTCAAAATCTACTGTAAGGTGGCCAACAAAAGTAGAGGTCTAGAAAGTATGTCTTGCCAACTCTGTTGTATGGATGCTAGAGTTAGACGACCTACCGCAGGCATTTCCATCTCCTTGAGTGCTTTCACCAGCATTGCTTGCATACTCTACTAAATATTTCATGGCAATGTAATGTACCTGACACCAGAGTACTGCAGCTGGTGAACATGATGAGCATTAAGACTATGATAATGAAACATCACCTTAGATGGCCTGGACACTTGGTCCACTTAGAGAACACCTGCATGACAAAACAAGTCCTGTATGGTGAACTGGTGCAAAAATCATATAAGGACTGCCTAAAAAACACAATTAAAAAGTTTAATATCGATGCTAGCATATGGGAAGATCTTACATTAGATAGAGTGGAATGGAGAAAACTGATTGCAACTGGTGTTATAGAATTCAAAAGCTACCAAATTGCTTAAGCCCAAATTCTTATATGCCCTCCAAGGGGCTATACAGACCCTAGTTGAGAAACACTGCTTTAAATAATGTAGTCCAGCAGTGAATATTCTAACTTGCAGTTGGGTCATACTTGTGTAGTCTTAAATCCCTGTTAGTAGAAGCACCTGGATTTCCTTTAAATCTATTTATATTAACTTAAAATAAGAATGGTATGGTATGGTTCTGTAACTCCTGATAGAATCATAGGAACACCATATTGATATACAGCGTCTTGGACATTTTAAACCTGGTGGAACCCATCCCTGTCCAGCAGATTTCTTCCAGAAAGAGGAAGAATCAACCCCAGTACTAGACTGGTACTTTTTTTTATCAACCTCGAAAGGATGAAAGGAAAAGTTGACCTCGGCGAGATTTGAACTCAGAGAGCAGAGAGTCAGAACAAATACCATAAAACAATCTATCTGATGTCCTAATGACTCTGCCAATTCACCGCCTAAAATAAGAATAAGATACATTAAATAATGTAGTCCTAGGTAGCCCTAAGATAGGTGGCATGGTCATGGCTGGAATGTCTTTTATAATTATACTGTTTCACTGGAACCTGGAACCATTCAATAGCAACAGTGACAACCACGGTGACAAAGGGAACATCTACAACAACAACAATAACAACAATAACCATTACAGCAGCTGTAATGACAACAACAATAAAATCAGCAGCAACAACAACAACAATGATGATGGTGACAACAAAAGCAGCAGCAGCTGTGACAACAACAACAACAACAATACCAACAAGTTCAACAGATAAGATCTAAGCTAAAATTTGTGACCTGGTTTTAATTTCTTATATGAAAGTAATTTGTGAAAAGCCATGAATGTCACAACGTTCCATTTCTCTCTTTATCTTCATACAGAAGTTATACGCCTCATTGATATTCTAAATTAACATACAAGAAAGGTTTTGTTTTTTTTCACTCCAGTACCCAGCCTTAAGTGAAGATATGCAGCTTAGTCATTAGAGTGTTGGTCTCACAGATTCAATGTCATGGGTTCGATTCTTGGACTGGATAGCATGTTGTGTTCTTGAGCAAAATAATTCACTTCATGCTGTTCCAGTTTACTCAGCTGAAAATCAGTACCAGCAGCAGCAGCAGGGGTGGTTGGAGGGTGTTAACCTTGCAATGGACTGGTAGGATCTCTTGTACTCTTAGTTATTCAGCATCAATGAAATTAGGATAAGCTCTGGCTTGATGAGTTTCTGGACTTGGGCAAATTTTAACTTTTTTTTAACCCTGTCTTTAATTGCTTGAGAATACGGAAACATAGCTAACGCACTGGCCGAAATGGAGACCTCAGGCATACTTGGAACCCATACAGCTGAGCTCCTCCCCAAATTCGGAACATCAACAGCTCATCTGAGGAAGGAAAACACCACGAGGTGGGATGGCTGTTGCAGTGGGTGTTGATGTCTGCAGAAATGTCTTTTGTCTGTGGGGTGCAGCTGAAACACTGCCCCAACCTAGGCACAGAGTCTGTCACTCTCCCCCCTTCCTCCTCTTCCCTTCTCCTCTCCCTTTCTCCCTTTCTTTCTCCCGTTACCTAATAGTCTTTGCTCTTTCTCTCCTTTTTTTCACATTTATGGCATTTATAATCCTTTCCTCTATTTTTCTATACAACCAGACTTGCCCTTCTTTATATTTCCCCCCTTATTTTTTCATTGATTAATTTTGTTTTTAACTTTTTTTAAATATTTCCATCATTGTATAACTTCTGTTTGTAAAATATAGTTGACATAATAAAACCATAGATTTGATATTAGTTAACTGTCTTGACTCCACCCACAGTATATTACAAGTGTGAGATGTAGCTAACTGATAGGTGGGCAGTCTGTATCACAACTACTGACACCACACCTGTAAAGATATTTTTTAAACTTTGACTGTCTCAGTAAACCTAGCACAGAGAGACAGAGTTTGCTGTGGTCATACTAGTTACCACAGCATAGTTGATGATTGCTTCAGTCTACAGGGTTAACTTTTAGAGAGCATACATATATACTCATGAATAAATTGCACCTTATGTAAATATGATGCAGAAAACTAGAATGTGATTTATACACAAGTATATATATATATGCATGTTCTACAACGCGAGGACCAAAAACGTGAGGTGTTCAGGATTGCTAGGCAATGTGTCAAGGAAAACCGTGATATTGTCGGGGAGAAGTGTGTACTTAACGATGATGGTGTACTTGCCATCACTGACACTGATAAGAAGGTAGCTTAGAAGTGTCACTACGAAAGGCTACAAATGAGGAGAATAAATGGGAGAAAGACAGTCTCCCCCACAATAGAGGGACCAGCAGTGTTAGTCGAAGGTAGTATAATAAGTAAGGCAATCAAAGATATGAAGACGGGTAAGGCGGCTGGGCCTTCGTAAATAGTTGCTGAGATGCTGAAAGCCTCTGGAACGGTGGGACACACCATGGTCACCAGGATAGTAAACCAAGTCATACAGAATGTTGTTCTGAAGGACTGGCGTAGCAGCATCATCGTTAACTGTTACAAGGGTAAAGGAGACGCCCTAGATAGGAGTAACTATAGAGGCATTAAATTAATCGACCAGGTCATGAAGGTCACGGAAAAAGTAATAGCGCAACTAATCAGAGAGAGAATTGATCTAGATGAAATGCAGTTCGGGTTTGTGTCAGGCAAAAGTACCACAGACGCTCTTTTCATTGTACGACAACTACAGGAGAAGTACCTAGTTAAAAGTAAACCCCTATACTTAGCTTTTGTCGACCTGGAGAAAGCCTTTGACAGAGTCCCCCGTTCCATTATCTGGTGGGCTCTTAGAAAACTAGGTGTTGACAAATGGCTTGTGAGAGCTATACAAATCATGTATAAAGAAACAGTCAGCAAGGTTAGAATTAACAACGAATATAGCGAAGAGTTTAGTGTAAAAGTTGGTGTCCATCAGGGCTCTGTTCTTAGCCCCCTACTATTTATTATTGCCCTTCAGGCTATAACAGAGGAGTTCAAGACCGGCTGCCCATGGGAACTCCTATACGCAGATGATCTAACACTCATAGCTGAATCAATGGCCGAGCTAGAGAAGAAATTCCAAACATGGAAGCACGGCCTAGAATCAAAAGGCCTTAAAATTAACCTGGCTAAGACTAAAGTTCTAGTTTGTAGGAAAGAAAATAAGGCGCTGGTCCCTTCCGGGAAATGGCCATGCTCAGTGTGTAGGAAAGGCGTAGGTAGAAACTCCATTTTATGTCCCAAATGCAAAGTATGGGTGCATAAAAGGTGTAGTGGGATCACAGGTAAGCTAACTAAGAACATAGATTATACATGTGGCCGGTGCTCTGGTGAAATAAGTAGCAGCAAGTGCCCACAAAATACTAGCTCTTTCAATTGCGCAGAGGGTTCTATAGAAATAGTGGACAGCTTCCGTTACCTGGGTGACAAAATCAGCAGTGGTGGAGGGTGCTCTGAAAGTACAGTAGCTAGAGTCAGAACTGGATGGAAAAAGTTCAGAGAGCTTATACCACTATTAGCCGCTAAAGGGTTCTCCCTAAAAATGAAAGGCAGGTTGTATGATGCCTGCATACGAACAGCAATGTTGCATGGCAGTGAGACCTGGGCATTGTGTGCAGAGGATATACGCAGACTAGAGAGGAACGAAGCTTGCATGCTCCGCTGGATGTGTAATAGTAATATACGTGAATGGCAAAGCATAAACGAACTAAGGAAAAAATTAGAAATAAGAGGGATTAGATGTTGTTTACTCGAGAGAAGGCTACGTTGGTATGGTCACGTGATGCGCATGGAAGACGACAGCTGCATAACAAAGTGCAGGGCAATAAAGATAGATGGTAGCCACGGAGTCGGCAGACCCAGAAAAACCTGAGACGAGCTGATAAATTCCGACCTCACACACTTACACCTCTCCAAGACAATGTCACTGGACCGAGACCTTTGGTGATACTCAGTAATAGAGAAGACCCGCCTTACCTAAATACAAAGTAAAACCTACTACAGTCAGTAGGCACCTCTAACAAAATACATCCCCGTCCCACTACCCCTACCCCATCCACACCGCCCCTTTCAATGTAAAGTTATGTTGGTGTCACAACATCCAGGCCGAAACAAATGAGATCGTGTAGGTGTCACGACAAAAAAAACACACAGTCCACGCTGTAATGTGGCCGTGTAGGTAACACGGTAAAAACCTCCCAGTCCACACTGTAAACGTGGTTTGTGTTAGGAAGGGCATCCAGCTGTAGAAAACCTGCCAGACAGTCCTATGTGAGCAATGACAACCACTCTTGCCTCAATTGGGAAAACTCCCGTCCAAACCCATGCAAGCGTGGAACATGGACGTTAAACGATGATGATGATGATGATGATGATGTGTGTGTGTGTGAGTGTGTGTGTGTGTCTGTCTGCATGTGTGTCTATGTATACAAACACATATACACACCTATATATATATATATATATATATAATGAAGGAGGTGTGGTAAGGAACCAGATGGACTATAACACACCAGAGTACTCAATACTTAGGGTAGTAGAGTGTGTAATAGGAAAATGTTAGACCCCGACGGCAGAGCTCAAGCCGTTTCGACGGCTATTTCTGGACTCATATAGTCGTCGAAACAGCTTGAGCTCTGCCGTCGCGGTCTAACATTTTCCTATATATATATATATATATATATATATATATATATAATATATATATATAGAAATAAACACACAAAGTGTTTTGAATTACATGGGTTGAATGAGGTGCAATGCATATAATCTACGAACAAACGGAAAATACATAATAACCGGGAAAAGTGAATTAAAATGTACTAATCATTTCAATAACTATTAAACTCTTGGACAAACAGAGTGTGTTTTGACAAACATTAGTGGCTGTGTCACATAATCCCAGGGATTCTCAATATCATCATCATCATCATCACCATTTTACGTCCTTCTTCCACGCTAGCATGGGTTAGACGGGTTGTCCTGTTGTGGGCAGTGTCCGGTCGGCTGATCTTGCCTTGATGATACAGAACTGATTTGGCTTGGTTTCTACAGCTCGATGCCCTTCCTAACACCAACCTCATACACAGTGTGGGCTGGGTGCTTTTTTGCCGTGGCACCTCCTCGACCACTTTGAAGTGTGTGTGTGGAGGGGGGGGGGGGCATATTGTCTATATGCTTCAGCTTGTACTCGTGGGGGGTCGGATCTTCTGTATTACTGCGTGACGCCAGAGATCTCAGTCCTGTCCTGTGTCATCGCCTTTGAAAGGTGTAGTTGGGTAAGGTCAGCTTTTATCACCTCATCCCAGGTCTTCCTGGGTGTCCCCACTCCACAGCTTCCATTGACTTCTAATGCTCTGCACCTTTTTATGCAGCTGTCATCCTTCATACGCATCATTTCTCAATTCATTTATGCTTTGCCATTCGTGTATATTACTATTACACATCTATCGGAGCATGCAGGCTTCGTTTCTTTCTAATCTACGCAAGTCTTCTACACACAACGCCCCAGTCTCACTACCATATAGCATTGCTGTTCGTATGCACACATCATACAGTCTGCCTTTCATTTTGAGGGAAAAGCCTTTTGCAGCTAGCAGTGGCAGTAGCTCCCTGAACTTCTTCAACCCCGTTCTTACCCTGGTTACTGTACTTTCCAAACACCCACCTCTACCGTTAATTTGGTCACCTAGGTACAAAAGCTGTCTACTGTTTCTACAGAGCCCTCCCAGAGTTTGGTGGAGCTTGTTTCCTGTTTTTCCTGGTGTTTGTTTCCGTTTGCTGCTTACTGTCCTGGTGCAGCTGCTACATGTGAAGCCTACATTCTTATCTAAGCTTCCTGAGATCCCACTACATCTCTTGTGTACCCATTGTTTGCATTTGGGGTAGAGGATGAAGTTCCTACCTACACCTTTCCTACATACTGAGCAAGGCCATTTCTCTGAGGGGATCTGGGTTCTGTTTTCTCGTCTACTAATGAGGACCTTAGTCTTTGTCAGGTTAACTTAGAGACCCTTTCTTTCTAATCCCTGCATGTTTGAAATTTCTTCTCTAGTTCCACAATGGATTCAGCCATAAGTGTGAGATCATCCGCATATAGGAGTTCCCATGGGCATCCAATCTTAAACTCCGGTCTTAAACACCAGATAGGTGAAATGATCGACTTCCTCCAGGTTTTGTTGGTTGACTTTGATCGCTGGACCTGCGTTGTTGGCTGTTCTCATCACCTCGGTCTTTTTGGTGTTGATTCTCAGGCCAATCTTTTCCACACTCTCTTGCAGGGATGTTGTTAGAGACTGCAAATCTGCACTATCTTCAGTGATGAAAGTGACGTCGTCGACGAATGCCAGTGCTTTACGTGAGCGAAACCTGGAAGAGCACGGCAAATATAGAGAGATGGCGGACTGATCCCCCGTGAATGATCCCCCATGCATCCTGGCATGACCGAGTGTGAAACGAGGAAATCCTGCGGAGAGCTGAGTCATGGACGCTTCAGAGGACGGTCATGAAGCGTTGGTGCCACCTGGCTGGCCATATTCTGCACCTGCCCGACGAACAACACTTGAAAACAGCAATGAACTGGACTCCACCTAGTGGCAAATGGTGGCAGGGTTGCCCCAGGATCACCTGGCGATAAACGTTCCAAAAAGACTTGATGGCAGCCAACATCACTTGGCACGGATCTGAAAAAGCTGCTGCCGATCGTGACTGTTGGCAACTATTTACTACTCGATGTGCCGAATGGTGTGGAAGAACCTAAGACTAAGATATATATATATATATTATTATATTTGGGGAGGGTCATATTGTTAGAATATTGCCAGAAATAATAATAAAACACACTCACTGCTTGGTTTGGGTTGGTTTTTTATTATTATTTCTGGAAATTTCACAATATGACCCTCCCCAAATATAACAATATTTGTTTTAACAGACGATTTCATGTAAAAAACCTTGCAAAACAAATTCATTGCTGTATACATATATATACAGTTCTGCCAGGTTTAAATATCCAAAGAAAACTGTATGTCATGATGGTGCCTTTACAACTCTATCATGAGTTAAGAATCTATTGCATGGACACTATCAAATGTATGTTAGGTTAAGGGAAAATTTGGCTGCTCTTTCTAGCTGTTAAATCTGTTGTAGTTAGATCTGCACTGAGTGACAGTAGAGACAGACACTTTAGGTGAAAACAGGTGATGCACAGGTGTTGTTGTTCACTTCATCAGATGTTTATGAGTTTATAGATCCAGACAAGCCTTGGTACACTATTACTTACACACACATTGTCAGCACTACCATTAAGGTTATGATGATGATTACGACGATATATATATATATAATCATTATCGTTTAGCATCCATTTTCCACACTAGCATGGGTAGGGCGGATCGAACCTTAGGGAGAGAATCAGGTCAGAGGAGTGTGTTTCGCTCACCCAGGGCTGATTTTGACTTGGTTTATACAGCAGGATGCCCTTCCTAATGCCAACCACATTTACAGTGTGTGCTGGGTGCTTTTTGTTATGTCACCTGCACAACCTCTTTACAGTGAGTGCTGGGCGCTTTTTGCCACGTTGCCATTACGACTACTTTACAGTGTGGACTGGGAGCTTTTTGTCATGTCACCATCACTACCACTTTACATAGTAGATTGGGTGCTTTTGTCTTGACAGATGGGGGGAGGGAGGTGGCACTACATGGTGTGGGATGGGAACGAGGGAAGGTGGGGGAGAAAGCTTGAGGAAATTGAGGACGTAGATAATATGGTTATAGAAATTGAGGATGTAGGAATGGTTACAGTGTATGGGAGGGGAGATGGTAGAGGAAGGTGTTGCTTATTAGATATACCTCAATTCAAGAGTATGGAAGGACGGGTCTTCTGTAGTACTGGATAGCGGCAGATATAACCCATGCTAGCGTGGAAGATAGACGTTAAATGATGATGATGATGATGATATATAGATGGATAGATGGATATATATATATATATATATATAGTGGGAATACGAAGAAAGCAAGAGGGGGGGGGGTCCTCATAAGTTGACTACTGGGGGTCTCGGATATTTCTAAGCTTTAAAGACAATATATCTTGCCCCAGGGCGTCAATAACCGGATAAGTTATTGGGAAAACGGAGGAAGGAGGGAAGGAAAGCAAAGAGGAAGAAAAGAGAAAACAGTAACAAAACAGCAAAAAACAACAACAAACCGAGCAATGTCGAGCAGCTATAGGTAGGAGATCCAAGACCTCTCGATAAGAGAACCTAAGTTCGAGACTGGGTGGTCGAGAGGAACAAGACACGTCTGATGGCCGCAGTTGTAAGTGAGAGGGGTACTGCTAAACGGTCAGGCGAGGGGGTGAAAGTGAGAGGGAGAAAGGGAGAGGAAGAAAGTGGGGTAAGAGTAGATAGGGAGAAGGGGAGAGGAAGAAAGCGGGGGTGAGAGTAGAAAGTAGCGAAATAGGTAGGTAGAAGGGGGGAGAGAACAATGGTCACAGCGAAAACATGATGAAATATATGGAGACTTCCCTTTTGCTTTCCTTCCCTCCCTCCCTTCTCCGTTTTCCCAATAACCTATCCAGTTATTGATGACCTGGGACGAGATATATTGTCTTTAAAGTATAGAAATATCTGAGACCCTCAGTAGACAACTGATGAGGAACCCCCCCCCCCCCCCCGTTCTTGCTTTCTTCGTATTCCCACTGCATTTTAAGTTACGTTAAATAGCAACTACACAGCCATTTCTATTCTCCATATATTTCATCATTACGATCTGAGTTCAAATGGTTGAACATCTGAAAGTATATACTTTCCTTATGCATATTAACGGCTGAGCAGCCTAATTTGCATATCGAGTGAGTTCAGTCGGCCGGGCGCACCGAAAACGATAAATGGAATAGAATGAAACGAAATTTCATTTCTCATTCTTAGTACGGCACTTACTTAAATGTAAGTATGTATGTATGTATGTATACGTACATACATATATGTATACAGACGTACAGTAGTATGTATATATATATACATATACATATATATATATATATATATATATATATATATATATATATATATATATATATATATATATATATATATATATATATATATACATACATACATATCTTCAGAGTTAAGAATAATGTAAATAAATTACAGAGGTTATTGAAATCAACAAAATTAAATAAATACAAGCACGCATCTATATATGTCCATACACATGCATACGCGGAAACACCCGCCATGGGTATGCAAATATAAGCACGTACACAAAAACACGCGCGCACATACAGAACCCACACAACCGTGCATTATAATAGATGTTCGGTAAACCGATACGTGCATGTATGTATATATATACATACTACTGTACGTCTGTATACATATATGTATGTACGTATACATACATACATACATATATATATATATATAAATATATATATATATATATATATTGTTATACTTTGGGAGGGTCATGTTGCCAATAAGAAACACACGCACCAGTTGCTATAACTTCAATTTATTATAATAAATTTATAAATTTATAAATTTATAAATTTCTGGTTGGTTGGTTGGTTCCACAACCAGATAGTTGTTTATATATTGTCATAGAACAAACATAGAACAAATAACCAACCAGTAACATGTAAATAAACAAATAAATAAATGAACATAAACACACACAGACACCCGGATGTTGCGCATGCGCAGACTGAGCACACAACACACACACAGAAACAAAATGGCGTAGGACAGAACAAAGGAGAGGCACAAAACCAAAGAAAAGAATCCCCAGTCACTGAAGAGGTCACAGAGTGTGTGACGAAAGAACTATGACAATATATAAACAACTATCTGGTTGTGGAACCAACCAACCAACCAGAAATTTATTATAATAAATTGAAGTGAAAGCACTGGTGCGTGTGTTTCTTATTGGCAACATGACCCTCCCAAAGTATAACAATATCGGTTTCAACACACGATTTCAGATAAAGAATCATGCTAAACAAATTCAGAAACGAAATATATATATATATATATATATATATATATATATATCACTATCATCATATATATATAAAACAAACAGTTTCATGTCATAAAACCAGGGTAATTTTTAGGCCGTTTGGTATTGAAAGGGTGAAAGTGTTAGGTCGTAAAATAAGGTTAAAAGTGTAAGATTAAGATCATAAATTATTCTCAAAATCTAAATGTCACGCATTGAGATTGAAATGTATGGTTATAAATTTAGAATTAAAATTTCAGAATTGTATTTTTATCGCAACTTGATCTGGGATCATGAATGGACATATTTAAGAACACATAAATAATTGTTTCTACTTTTGGCACAAGGCCAGCAATTACCCAGTACATTACTGGTACTTTATTTTATCGACCCTGTAAGGATGAAAGGCAAAGTTAACCTCGGCGGGATTTGAACTCAGACCGTAAAGGGACGTAACTATGCTGGAAAGCATGGCGTCCGACTCTCTACTGATACTGCCAATCCACCGCCCTAAATAATACTTATTAATGATATTTTTATTTTTCATTGAGACTTGTTTTGAATGATTGGAGACATTATGTACACACTTTGTATGTATCAGTTGTCTTAAAATATGTTGGAAATATTTGCTAATAGAACAAGTCCAACAGAATTAAATTCTCACTTTGCTGATATATATAGGGATCAGATGTTGTTTACAAGGGATCAGATGCTGTTTAGTCGAGAGAAGACTACGTTGGTATGCTCACGTGATGTGCATGAAAGACGACAGCTGTATGAAAAAGTGCAGGGCGATCAAAATATATGGTAGCCACGGAGTAGGCAGACCCAGAAAAACCTGGGACAACTTGATAAAATCCGACCTCACACACTTACACCTCTCCAAGACAATGTCACTGGACCGAGATCCTTGGCGCCACGCAGTAATACAGAAGACCCGCCTTGCCTAAGTACAAAGCAAAACCTATAGTCAGTAGGCACCTCTTAACCAAAATACATCCCCGTCCCACTACCCCTACCCCCATGTTGGTACCACAACATCCAGTCCTAAATAAATGAGGTCGTGTAGGTGTCACGACAAAAAAACACACAGTCTACGGTGTAATGTGGCTGTGTAGGTAACACGGTAAAAACCTCCCAGTCCACACTGTAAATGTGGTTGGTGTTAGGAAGGGCATACAGCTGTAGAAAAGCCGCCTGAGGATGACAACCAATCTTGCCTCAAGTGGGACAACTCCCGTCCAGACCCATGCTAGCGTGGAAGATGGACGTTAAACGATGATGATGATATATATATATATATATATATATATATATAGGAGAAAGTATGACCCCGATGGCAGAGCTCAAGCTGTTTCGACGGCTATTTCATAGCCGTCGGAACGGCTTGAGGGGTCATACTTTCTCCTATTACCCACTCTACTACTCTAAGTATTGAGTACTCTGGTGCGTTATGGTCCATCTGGTTCCTTACCACAACTACTTCATCTCCGCCTTTCTTGACTCCATCCTTGCCCCCCTTGTCACCACCCTCCCCTCCCACATCTCCGACACCAACCACGCCCTGCGCCTTTTCGACTCCTTCACCTACCCACCCAGCCCACAGCCCTTCCTCTTCACCCTAGATATCAAGTCCCCCTATACCATCATCCCCCACGCCAACGGCCTACGTGCCCTCAAGCACTACCTCGACCTTCACCCCTCCTCCATCCCCTCCACCCCACCCTCCTTCGCCTCGCCGAGCTGGTCCTCACCCTCAACTGTTTTTCCTTCTCGGGTGAGTTTTACCAACAGGTCACGGGGGTAGCCATGGGTACATGAATGGGCCCAAACTATGCCAACCTTTTTGTTGGCCATGTTGAGGCCCAAATCTTTGCCCAGTACACCGGCCCCACGCCCGAACTGTACGGTCGTTACATCGATGACTGTATCGGAGCCACGACCCTCACCCGAGAACAGCTCGACTCCTTTCTCTCCTTCTTCTGCTCCTTCCACCCCTCCCTCCACTTCACCACCTCTATCTCCACCACCCACGTCCACTTCTTAGACATCTCCGTCGCCTTCAACCCCTCCACCTCCCACATCTTCCCAGCCCCACCACTCCCCTCCTTCAAACGCGCACGCAATCTCCGCACCCTCCTCTTCCACAGTTCCCTACCCCCAACCCACGCTCTCTTCCCCCCGGTTCCCTTCCCTGTTCCAGGCCCCGCTGCAACACCTGGTCCACATCACCAACACCACCACCTTCCAGGGTCCCAATGGCCACTCTCTCTCTGTCCGGCATGCCTTCCGCTGCACCTCCTCCAACCTAGTCTATGGACTTCGCTGCACGGAGTGCAGCGCAACCTAAGTCGGACAGACTGGACGTCGCCTGGCGGACCGGTTTACTGAACACCTCCGAGATATTCGTCTCGGTGGTAGTTCCCCCATCGCCCGCCACTTTGGTGCCCCTGGACATTCCGCACACCACCTCACAGTCTGTGGCCTACTCCAATGCCACGGAATACCCGCCACTCTCCTCAGGGTCGAACAACGAACCATCTTCACCCTACATACCCACACTCCCCCCGGCCTGAACTCCCCACCCTTATTCCTTTAGCCTTCGACCGCCCCCCTACCCCACACATATCCCCCACTAACACCACTAACACCCCCTCCTTTTCACCGCCCACCCCACAACTAACAATACTAACACCTCCACCCACACCCGACCACCCTTCCCCAACTAACATACTAACATCCCTCCCTTCTTCTCACTCCCTCTCCTTATCACACGCGCACACCCACCGGTACATATATACACGCGGTCACACTAAACACACACCCTGTTTTACTTCATGTTTATTTTTATTTTTATTATGCTTTTATATTTAATTTCATTTGCACCGTTTCCTCTCACCCCCTTTTTTCTATATGTCTCTCCACCACTCCCCTACACACCCTTGGAACTCTCTTCCAACACACTTTTCACCTGAAGAAGGGCTTATGCCCGAAACGTCGTTCCCCACCACCACCCCACTCTCAAGAGCGTGAAACTAATAAACCTTTGTTCGTACTGACTCTCTGTTTTGTTCCCGTTCAAATTTTTACTATATATATATATATATATATATATATATATATATATATATATATATATATAAATTGAAACAAAATGAAAACGATGCATACTTACATATATATATATATATATATATATATACACATACACACACACACACACACATAAATATCAATGGAATGACGGACAATCCCATCTCTTCAGTTATCCTCTGGAAATCACTAGAGTTTCAGCACATTAAGGTCGAAACCCTTAATTCCAGTGCACATTGGAATGTAATAAAACAGGTAGAGACAAATTATGCCCTTAGGCAAATTACACAAATATAGAGTGTAAGGACTTAGCCAAAGGAGAAAAAATATAGAAAGGAGAGAAATAGTAAAACAGAAGAGAATAATAAGGACTGTAGTCCAACATACAGACAAAGAAGATGGTATTGAAAAGGTAAGAAGGGGTAACGCTTCAGTGTCCTTCTTTGTCAGCACATTGGACTGCAGTTCTTATTATTCTCTTCTATTTTAATCTTTTTCTCCTGTTTATTTTTTCTCCTTTAGCTAAGCCCTTCCACATTCTATCATCATCATCATCATCACCGTTTGATGTCCGTTCTTCCACGCTAGCATGGGTTAGATGGGTTATCCTGTTGTAGGCAGTGTCCAGTTGGCTGACCTTGTCTTGCTCATACGGGAACTGATTCTGGCTTGATTTCTACAGCTGGATGCCCTTCCCAACACCAACCTCATTTACAGTGAGTGCTGGGTGCTTTATTTTCTGTGGCGCCTACACGTCCATTTTACAGTGTGGGCTGGGTGCTTTTTTGCCGTGGCACCTCCACGACCACTTTGCAGTGGAATGATAGGGGCTCCAGTCCTATCATCTCATTTCTACAGCTGAGTAAACTGGAGCAATGTGAAATAAAGTGTCTTGCTCAAGGAAACAACACATCACCCGGTCCGGTCGGAGTATTGAACTCACAACCTTTCAATTGCAAGCCCAATGCTATAACCACTAAGCCATGCGTCTTCACTCTATATTTGTATAATTCGCCTAAAGGCATAACTTGACTCTACCTGTTTTGTTATGTCCCAATGTGCACTGGAATGAATGGTATTGACCTTAATTTACAGAAACTGTAGTAATTTCCAGAGGTTGAGTGAGGAGATGGGACTGTTTATCTTTCTGTTGTTTTTTTCCATTGTCTTTGTCCTTTAAATATATATCATCATCATTGTTTAGCATCGACCTTCCACGCTAGCATGGGCATATATATAAATAAATAAGTTTATCCCGGATTCAATTGGGGGTAATCACAGTAAGTAAGGTACTCAATACAGGGCTTCCTGATGATTTCTCCCGAATAAACTGTTCTAGTCATGTAGAAGCCATTTCTATATTAAATATATATATATATAAAAGAAATAGGATTTCGCTTCAAGCATAGCTTAATACAATATGTATAAATATTTCGTATCTCCAAAGAAATACGGTTTTAGGAAGCCGTAGCTATGCAAACACCCGGGGGGGGGGGGCTAACGCCCTCTGGTGATGTCCAGCAGAAACAAGGAGGACAACTGTCTATGCATTTCAGGCTTAACTGGCCATCGTCAGGACAGTCCCTCCCACCGCTTGCGACTACTGGACTAGAAAACAGGCGAGAATATATACTTTTCTCGTCTGATTAATCTCATTTGCATAATAAGTTGGCTCAACTTATAATAAAAAAGAAATAGGATTTCGCTTCAAGCATAGCTTTATACAATTTGTATAAAGCTATGATACGAAATATTTATACAAATTGTATAAATTATGCAATCATTTCTATTTTAAAATATGCTTGAAGCGAAATGCTATTTCTTTTTTATTATAAGTTGAGCTAACTTATGCAGCTTCATATGCAAATGAGATTAATCACCTCATTTACACAGACGAGAAAAGTATATATTCTCGCCTGTCTTCTAGTCCAGCAGTCGCAAGCGGTGGGAGGGACCGGCCTGCCGATGGCCAGTTAAGCCTTAAATGCATAGACAGTTGTCCTCCTTGCTTCTGCTGGACATCACCAGAGGGCGTTAGCCCCCCCCCCCGGTGTTTTCATAGCTACGGCTTCCTAAAAGCGTATTTCTTTGGAGATACGAAATATATATATATATATATATAAATGTAAGCTATCGCCGTATTTAGTGGGGTTAAGAACCCTCGGAGAAATGGAAAAATATGAGTATTGACGTACATGTACGTCAATACTCATCTTTTTCCATTTCTCCGAGGGTTCTTAACCCCACTATCAGGCTAAATAATTTCTTTAATTTCTTTAGTCAAAATACGGCGATAGCTTACATTTATAATAATTTCAAACCCGCTCGCTGTTTCGAAAATATTCTTACTTGATATATATATATATATGGCATACGTTAAGACGGGCGTTCCGGAAAGTGAAAGTAATATTTGACAAGTGAATTTTTTTTTTTTTTTTTTTTTTACAATGAAAGTTACGATACACACGCAATTGTATGGATTTCTTAATATATATATATGTGTGGGTGTGTATATGTGTGTATATATATGTGTGTCTGTATGTATATATATATGTGTGTTTGTATATATATATGTGTTTGTGTCATCATCATCGTTTAACGTCTATCTTCCACGCAAGCATTGGTTTAGATGTGTATATATGTTTGTGTGTATATATGTTTTTGTAATATCTCGCCAAAGTTGTTGGCACCAACTCTTTGTCCCCAAAGAAATTAAGGTCGGGTCATAAGAAGGACAGAGAATGATAAGGGATTTGGGTCAGAGGGGCAGCTTGGGGTCAGAAAGGCAGATTGGCGTCAGAAGGGCTGGGAAAATTTTTTTTTTTTTAAACGAAGCACCGAAGGGCTGGATTCTAATACAGTGTCACATCAAATATGGCTGCATGAGGGTTTGGTCGCGTTAAGTTAGTTGAAGATATTTTGGATACTAATGCTATTGTTAATCGCTTTGAAACAATGTATACGCTGTGTCCGGCGATACACGGTGACACGTTGTGTATGTTACAGTGGTTGGCGAGTCGGCGTCTGTTGGCGAACAGTGTGATTTGTCCTGTCTGCAATGAGGCGTGCACATTGACAAGATATTCTGAGGGGATTGATAAATGGAGATGGCGATGCTGCCGCGACAAATATAGTCAATCGGTGCGACGGAATTCTATATTTTATCGAAGCCGTGTTCGACTCGAACAACTTATTGGCATTATCTATATGTGGTGCTACGATCATGCCCAAACTGAGATGATGAGAGAAACAGGACTTAGCAAGCCGACAATTATAGACTGGTGCAATTTCCTTAGAGAAATCTGTGAGCAGTATTTGGAGGCGAATCCTCAGCAGCTTGGAGGATTCGATGAGAATGGTTCGTCGATCATTGTAGAGATCGACGAATCAAAATACTTTCATAGAAAGTATCATCGTGGCCAGTGGAGACAGGGTCA